>OY759275.1:34695680-35253180 GCA_963662155.1 Lamellibrachia columna | reverse complement strand
AAATGCATTTCCCTGTCGGAGAAGTGCTGTTTAGTCGTCGGCTAATACCGCCAATTTATACCGGTGCTAATGCGCGACGGCGCCCCTCAGCGGCCGCCGTCTGACAGCGCCTCAAGCGACTAATGTGTAACATTGGTCCCCATTGCGCAATCTCAGCGGATTCCACCGGATATCAACAACCGGGAAACCCAATTTATTCGCCCGGTTGTGAACATCTGCGTCGAGGATGTGACCTTGTAGTTGTGTGCTGAGACGAATTCTGTCTAGTTTGGTCTGACTTCCCCAAGCGTCTTCTGCATTTTGATAAACCGACATATTTACATTTCGTAAATTTTGTAAATTTGATGCAATAAAAGGCGGGTTAGCGCATAAAGATAAACGATTGGTAGGAACGAACGACAACGACTGGTGATGATTTCCGTCAACAGTTCACGAAACACAATTTGGGAATTTGTTGTACTATATTTGTTGTACTATATTTGTTGTACTATATATTGACATTGCAGTGTCTACATTGCACTTTCTAGAATCACCCGGAAGCGCGTCCACTGTATGTTATCAACAACCATATACATCTCGTAGGTTACATCAGTATTGGTACGAGCCCAGAGCGGCTAAAGTGTTACTGTGGTCTGACCCCTTGAAGCGTTCTGTCGTAGGCAGCCACCAGTGGAGGGGCGTGCGGGCCGAACACGACCACGAGACGTGGGCGGTGGTTGAAGGTCTGGCGTCGGGCGTGATCTACGAGATGCGGGTCGTGGCCAGGGACGGGAACGAAGCCGGCAGTCGCACGGCAGCCAGCCCCGTCAAGAAAGTCCGCATTGGCATGAAGAGAGGTGAGTGTCAGCACCAGCCCAGACAACGACATGCTCGATGCTTAATGCGATACTCCCTAAGCAGATGACACCTAAACTGTGACTTTTGCGGTGCGTGATGTCGACAGCCAGTCAAATAAAATATATTAAGAAAGGTGACCCAAAACAGAAACAAAAGCGAATAAAGACAAAGATGTGAACTACAGAGATAAACTTGGAGTCTTCTTAGCTCTAGAGGACATGGACACCGACCAGGGTGGGTGACGCATAGATGACAAATGGCTGGTTTGCCATCTGGGTGTTTTGTCTTGGATGGCAATCTTGTTCAATCTTGTAAAATGTTTATGTCATAGCCCTATTTGAGCAATTGAGCAATGAATGGCGAGGTAGTGCATCAAGACAAACGATTGGTGGGAAAGAACGACAACGACTGGTGAAAAGTCCATTCCGAGATGAGGGTGGTGGCCAGGGACGGTAACGAAGTCGGCAGTCGCCCGGCCGCCAGTCCCGTCAGCCCAGACAATGACATGCTTGATGCGATACTCCCTAAACGGCTGACACAACTAAACGGTGATTGTCGCGGTTCGTGATGTCAACAGCCAGTCAAATAAAATAGATGAAGAAAGGTGATCCAACATAAACTTGGAGTCTTCTTAGCTCTAGAGGACATGGACACCGACCAGGGGTTGTACTTCCTTGGAGTCTTCTTAGCTCTAGAGGACATGGACACCGACCAGGGGTTGTACTTCCTTAGTGACTCTTTTGGAGTTTCTCTGACGCTATTCGCAGTTTTTCGTCTTCTCTCCTCTTGAAGGACGTCGCACACGACGGAAACTTTCGCATGCGACCTTCATCTGTCTTGAACCACAACGACCCCCCCCCCGACCCCCCGTCCAGTGTTTCAAGGTTTACAATCTTCCCCACTCTTAAGAAGGTTCTTTTTCTGGTTTTCTCGTTTTTCGTTTTCCAGATGGAATTTACTTAAGTGTTTCCGTAGTCTTTCTGACGTCATTCTCAGCACGTGAACCACACATGTTAATCTCTTCTTTCTGATGGTTGTCGAGATATACTTGACAATATCTTCTTACTTCTTTGTTGCTTTTGTGTTCTTTCCACTTGTTCGTCATATGTTTCGAAGGCATTTGTTCTTAAATAAGTTTATTTTTCCACATATACATGGAAGTTACCCACAATGGAAATAATTCATTCTGAGTATTTCGTCAACTTCTTGGACGCATGGGATGACTACATGTCTGCCTGATGTGGCGAGACATTTTGATTGACAGAGGATAGTTTGAAGAAGTTGTCTGTTGTCCGCTTAAATTTAACTCACGTGTATTCGGGCGTTCTACGGATTGATTATATTTCATTCACTTGGCCAGTTTGATACGCGACTACACATTCACTGTCACGTGACTTAATAAAAACAACAAAATAGCAATAATAAAAATCATAATACTTTATATATAACTACTACTATCCTTAACGCATGACTATTTTGTAGTTTGTGGTAGACAATGGTCGCTAGACTATTACAACTCGATTGACATGCGTGCGTTCGTGCGTGCGTGTGTGCAGCTAACGTTGTAATAGTTATTAACTCTTGCAGTCGGATTGTCTGTAAGCAGCGTTATTGTATTCAATGTGTTTATTGTTATGTTATTGTTATGTTATTGTTATGTTATTGTTATGTTATTGTTATGTTATTGTTATGTTATTGTTATGTGGCTGTATTGATCTTGTCCTGTTGTTCGTCATGTTTAGACTATACTAATTTATTGATATCACTACACGTCAGTGAGTGACTTTTCTTTTCTTCAAGCAGAGCCCATACGGGTTGTTTAATACGTATGTGACATTGTTACCGAAGACGTAATCCCAAACCTTTCGTCCGTGAATACCTGAATGGAGAGGTTCAGTCGTCAATTAACCAGCTGTGATCCTTTACTTGTAGTCTGTGGATCCATGAATGGAGAGGTTTACCTATCATCCTTTGCTCGTAGTCTATGAATTCATGAATGGAGAGGTTTACCTATCATCCTTTGCTCGTAGTCTATGAATTCATGAATGGAGAGGTTTACCTATCATCCTTTGCTCGTAGTCTGTGGATCCATGAATGGAGCGGTTTACCTATCATCCTTTGCTCGTAGTCTATGAATTCATGAATGGAGAAGTTTACCTATCATCCTTTGCTTGTAGTCTATGAATTCATGAATGGAGATGTTTACCTATCATCCTTTGCTCGTAGTCTATGAATTCATGAATGGAGAAGTTTACCTATCATCCTTTGCTTGTAGTCTATGAATTCATGAATGGAGAAGTTTACCTATCATCCTTTGCTTGTAGTCTATGAATTCATGAATGGAGATGTTTACCTATCATCCTTTGCTTGTAGTCTATGAATTCATGAATGGAGAGGTTTACCTATCATCCTTTGCTCGTAGTCCATGATTTCATGAATGGAGAGGTTTACCTATCATCCTTTGCTCGTAGTCTATGAATTCATGAATGGAGAGGTTTACCTATCATCCTTTGCTCGTAGTCTATGAAGAGGTTTACCTATCATCCTTTGCTCGTAGTCCATGATTTCATGAATGGAGAGGTTTGCCTATCATCCTTTGCTCGTAGTCTATGAATTCATGAATGGAGAGGTTTGCCTATCGTCCTTTGCTCGTAGTCTATGAATTCATGAATGTAGAGGTTTGCCTATCGTCCTTTGCTCGTAGTCTATGAATTCATGAATGGAGAGGTTTACCTATCATCCTTTGCTCGTAGTCTATGAATTCATGAATGGAGAGGTTTACCTATCATCCTTTGCTCGTAGTCTATGAATTCATGAATGGAGAGGTTTGCCTATCATCCTTTGCTCGTAGTCTATGAATTCATGAATGGAGAGGTTTGCCTATCATCCTTTGCTCGTAGTCTATGAATTCATGAATGGAGAGGTTTACCTATCATCCTTTGCTCGTAGTCTATGAATTCATGAATGGAGAGGTTTACCTATCATCCTTTGCTCGTAGTCTATGAATTCATGAATGGAGAGGTTTACCTATCATCCTTTGATTGTAGTCTATGAATTCATGAATGTAGAGGTTTACCTATCATCCTTTGCTTGTAGTCTATGAATTAATAAATGGAGAGGTTTACCTATCATCCTTTGCTTGTAGTCTATGAATTAATAAATGGAGAGGTTTACCTATCATCCTTTGCTCGTATCTATAAATTCATGAATGGAGAAGTTTACCTATCATCCTTTGCTCGTAGTCTATGAATTCATGAATGGAAAGGTTTACCTATCATCCTTTGCTTGTAGTCTATGAATTCATGAATGGAGAAGTTTACCTATCATCCTTTGCTTGTAGTCTATGAATTCATGAATGGAGAGGTTTACCTATCATCCTTTGCTCGTAGTCTATGAATTCATGAATGGAGAGGTTTGCCTATCATCCTTTGCTCGTAGTCTATGAATTCATGAATGGAGAGGTTTACCTATCATCCTTTGCTTGTAGTCTATGAATTCATGAATGGAGAGGTTTGCCTATCATCCTTTGCTCGTAGTCTATGAATTCATGAATGGAGAGGTTTACCTATCATCCTTTGCTCGTAGTCTATGAATTCATGAATGGAGAGGTTTGCCTATCATCCTTTGCTTGTAGTCTATGAATTCATGAATGGAGAGGTTTACATATCATCCTTTGCTTGCAGTCTATGAATTCATGAATGGAGAGATTTACCTATCATCCTTTGCTCGTAGCCTATAAATTCATGAATGGAGAGGTTTACCTATCATCCTTTGCTTGTAGTATATGGATTCATGAATGGAGAGGTTTGCCTATAATCCTTTGTTCGTAGTCTATGAATTAATGAATGGAGAGGTTTACCTATCATCATATGCTTGTGCTTGTAGTCTATGAATTCACGAATGGAGAGGTTTACCTATCATCCTTTGCTTGTTGTCTATAAATTCATGAATGGAGAGGTTTACCTATCATCTTTACTTATAGTCTATGAATTCATAAATGGAGAAGTTTACCTATCATCATTTACTTGTAGTCTATGAATAGTATAATGGTTTTTTTTTAATGCGTACCGGTCAAAAAAATAAATTAGTCATTTGTTCGATGAATTAACCTAAATTAAATCAAAGAAGATGTATGCAAACTAGCTAGCATGTCATAGTGGATACCAGGTAGGTTTGATTTTTTGCGAAATGATTTTTAATCGAGACGATCGAACAGATTGAAATTAGGAAGGACACGTCTGCTAGCTACCGCTCGACATTCAAGGACGATAGGAAGCTACAAATCTGAGTTATCGTGTCAGGAAAATAAGACACTATGGTACACTACACAGGGAATAATATGTTAAGGTTGCGATTGACAGACCGCCTTCTAACCGACAAAACACCGGATGAAAGCGTCCGTGTGTTTCTAATGGAATTATTCATCATTCGTCGTAATATATTGGTGTAATCCAACGGTACACCTCGCGTGCATTGGCGCGTGACTGTTACAACGAGCAAAGCAGTAACATATGAGTTGCACATTGTGCCATATCGACGACATTGGTCGAGGTGTTATTTGATTTAAAACGAGAATCTTAATAACTATAATAGTATATGGAATTATACGGGGGAAAAAACATAATTTAAAAGATATTTGTCAATGAAATATTGAAATAACACATATTAGGTACTTGACATATAAGTTTGGTTTATCGAATTGAACATGTATTCATTGACTCATTTCAGTTCCGTTTTAGCTACTTTAAATGCAAGTGCGTTTGCAACGGCTGAAATATAAACTGCACTGCGCTGGATGAAACCTGTGGACATATTCGTGTAGATTATTGGCTGTTTGAATGTGCAGTGATGTTGACGTTTGTTTTCTCTTCCGACAGATTTGCTTCAACCAAGCTTCAAGATAACGTACCCAGACACGACGACCTTCGGTATCGAACTACTGAGCCACATCAAGGCCGTCGATACGTATTACGTCAAGTATCGACCAATAGGTGCGTGTTTCAATGCTTACTTCTGAGGTCCGCCATGTTTCTGTTTGTTGGTTCACTTTAAAAACGATGCAGTTATTTGCAGAAATACATAGCTTAATTTCGTTATATTTTATCAAAGAAAGTCGTTATGTTATAATTTATCCAATTCACAATATGTTATGTTTACGTTGACTGTAGTGCGAATTAAAGAAAACAATTTAACGGTTCCGGGTAATTGAAACGCTGACAGATCCTACCTTCGTCACGTTCGTCAGCGGCCATATTGTTTTTGTCGGCCATGATTTTGACGACACCATGTGTTCTCCATGATTGTGACGTCAACATGTGTTCTCCATGATTGTAACGTCACCATGTGTTATCCATGATTGTGACGTCACCATGTGTCCTACAGGGTCTGATTGCGAAGTCCCCATTTGTCCTCCAGGGTCGTCGGACTGGAGGTCAACGCAGGAGGTGGTGAAGGCGAGTTGGATCACAGTGCGGAACCTCGTTCCGGGTACCACGTACGAGGTACAACTGGTGGCGAAGGACGAACGGGGACAGTTGTTGAGCATCACCAAAGAAGCCATCGCAGGCACAGACCCAGGTATTTGGAAGCAGACTCGACTGCTATTTCCAATTGTAGTATGAACTGTCCCACACACGAACCAATGCAACGAGCCAATCAAATATAACACCAATCAACAGAGTTAACATATCTAACAGAGGTACTCCTTACATTCGTGTTGTGTGTGTGCGTGCGTGCGTGCGTGCGTGCGTGCGTGTGTGTGTGTGTGTGTTAGTGTGTGCGTGTGCGTGTGCGTGTGCGTGTGTGTGGACCAACATTAAAGTGAGCATCAAACGTGACATTTGACTGTGTTTCTCTTTCATTTCAGACGCCCAGGCTTCGGTTGGCACACAATATGGCGGCTCAACGCCACAGCAAGCGACGTTGAACGTTATACTGACGTCACTCGTAGCTTTACTCAGCACTCGTTTACACCAGCCAGTCCTATGAGACTGCGTTGGCAAGGCAATTGAACCGACTATTTTTATACCGGAGCGCAGCCGCTACTTCTAAAATTCCTACCTCACGTCGTTATGACATGTATCGCACTTTCTTGGTTCGCAGCCTCTCCGCTAGGCGCTACGGTGTCAAATACCAGAGAACATTTACTTTTAGCGCTTTACATTTTGGTGTCTAGGTCATCACAGTTTCGGCACGAGCCAGGGAAAGAGACTGGTTTGGTGCACGAACGAAAAACGGATTGTAAAATAAGCAAACGAAGGGTCCGAGTTATATAACTATATATCGTTTTAGCTTAGCGGAGAGGCCAGGAACTGAATATATACGAGAGCTACAGGATGACGTGTGTGCGTGGGAAAGATGCCGTGTATTAGCGGGAGAATCACAACGGTACACGTTAGGACAAAACCAGAGGGTGCTGTCATCGTAAACTGGCCTATGAACACACAACAGGTGGACGTGAGAAGACGACGAAGATTGAATAATCATCTGACACAAGACTGCGTTCTAGCAATATTATGACAATTACAGTTGCTATCGAAGTATCATATATACAAGAATATTTGTCAATATCAGTGAAGGAGAAGCATAGTCAACATTACAACTTCCGAGCGGGAAATACCGCTTTTTACGCCTGGTCCCGCTTAACCGCCTTTTTCACAAAATGTCCCACTTTGGTGTAATTTTTAAGAAAAAGCAAAATTCACAGTAAAATCGATTTATTTTTTGTATACGAGGCCATTCCAGGCTCATGTTATTTCTGGAATGTCGCGGCATAGAGGATGTAGGCGAAAACGAAAGTGAAGGACACAAGTAAACGATAAGCTATGTGTGGATAACAGGTGCAATTAGGATGGAGCAAGGAACCTTAGAAAATAGAAGAAGTAAATGAGTGGATAAAATAGAAACGCGTGTGCGAGAGAGGGGAGAGGATAGAGAGGGAGAGGAGAAACAATTGGAGGAGGGAGTGTGCATGTGGTATATGTGTGAATGCGTTTGGACGCTATATGAATGACGCGAATCTGGAGAATGTAAAACTAAAGTTGCCAAGTATGCCCGCCTTACAGTACACGCGAGTCTACACGGTGTACTGGGGCTGCAAGGTATCGCTGTGACAAATATAACTATTGTTTATAGGATT
The DNA here is from genome assembly GCA_963662155.1 of Lamellibrachia columna. Taxonomy (NCBI): domain Eukaryota; kingdom Metazoa; phylum Annelida; class Polychaeta; order Sabellida; family Siboglinidae; genus Lamellibrachia; species Lamellibrachia columna. The sequence continues at coordinate 35,245,205 of OY759275.1, read as the reverse complement.
GCATTTTCGATGTCACTACAAACTGCGTTTTGCCTTTTCGCTTGAGGTATTAATGTGTAGAGCCTTAGGTGCAAAAGCAATTTCTTTAATAGGTCTATGCGAATAAATGTATGCAATACGGAATTTGCACCACGGGTAAATATGACGAATTTGACTCATCATACACCCTGCTGTAGGCGTATGTGCGAAGAGCTGTTTTTCGCGTCGATATTGTGTACGTATGAGACTGTTTACCATTAGGGAAATCTGACATCCGTTTGGGCTGGTGGCATTATGAATCATCCTTACAAAACGATAAGTGAAGTTACATTATTTCAAAACAGCGTCAATATTTTTCAGATGAGGAGAGGTATTTCACACGCCAGAGTGAGTTTGTATTGACGTAGGCCTATTGCTGAGGACCCGATACTAGCATCTGCAGAACAACCAGACATGAACATACCGTATTTGACACAACTAGGGTACCTATGTCCAACAGAACAACCAAACATGAACATACCGTATTTGACACAACTAGGGTACCTATGTCCAACAGAACAACCAGACATGAACATGTCGTATTTGACACAACTAGGGGACCTATGTCCAACAGAACAACCAGACATGAACATACCGTATTTGACACAACTAGGGTACCTATGTCCAACAGAACAACCAGACATGAACATACCGTATTTGACACAACTAGGGTACCTATGTCCAACAGAACAACCAGACATGAACATACCGTATTTGACACAACTGAACAACCAGACATGAACATACCGTATTTGACACAACTAGGGTACCTATGTCCAACAGAACAACCAGACATGAACATACCGTATTTGACACAACTAGGGTACCTATGTCCAACAAAACAACCAGACATGAACATACCGTATTTGACACAACTAGGGTACCTATGTCCAACAGAACAACCAGACATAAACATACCGTATTTAACACAACTAGGGTACCTATGTCCAACAGAACAACCAGACATGAACATGCCGTATTTGACACAACTAGGGGACCTATGTCCAACAGAACAACCAGACATGAACATACCGTATTTGACACAACTAGGGTACCTATGTCCAACAGAACAACCATACATGAACATACCGTATTTGACACAACTAGGGTACCTATGTCCAACAGAACAACCAGACATGAACATACCGTATTTGATACAACTAGGGTACCTATGTCTAACAGAACAACCAGACATGAACATACCGTATTTGACACAACTAGGGTACCTATGTCCAACAGAACAACCAGACATGAACATACCGTATTTGACACAACTGGGGTACCTATGTTCAACAGAACAACCAGATATAAACATACCGTATTTGACACAACTAGGGTACCTATGTCCAACAGAACAACCAGACATGAACATACCGTATTTGACACAACTAGGGTACCTATGTCTAACAGAACAACCAGACATGAACATACCGTATTTGACACAACTAGGGTACCTATGTCCAACAGAACAACCAGACATGAACATACCGTATTTGATACAACTAGGGTACCTATGTCCAACAGAACAACAAGACATGAACATGCCGTATTTGACACAACTAGGGGACCTATGTCTAACAGAACAACCAGACATGAACATACCGTATTTGACACAACTAGGGTACCTATGTCCAACAGAACAACCAGATATAAACATACCGTATTTGACACAACTAGGGTACCTATGTCCAAAAGAACAACCAGACATGAACATACCGTATTTAACACAACTAGGGTACCTATGTCCAACAGAACAACCAGACATGAACATACCGTATTTGACACAACTAGGGTACCTATGTCCAACAGAACAACCAGACATGAACATACCGTATTTGACACAACTAGGGGACCTATGTCTAACAGAACAACCAGACATGAACATACCGTATTTGACACAATTAGGGTACCTATGTCCAACAGAACAACCAGACATGAACATACCGTAGTTGACACAACTAGGGTACCTATATCCAACAGAACAACCAGACATGAACATACCGTATTTGACATAACTAGGGTACCTATGTCCAACAGATCAACCAGACATGAACATACCGTATTTGACACAACTAGGGTACCTATGTCCAACAGAACAACCAGACATGAACATACCGTATTTGACACAACTAGGGTACCTATGTCCAACAGAACAACCAGACATGAACATACCGTATTTGACACAACTAGGGTACCTATGTCCAACAGAACAACCAGACATGAACATACCGTATTTGACACAACTAGGGTACCTATGTCCAACAGAACAACCAGACATGAACATACCGTATTTGACACAATTAGGGTACCTATGTCCAACAGAACAACCAGACATGAACATACCGTATTTGACACAACTAGGGTACCTATATCCAACAGAACAACCAGACATGAACATACCGTATTTGACACAACTAGGGTACCTATGTCCAACAGAACAACCAGACATGAACATACCGTATTTGACACAACTAGGGTACCTATGTCCAACAGAACAACCAGATATGAACATACCGTATTTAACACAACTAGGGTACCTATGTCCAACAGAACAACCAGACATGAACATACCGTATTTGACACAACTAGGGTACCTATGTCCAACAGAACAACCAGACATGAACATACCGTATTTGACACAACTAGGGTACCTATGTCCAACAGAACAACCAGACATGAACATACCGTATTTGACACAACTAGGGTACCTATGTCCAACAGAACAACCAGACATGAACATACCGTATTTGACACAACTAGGGGACCTATGTCTAACAGAACAACCAGACATGAACATACCGTATTTGATACAACTAGGGTACCTATGTCTAACAGAACAACCAGACATGAACATACCGTATTTGACACAACTAGGGTACCTATGTCCAACAGAACAACCAGACATGAACATACCGTATTTGACACAACTGGGGTACCTATGTTCAACAGAACAACCAGATATAAACATACCGTATTTGACACAACTAGGGTACCTATGTCCAACAGAACAACCAGACATGAACATACCGTATTTGATACAACTAGGGTACCTATGTCTAACAGAACAACCAGACATGAACATACCGTATTTGACACAACTAGGGTACCTATGTCCAACAGAACAACCAGACATGAACATACCGTATTTGATATAACTAGGGTATCTATGTCCAACAGAACAACCAGACATGAACATACCGTATTTGACACAACTAGGGTACCTATGTCCAACAGAACAACCAGACATGAACATACCGTATTTGATACAACTAGGGTACCTATGTCCAACAGAACAACCAGACATGAACATACCGTATTTGACACAACTGGGGTACCTATGTCCAACAGAACAACCAGACATGAACATACCGTATTTGACACAACTAGGGTACCTATGTCCAACAGAATAGACGAGAGCTGGTTTTACCTGTCTTTAGGCCACACCAAGTAGGTCTACTGCTGTTTAGAACTGACGATGGTATTTTCAACATTGCGGCTCTGTATAGAGGTATTGTTTTGTTTCATGTACAATATATAGTTGAATAGGTGTTGTCGGTCAAGTTACTAGTGAACTGGGGTATGTAGGCCCAATATATATATATATATATATATATATATATATATATATATATATATATATATATATATATATATATATATTCATCGTTGTCCAAATGCAATGTCATATCGAATGTTACTTAATAATACACCGTCGGTGCCAGTGCGTGTATGTGCTTGCGTGCACGCGTATTTATGTGAGCGTGTGTTTTCGTGCATGCATGTTGATGCACATTTCTGACCATGGGAGCCTTGCGACGATGGGTGTTTGTTTTTTACTGTAGCATAATTGCATTGGTAAATAAATTGATTTATATTTCTAACGCTGTGTCTCATACGATCCGACTTTGTACATTGCATTTTTTCCATTGTTTTTTTTGCGCGTAGTTGTATATCTAGGTGTAGTTGTAGGTGTAGGTGTAGGTGTAGTTGTAGGTGTAGTTGTAGTTGTAGTTGTAGGTGTAGTTGTAGGTGTAGGTGTAGGTGTAGGTGTAGTTGTAGGTGTAGGTGTAGTTGTAGATGTAGGTGTAGGTGTAGTTGTAGGTGTAGGTGTAGTTGTAGGTGTAGTTGTAGTTGTAGGTGTAGTTGTAGGTGTAGGTGTAGTTGTAGGTGTAGTTGTAGGTGTAGTTGTAGTTGTAGTTGTAGTTGTAGGTGTAGTTGTAGGTGTAGGTGTAGTTGTAGGTGTAGTTGTAGGTGTAGTTGTAATTGTAGGTGTAGGTGTAGGTGTAGTTGTAGGTGTAGTTGTAATTGTAGGTGTAGTTGTAGGTGTAGGTGTAAGTGTAGTTGTAGGAGTAGGTGTAGGTGTAGGTGTAGTTGTAGGAGTAGGTGTAAGTGTAGGTGTAAGTGTAGTTGTAGATGCAGGTGTAGGTGTAGATGTAGTTGTAGTTGTAGGTGTAGGTGTAGGTGTAGGTGTAGGTGTAGGTGTAGGTGTAGTTGTAGGTGTAGTTGTAATTGTAGGTGTAGGTGTAAGTGTAGTTGTAGGAGTAGGTGTAGATGTAGGTGTAGGTGTAGGTGTAGTTGTAGGAGTAGGTGTAAGTGTAGGTGTAAGTGTAGTTGTAGATGCAGGTGTAGGTGTAGGTGTAGTTGTAGGTGTAGTTGTAGATGTAGGTGTAGTTTTATGTGTAGTTGTAGATGTAGGTGTAGTTGTAAATGTAGTTGTAGATGTTGATGTAGATGTAGGTGTAAGTGTAGGTGTAGGTGTAGGTGTAAGTGTAATTGTAGGTGTAGGTGTAGTTGTAGATGTAGGTGTAGTTGTAGATGTAGATGTAGTTGTAAGTATTGTAGGTGTTGTTGTAGGTGTAGGTGTAGTTGTAGTTGTAGGTGTAGGTGTAGGTGTAGGTGTAGTTGTAGGTGTATGTGTAGTTGTTGGTGTATGTGTAGTTGTAGATATAGGTGTAGATATAGATGTAGGTGTAGGTGTAAGTGTAGGTGTACGTATAAGTGTGGGTGTAATTGTAGGTGTAGATGTAGTTGTAGGTGTAGGTGTAGGTGTAGGTGTAGGTGTAGTTGTAGATGTAGTTGTAGGTGTAGTTGTAGGTGTAGTTGTAGGTGTAAATGTAGTTGTAGGTGTAGGTGTAGGTGTAGGTGTAGTTGTAGGTGTAGGTGTATGTGTAGTTGTAGGTGTATGTGTATTTGTAGGTGTATATGTAGTTGTAGGTGTAGTTGTAGATGTATGTGTAGTTGTAAGTGTATGTGTAGTTGTATGTGTATTTGTATGTGTATGTGTAGTTGTTGTAGGTGTATGTGTATGTGTAGTTGTAGGTGTATGTGTAGTTGTATGTGTATGTGTAGTTGTTGTAGGTGTATGTGTATGTGTAGTTGTAGGTGTATGTGTAGTTGTAGGTGTAGTTGTATGTGTATGTGTATGTGTAGTTGTTGTAGGTGTATGTGTTTGTGTAGTTGTAGGTGTATGTGTAGTTGTAGGTGTATAGCGTTTGCGTTGATAATTTCGGCAGACGTCGTTTCTTACAAATTGTTCGGAATTAGGGAGGAATACAGCTGTATCTCATCCTTACTTACTTACTTACTTATTTCGGAGAATGAGTGTAATAGATCCACGTATCCATTGTAGAATTCAAAAGCCTGAACCTCAACTCTTGTGCTCTGGCAACGGATCACAAATGACAATTGTTAACTCCTGACCCTGGTTTATGATATGAATTATTTTTGGGTAGATGGTAACCCCGTTAATTAGCGTTCGAAATGTAATGTCTACCTAATATTAAGAACCGAAATGTTCAGAGCTAATCCTGCCTAATATAATTTATGTTATATCCCCACATCCTGGCGGCCAGTATGGCGCAGGAACGCATTCAGTCGTTGCATTCCTGTGTCATTAAACCATGAACTACGGGGTTGCCACACGGGGTTGCCTGCCACACGGGGTTGCCACACGGGGTTGCCACACGGGGTTGCCACACGGGGTAACAATGCTCTATATAGATATGTACATGCAAAACGATGAGATGAACACATAGTTTTGTTAGTTTTTCAGTTTGTTTAGAGACGGTGGATAGAAGTGTGGAAGAAGTGAAATACTGATGGGCGTGAGTGTTGGTTGATATAAATGAGAATGGTTATGTACTGGTAGGCGTGAGTGATGGTTGATGTAAATGAGAATTGTGATGTACTGATGGGCGTGAGTGATTGTTGATATAAATGAGAATGGTGGTGTACTGGTGGGCGTGAGTGATTATTGATATAAATGAGAATGGTGATGTACTGGTGGGCGTGAGTGATGGTTGATGTAAATGAGAATGGTGGTGTACTGGTGGGCGTGAGTGTTGGTTGATGTAAATGAGAATGGTGCTGTACTGGTGGGCGTGAGTGTTGGTTGATGTCAATGAGAATGGTGATGTACTGGTGGGCGTGAGTGTTGGTTGATGTCAATGAGAATGGTGATGTACTGGTGGGCGTGAGTGATGGTTGATGTCAATGAGAATGGTGATGTACTGGTGGGCGTGAGTGTTGGTTGATGTCAATGAGAATGGTTATGTACTGGTAGGCGTGAGTGATGGTTGATGTAAATGAGAATGGTGGTGTACTGGTGGGCGTGAGTGATTATTGATATAAATGAGAATGGTGATGTACTGGTGGGCGTGAGTGATGGTTGATGTAAATGAGAATGGTGGTGTACTGGTGGGCGTGAGTGTTGGTTGATGTAAATGAGAATGGTGCTGTACTGGTGGGCGTGAGTGTTGGTTGATGTCAATGAGAATGGTGATGTACTGGTGGGCGTGAGTGTTGGTTGATGTCAATGAGAATGGTTATGTACTGGTAGGCGTGAGTGATGGTTGATGTAAATGAGAATGGTGGTGTACTGGTGGGCGTGAGTGATTATTGATATAAATGAGAATGGTGATGTACTGGTGGGCGTGAGTGATGGTTGATGTAAATGAGAATGGTGGTGTACTGGTGGGCGTGAGTGTTGGTTGATGTCAATGAGAATGGTGGTGTACTGGTGGGCGTGAGTGTTGGTTGATGTAAATGAGAATGGTGGTGTACTGGTGGGCGTGAGTGTTGGTTGATGTAAATGAGAATGGTGCTGTACTGGTGGGCGTGAGTGTTGGTTGATGTCAATGAGAATGGTGATGTACTGGTGGGCGTGAGTGTTGGTTGATGTCAATGAGAATGGTGATGTACTGGTGGGCGTGAGTGATGGTTGATGTCAATGAGAATGGTGCTGTACTGGTGGGCGTGAGTGATGGTTGATGTAAATGAGAATGGTGATGTACTGGTGGGCGTGAGTGTTGGTTGATGTCAATGAGAATGGTGCTGTACTGGTGGGCGTGAGTGTTGGTTGATGTCAATGAGAATGGTGATGTACTGGTGGGCGTGAGTGATGGTTGATGTAAATGAGAATGGTGATGTACTGGTGGACGTGAGTGTTGGTTGATGTAAATGAGAATGGTGCTGTACTGGTGGGCGTGAGTGTTGGTTGATGTCAATGAGAATGGTGATGTACTGGTGGACGTGAGTGTTGGTTGATGTAAATGAGAATGGTGCTGTACTGGTGGGCGTGAGTGTTGGTTGATGTCAATGAGAATGGTGATGTACTGGTGGACGTGAGTGTTGGTTGATGTCAATGAGAACGGTGCTGTACTGGTGGGCGTGAGTGTTGGTTGATGTCAATGACAACGGTGCTGTACTGGTGGGCGTGAGTGTTGGTTGATGTCAATGAGAATGGTGATGTACTGGTGGGCGTGAGTGTTGGTTGATGTCAATGAGAATGGTGATGTACTGGTGGACGACTGAGTCCTGCTTTGTGTCAACTGTGTTATTTGTTTGCAGGTGTAGCCAATCTTCTTTAGTTCTGTTCCATGTCTCGCTGCCAGATGTTTCTGGGCTTTCTTCTTCATCTCTTCCCTCATGGGTTACGTGTTAGTTGTTGTCTGATGATACTACATTTTTTCTTTGTGTATGACCGATCCACTTCCATTTTCTCTTTTGGGTTTCTTTCTCCACTAGAAGCAGTTTGGTTCTTTCCCAGAGAGAGTTATTGCCATCTTTGTCAGACCATTTCAAATTCATGATTCTGCGCAGGCATCTATTGATGAAAGTCTGTATCCTTTTCAGTGTTTGCTGTGTCATTCTCCATTCTTTTGGTGAAAGTCTGTATCCTTTTCAGTGTTTGCTGTGTCATTCTCCATTCTTTTGGTGAAAGTCTGTATCCTTTTCAGTGTTTGCTGTGTCATTCTCCATTCTTTTGGTGAAAGTCTGTATCCTTTTCAGTGTTTGCTGTGTCATTCTCCATTCTTTTGGTGAAAGTCTGTATCCTTTTCAGTGTTTGCTGTGTCATTCTCCATTCTTTTGGTGAAAGTCTGTATCCTTTTCAGTGTTTGCTGTGTCATTCTCCATTCTTTTGGTGAAAGTCTGTATCCTTTTCAGTGTTTGCTGTGTCATTCTCCATTCTTTTGGTGAAAGTCTGTATCCTTTTCAGTGTTTGCTGTGTCATTCTCCATTCTTTTGGTGAAAGTCTGTATCCTTTTCAGTGTTTGCTGTGTCATTCTCCATTCTTTTGGTGAAAGTCTGTATCCTTTTCAGTGTTTGCTGTGTCATTCTCCATTCTTTTGGTGAAAGTCTCTATCCTTTTCAGTGTTTGCTGTGTCATTCTCCATTCTTTTGGTGAAAGTCTGTATCCTTTTCAGTGTTTGCTGTGTCATTCTCCATTCTTTTGGTGAAAGTCTGTATCCTTTTCAGTGTTTGCTGTGTCATTCTCCATTCTTTTGGTGAAAGTCTGTATCCTTTTCAGTGTTTGCTGTGTCATTCTCCATTCTTTTGATGAAAGTCTGTATCCTTTTCAGTGTTTGCTGTGTCATTCTCCATTCTTTTGATGAAAGTCTGTATCCTTTTCAGTGTTTGCTGTGTCATTCTCCATTCTTTTGATGAAAGTCTGTATCCTTTTCAGTATTTGCTGTGTCATTCTCCATTCTTTCGAGCTGTATGGCAACACTGACTTGACAGTTGTGTTAAATATCCTCGGCTTGGTATTTAATTTGATCTGCTTTGATTTTCAAAAAGTGAGGAAATCAGCTCTGGCTTTTTGGTTTCTAGCTTTTACGTTATCTTCGGTGCACCCTATCTTGCTGACTTTACTGATTATGTAGGTGGAGGGGTCAGTTTCATTCTTGTGAAAATTATGGTATGTGAGTTGTCCATACGATCGTAGGTGCTTCGTATCAGAGTGTCGTACTTCTGCAGGATTCCGTTAACGCTTCCAAAGGGTCTTCCTGTCGAGGCTATCAAAAGTCTTATCATTTCTTTCAAATGTAGACGCATATTTTCCGGCAACTTCTGTGGGATTTCGTTTGATATAGGTACATTTCGTAGCGTGACAAATGGCGATCTGCATCGGAACTAAGCAGACAGCCAGACAGATTTCCGAATAAAACCTAGCTTATTTGGCTTGGTGTTAGTATAGTTCGTATCCTGGTAGATGTCAACACTCGATCGGAATATGACCGTTACAGACTCGCCTCAGTTGTCCAAGCTCCGCGATGTGGCGCCACCGTTTGTCGCACACGTCATTGCCTGGATGCAGAGTGTGACGACAAGACCAAAGTAAATAAATATATCTCGTTTGGAAACGACTGTAACTTTTATTCAGTCATGTGACAGTGAATGTTTAGCTGCATATCAAACTGGCCAAGCGAATGATATATAATCAATCCGTAGAAAGCCCGAACACACGTGAGTTAAATTTAAGCGGACAACAGACAACTTATTCAAACCATCTAAATATCTCGCCACATCAGGCAGACATGTAGTCATCCCAAGCGTCCAAGTAGTTGACGAAATACTCAGAATGAATTAATTCCAGTGTTGGTAACTTCCATGTATATGTGGATAAAATGAACTCTTTTGCGAACAAATGTCTTCAAAAGATAGAAAGACCCACTGGAAAGAACACAAAAGCAACAAAGAAGTAAGAAGAGATTGTCAAGTATATCTTGACAACCATCAGAAAGAATAGATTGACATATGTGGTCCACGTGCTGAGATAGACGCCAGCAAGACTACGTAAAGCAGTACTTATCAAAGTGAATTTCATCTGGAAGACGAAAAACGAGAAAGCCCCAAGAAACCAGAAAGAGAACCTTCTTATGAGTGGGGAAGATTGTACACCTTGAAACACCGGACGGGGGGGTCGGGGGTCGGTCGGGGGGTCGGGGGGTGGTCGTTGTGGTTCAACACAGAGGAAGGTCGCGTGCGATAGTTTCCATCATGTGCGACGTCCTTCAAGAGGAGAGAAGACTAAGAACTGCGAATAGCGTCAGAGAAACTCCAAAAGAGTCACTAAGGAAGTACAACCCCTGGTCGGTGTCCATGTCCTCTAGAGCTAAGAAGACTCCAAGGAAGTACAACCCTTGGTCGGTGTCCATGTCCTCTAGAGCTAAGAAGACTCCAAGTTTATGTTGGATCACCTTTCTTCATCTATTTTATTTGACTGGCTGTCGACATCACGAACCGCGACAATCACCGTTTAGTTGTGTCAGCCGTTTAGGGAGTATCGCATCAAGCATGTCATTGTCTGGGCTGACGGGACTGGCGCCCGGGCGACTGCCGACTTCGTTCCCGTCCCTGGCCACCACCCTCATCTCGGAATGGACTTTTCACCAGTCGTTGTCGTTCTTTCCCACCAATCGTTTGTCTTGATGCACTACCTCGCCATTCATTGCTCAATTGCTCAAATAGGGCTATGGCATAAACATTTTACAAGATTGCCATCCAAGACAAAACACCCAGATGGCAAACCAACCATTTGTCATCTATGCGTCACCCACCCTTCTGAGATATTTGTTAATTTTGATTGACGTTGCTAGCATTAATAGCACGTGCTATAAACCAGTACGATAGGCTTCACAAGTGAAATAAAGCGTTCACACGTCGTGGTTAAATAAGTTTTGTTCTTTCAGTCGTTGTCAGCCCACAACTCGCTGGCTGAGCCATAGGCGCGAGCCGCCCGAGCGTTGTTACAGTTGTAACAACTTGCCCCAATACAATTGTAACAAATTGCCCCAAACACAATGTTTCCAGTTGAACGCAGGTGGACGATACCAAATCTTATTTTTCAGTTTAACTTCTACTTGACATAACCCCTCATACTGCATAGCAGACATATTTCAAGTTCCATTCGCAAAACCTAAAAAGTGGCTGTCTGAGATGACATTATATAGGCATATACAAAAAAGTCTTAGGCCTCTAAAAAAGTCAGTTTTGTCAACACCTCGCTAATTTCGTCTTCTTAACTCCCGATGTTGGGACACTGCGTCTGCTGGTGGACTTCCAACCAACCACTGCTGGTGGACTTCCAACCAACCACTGCTGGTGGACTTCCAACCAACCACTGCTGGTGGACTTCCAACCAACCACTGCTGGTGGACTTCCAACCAACCACTGCTGGTGGACTTCCAACCAACCACTGCTGGTGGACTTCCAACCAACCACTGCTGGTGGACTTCCAACCAACCACTGCTGGTGGACTTCCAACCAACCACTGCTGGTGGACTTCCAACCAACCACTGCTGGTGGACTTCCAACCAACCACTGCTGGTGGACTTCCAACCAACCACTGCTGGTGGACTCCCAACCAACCACTGCTGGTGGACTTCCAACCAACCACTGCTGGTGGACTCCAACCAACCACTGCTGGTGGACTTCCAACCAACCACTGCTGGTGGACTCCAACCAACCACTGCTGGTGGACTTCCAACCAACCACTGCTGGTGGACTTCCAACCAACCACTGCTGGTGGACTTCCAACCAACCACTGCTGGTGGACTCCAACCAACCACTGCTGGTGGACTCCAACCAACCACTGCTGGTGGACTTCCAACCAACCACTGCTGGTGGACTTCCAACCAACCACTGCTGGTGGACTCCAACCAACCACTGTTGGTTGTATCTCCATATGCGTGCTGTTTTCGTAAAACGCCTCTGTAACAACTGCCCCTGTATACGACTAGACCGGCCTCCCCTACTCGACCTGCACCTGAAGTAAGCAGATAGGTAGACAGATGGGGGAACTTGATCGGAATATGAACGTAAGAAAAAACTGTATACGGATTTATACAGAATGCCAAGGCAAAATACGGATTTCAACACGTCTGTGCTGGACTCTTAAAGAAGCGATACCGTCATTAAAATCCCCACATCTTTAATATAAATTAGTTTGTGAATATCTGTGTCTGTTCCCTCACATCTCCGTCATTTTCGCATGTTCGCTGTGAGGCTGACATTTTGTAGGCGTGGTGATGGTGCGTAAATTTAAAGCTATTTTTAATTCCCCTGGGGTGGGGTATTACGTCGAAGGAACTTATGTGGACGTTTGGAGTAAATTACGTAACTAAACAAGACGCGTGCAATTGTTAGCAACGCTATGCGTTGTTTCAACCATTGTTACGTTATCTACGGCAAACGTCCACCGAACGCATAGTGAAACCGTGATGTTTGTGGCATTGCACTACCACCACTTGGTAGTGCAATGAGTCATCAGCCTTTTATCCCGTGCAATGCCAGGCAACTGGGCAAGTCATCAATAAAGCACTTCCTCTAATTTTGAAAAATTAACCATGCACAATTAGAATCCATTAAACTTTTGTTTTTATCCACTACCATAATTTGATTGAGATGCTGTGTAAATTTCGCCGAAATCACATACCCGGTAACTTTTGTCCACCCCTTAACACATTTTTTTGCTAAATATGAACAATGAACGTTGTTGTGGACTATTGTTGTTATTGTTCTATGTGGAATCTGGTGTTCACAGCTATAGATGGCAGTTTATTCAGACAAAAACTCCCAAACTCAATACCCTTCAATTTCGACCCAGTCCGCTGGTCAATATTCAAATGTTGGTGCGTTCGGCCAAACAGCCATGCAGTAGTGTTGGGAAACTGGCGGTCAGAGACTGTCCGTTGCCACCTGTCCGCAGATCGGCCTTTGTGTGCAATACTATACACCAGGTGCCGCCACACACACTCGTCATATTGCAGTAATTCACGTCGCCGTTGTGTCGACCGTTTCAACAACAACTCCATGATTACAACCTGTTTATTATACAAAATATTATCAAATACCAAGTTAAGCTATTCTTGCACCTAAATGTCAAACAAAATATTACGATCTGCAATTATACCCAAAAATGTCTTCATCATATACCTGCAGATCTTTGATCAAGTTTATTAACTACCTTTGGTACCAAATATACACTGTCTGTTACTACAACTCCAACATCACATATACGTCACGTTGGCGTCTTTTCAAATATTTCTTCCTGGGCATAAATAATTTACCACAGGTACTGACTTGGTGTCTTTGATACAAAACTTGGTGTCTTTGATACAAAACTTGGTGTCTTTGATACAAAACGGTGCAGTATGAATCTCTACATGCAATTGTCCTCATGACAATCCCAGAATGCATCTGTCCCGAGACAACGAATTCCTGCATGCATCTGTGTCCTCGGGACATTCAATCCCAGAATGCATTTGTCCTTGGGACAACCAATCCCTGCATGCTTCTGTGCACATAGCAACCATTCCCTGCATGCATCTGTCCTTGGGACAACCAATCCCTGTCCACAGATCAACCACCTTTGCTTGCTTCCGACAAATTAATCAAATTAATATGTTATTGTCCTCAGTTGATGTGAAAGGCAAATGGATGATATATATTACAGGATATATATATATATATATACATACACGTGTCATGATTTGGACCCAGAAGACGTTTGTTAATATAGTGTAGCAACAAAACAAATCATAAAAGCACATCACCGACTTACAACAAACCAAGAAATGCCTGCTCCAATTGCACACACACATGCCAATATAATAAAAAATATAGACCAGCTCATCTCTGTACAATTCTACACAATAGTTTGCATGTGCACAGATGGAATGTTTAGGGGGCAATTAAAAGGTCACATGCCCAGGTAATAAAAAATACACATGCATTAACTTTACAGTTACCCCAGTCCAAAGGTGAATGTTTCTAAAAAAAAATAACAAGCTAAAAAAACATTCCTGTTAATTAAAGAGGTACATAGTCTCCCTGTTCTGTCTGATAAAATGTTCCTCAGATTTAGGGAATATAGTCTCCCTGTTCTGTCTGATAAAATGTTCATCAGTTTTAGGGAACTGAGCACAACGCTGGCAGTCACATGACATCTGCGCAGTTTCTTCAGTTGTTGGCTGCTTCGCGAATTTTGTATCGATATGGCTTCCTTGGGAATGTATCTACAACAAATACCAAACATACATCAATACAATGTATCACTGGACACACATTCATGCGTGCCATGTACGCATGCTCACCACACGCATGCTCACCACGCGCACGCACAAAAAATGGGGGCCAAGCCAAAAACATTATAGAGAAATCAAACAAATGTATATAAAGCCAACAATGAAGTGTGAGTGTTCAGTAATGATATTTGAAAGATATGCATGTACATAAGTTTGTGAAGACAGATTTGTTATAAATGTTCAGACACATTGTATTGTACAAAACTACAACTTACTGCCAAATTAGTAATTATGTGTATAATTAAAGGAAATACGATCATTGATCTGTGCACATACAATGCCCGAAACTGAATCAAATAAAACACACTCACTTGCCTACATTGGAACGTGTGGGATGATCAGAGCCACCTGGTGACAAGATGACAAGACAATGCAGCAAGCAAGAGGAAAGTGGAAGCTGTGACATTGCAGCCATCACACAGATACACGTACTCCTTCTCGGGTGACTCTGAAAGTGATAACAACATGTTGACATAGACCACTCCCTCACACAACTGTGTAAGGGGGTGACATAGTCCACTCCCTCACACAACTGTGTAAGAGGGTGACATAGTCCACTCCCTCACACAACTGTGTAAGGGGGTGACATAGTCCTCTCCCTCACACAACTGTGTAAGGGGGTGACATAGTCCACTCCCTCACACAACTGTGTAAGGGGGTGACATAGTCCACTCCCTCACACAACTGTGTAAGGGGGTGACATAGTCCACTCCCTCACACAACTGTGTAAGGGGGTGACATAGTCCACTCCCTCACACAACTGTGTAAGGGGGTGACATAGTCCACTCCCTCACACAACTGTGTAAGGGGGTGACATAGTACACTCCCTCACACAACTGTGTAAGGGGGTGACATAGTCCACTCCCTCACACAACTGTGTAAGGGGGTGACATAGTCCACTCCCTCACACAACTGTGTAAGGGGGTGACATAGTCAACTCCCTCATACAACTGTGTAAGGGGGTGACATAGTCCACTCCCTCACACAACTGTGTAAGGGGGTGACATAGTCCACTCCCTCACACAACTGTGTAAGGGGGTGACATAGTCCACTCCCTCACACAACTGTGTAAGGGGGTGACATAGTCCACTCCCTCACACAACTGTATAACGATTCTGATTGGCAATATACACATTATCTCATGTCCTACACCACATATTAGGTGGGTTTTGGGTGGTCTAAACAAACACTACAGGTTTTTTGGGACTTTGAGAACTTATGGGACGACCCCTAAAAGAGTCACCCATTCTCTGTGGCACTAACAGCTGTACATCCCTTCTACAAGGTATTTATGCCAGGGGAATTAAAAGATCCCACACACGGGGTAAATGTGTCATGTGTCATGGTCTCACTGAGTGGTTGTCGCTAACCCACCAATATTGCCGGGGGGGGGGGATCACTTGCTTACTTCAGGTCTGGAGGTTTTTTATTTAGGTATTTTATAGCAAGTAGCTTGTTCACTAGTTATGTTAAATATATCATCTAGTATATTTGTTAATTAATTATAAACAATTATATCATCACTGTAGGTGGACATTTTGATAAATGTAGACTTCTAGTCGAAATTAGAAATGTTTTTGTCCCTCCCCAAAAAAAATCTTGCAGATGCCCCCCCCTGCAACGGGCGATAATACTCTACTACCCAGGATGCAACTAAACAGAAGAAAGAAACATGCCCCCACCTTCCGTTGTTTTGCAGTTGTCTCCGACCACAAACTGGAGCGTGGGTGAGCTGTACAGTCCCGTGCCACCTCGGTTGTAGGCGAGGACTCGCAGGTTGTAGAGGATGTTTGCCTCGAGATCCGTCACTGTCACCCGAGTCACCTTCATAGAGTCAACAGCCTTGGCCACATAGATGGTCTCTCCCTGCTTCCAGTAGTACACCTGTAACCGTGTTACCAGCACATCACTTGACCGTCCACACCGTGCCGCCAAACAGCTTGTTTTTGTTTACTAAAAGCCCGTTCACACGAGTGATTAGTTGTCCACTGTGTAGCTCCGACCAGTCTGACAACTAATTGTGTAAACATCTTCCTAAGACTGATTAGCAAGGCCAATTTGTGGCCACATTTGTATCAAAGGAATTGCGGCTGGGTCCAATTCAAGCATCTGTTGGAGCGGCAGTGGCCAACCAGCAACCGCCATGACCGAGTACCCATCGTTACCTTTAACTTTGCAGCGTGCATCGACTGATCAAGTGGGCAACTAATTGCTCATGTGATCGGGCTTTAAGACATAAATCAGTCAGTGACTCACCTGATAGCCCTCTTGGACAGACAGTGACTCACCTGGTAGTTCTCTAGAACAGTCAGTGACTCACCTGGTAGCCCTCTAGGACAGTCAGTGACTCACCTGGTTGCCCTCTAGGACAGTCAGTGACTCACCTGATAGCCCTCTTGGACAGACAGTGACTCACCTGGTAGTTCTCTAGAACAGTCAGTGACTCACCTGGTAGCCCTCTAGGACAGTCAGTGACTCACCTGGTTGCCCTCTAGGACAGTCAGTGACTCACCTGGTTGCCCTCTAGGACAGTCAGTGACTCACCTGGTAGCCCTCTAGGACAGTCAGTGACTCACCTGGTAGCCCTCTTGGACAGACAGTGACTCACCTGGTAGTTCTCTAGAACAGTCAGTGACTCACCTGGTAGCCCTCTAGGACAGTCAGTGACTCACCTGGTTGCCCTCTAGGACAGTCAGTGACTCACCTGGTTGCCCTCTAGGACAGTCAGTGACTCACCTGGTTGCCCTCTAGGACAGTCAGTGACTCACCTGGTTGCCCTCTAGGACAGTCAGTGACTCACCTGGTAGCCCTCTAGGACAGTCGGTGACTCACCTGGTAGCCCTCTAGGACAGTCAGTGACTCACCTGGTAGCCCTCTAGGACAGTCAGTGACTCACCTGGTAGCCCCCCCAGAACAGTCAGTGACTCACCTGGTAGCCCTCTAGTGGTTCCTCGTTCTGGTCTGTGCTGACCCCGCGCCACTGCACAAACACCGAGTTCGTACCAACACTCTTCAATGACACCTCCACAGGCGCATCCATAGGAGCTGAAACCAGAGTCCATGTTCTCTCTAAGGATCTCTTAACCACTCGTCTCAGCAATGAGAATCCATGTTCTCTCTAAGGATCTCTTAACCACTCGTCTCAGCAATGAGAATCCATGTTCTCTCTAAGGATCTCTTAACCACTCGTCTCTGCAATGAGAATCCATGTTCTCTCTAAGGATCTCTTAACCACTCGTCTCAGCAATGAGAATCCATTTTCTCTCTAAGGATCTCTTAACCACTCGTCTCAGCATTGAGAATCCATGTTCTCTCTAAGGATCTCTTAACCACTCGTCTCAGCAATGAGAATCCATGTTCTCTCTAAGGATCTCTTAACCACTCGTCTCAGCAATGAGAATCCATGTTCTCTCTAAGGATCTCTTAACCACTCGTCTCAGCAATGAGAATCCATGTTCTCTCTAAGGATCTCTTAACCACTCGTCTCAGCAATGAGAATCCATGTTCTCTCTAAGGATCTCTTAACCACTCGTCTCAGCAATGAGAATCCATGTTCTCTCTAAGGATCTCTTAACCACTCGTCTCAGCAATGAGAATCCATGTTCTCTCTAAGGATCTCTTAACCACTCGTCTCAGCAATGAGAATCCATGTTCTCTCTAAGGATCTCTTAACCACTCGTCTCAGCAATGAGAATCCATGTTCTCTCTAAGGATCTCTTAACCACTCGTCTCAGCATTGAGAATCCATGTTCTCTCTAAGGATCTCTTAACCACTCGTCTCAGCAATGAGAATCCATGTTCTCTCTAAGGATCTCTTAACCACTCGTCTCAGCAATGAGAATCCATGTTCTCTCTAAGGATCTCTTAACCACTCGTCTCAGCAATGAGAATCCATGTTCTCTCTAAGGATCTCTTAACCACTCGTCTCAGCAATGAGAATCCATGTTCTCTCTAAGGATCTCTTAACCACTCGTCTCAGCAATGAGAATCCATGTCCTCTCTAAGGATCTCATAACCACTCGTCTCAGCAATGAGAATCCATGTTCTCTCTAAGGATCTCTCAACCGCTCGTCTCAGCAATGAGAATCCATGTTCTCTCTAAGGATCTCTCAACCGCTCATCTCAGCAATGAGAATCCTTGTTCTCTCTAAGGATCTCTTAAAAGGGCCAGTAGGTCAGTGAAAATCCACCTCTACTGCTAGTTTCTTTAATTTAAGATGATGCATTCAAAAAATTATGTACATGTAATTAAATGTAGGCCTATAGGCATAAAATGCAATCCAAAGTTTTAATTATGGATTTTGTTTTACATTATAAAACTTTTTAAAGTACGGAACTAGAACTTAGGCCTGCCTACTCCTGTGAACCTAATAGTTAAGATATTAATTTAGACTTGAAGATCACCAATCAATCGGCATCAATATGATTAATAGAGGTCAGTTGTGATAACCCACTAGACAAATCTCCATCGCTGAATCACTCAAATTTGTTTACAATTAATCACCTTTTGTCAGATTCATCATATTCATATCATAAGTTCTCAATTGTCACAATATGCTGGGTGACTGTAAAAACGCCTTAACCAGCCCCCATTATAATGTCTGACTGGTGTTTGATTAATGTCTGTCGACTCACCTGAGCGTAGCGTCTCCTCAACCCAGTAGGAACTCTTCGGTCCATAGCCGGCGGAGTTATAAACCTGCACGTTGAGGCGGTAGTAGGTCGCTGCGTCCAAGGCAATTATTATGCCAGAATCCATGTTGCCCCTTAGGTCACGGAATATCGCCATCGACTCAGTCTGCGACTCTTCTATCCAATAGTTTATCTGTTGATGCAGAATGACAGTCAACAATTACAAATGATTTTAAGTTTGACATTATGCACACACATACTTACCAATGCCTGTGTGAAGAGCTTCATTGTCTGCACAAAGATAAAATATTATGAAATTAAATCCAATGTGTGTGCGTGTATGTGTGCCTGCGTGCGTGCGTGCGTGTGGTATGTGCGCGTGGTATGTGCAAGTGTGTACATAGTGTGTGTGCTCGTATGCATGTGGTGTGCACGTGTGCATAGTGTGTGTGTGTGTAGTGTGTATATGTGTGTGGTGTATGTATGTGTGGTGCGTGTGTGTGTGTGTGCATAGTGTGTATTATGTGTGGTGTGTTAGCGTACGTGAGTGTGATGGGCATGTGTGCATATGTGTGTGCATATGTGTGGTTGTGGATGTGTAGTGTGTATATGGTGTGTGTGGTGTGCATGTATGCATGCACGTGTGCACATGCACGTGTGCATACACACAATTACACATTCACAATATATCTCCATGTGGAAGTGTTCCATCACATACCCGGTATCCCAGCAAGACGCCCTTGATGGACTCTCTAGTGTTTGGCACGGCCACCCAGTTCACAACGATCGCAGAGGAATTGTAGGGGTATGCCCTCACGTTCTCCGCCACCCCCACGGGAACTGAAA
Organism: Lamellibrachia columna; assembly: GCA_963662155.1. Classification (NCBI taxonomy): domain Eukaryota; kingdom Metazoa; phylum Annelida; class Polychaeta; order Sabellida; family Siboglinidae; genus Lamellibrachia; species Lamellibrachia columna. The sequence continues at coordinate 35,225,340 of OY759275.1, read as the reverse complement.
GATGACATAAATCGCAATCCTGTATAATATATCGAGGGTCAGCATCCAAATTTTTCGTAATTGCTATAAACAAATTGATTCACCTTTATCTAATCAAGAAACCATTGTTATATTAATAATAAATTAACAATATAAGAAACATATCTTCAGAAGCCATTGTTCTGGTATGTCAGGGAAATTACCAATTAATAAACAACATTAAAACGACTGACACACAACAAGGCTACCCAGTGTCCATTGTTCCATTATGTCTGGGAAATTACCAATAAATAACAATATTAAATATCTGATAAACAACAAATCCACCCACTATCTTCAAAAGCCATTTTCTAGCATGTCAGGCAAATTATAAATAATAAAAAACATCTGATAAAACCAAGGCTATCCACTCTCTTCAGAAACCATTTTACAGTATGTCAGGGATATTACTAATAAATAAACACTATAAAAAAACATCTGATAAAAACAAGGCTTCCCAATGTCTTCAGAAACCATTGTTCCAATTTATCAGTGAAACTACCAATAAATAAACTACATAAAAAGCAACTAATAAACAACAAAAGCACCCACTGTCTTCTGCCGAGTAGATCCTAGCCTCTCTTGAGTAGTTGCACGGTCCAGCCTTGTTGAACGAAGTGATCTTGATGTCATATTCCTGGTAGAAATGTTTAGTGCCCACTCTCACAACATGCTGCCTGTGATTGGCGCCAGTCAAAATTTTCTGAAAGCAACAGCTCCATTGTAAGAGTGTAACAGGGATTTAAGTTATACTTCCAACAAGCTTGCTTTAACATATGAGCAATTCTCAAAAGGTCGCCATTTTGTATATGCCAATCTTAATTAATCATAAAATATATGTATCTTTAATGTATATACTTATACAATATGTTGTTGTGATGCTCTAATAATGTATATACTTATACAATATGTTGTTGTGACGCTCTAATAATGTATATACTTATACAATATGTTGTTGTGATGCTCTAATAATGTATATACTTATTACTTATACAATATGTTGTTGTGATGCTCTAATAATGTATATACTTATACAATATGTTTTGATGCTCTAATAATAAAGACATACATATGATAAAATTGCATGCGTATTTGGGATTATAATTTTTTTATGCCCAATAGTTTCCGCAATGTTGGCTATAAAAGTATGCTCAAAACGTGATGCCATTAGCCAGTCCGTCTGCATCGTAAAATATGTACAATAATAGTAATCTAATGATAGGTTTACAAACATAATTCTAACAATTGTATAATACTCAACATAATTACCACCTAGAGTGAACCGTAGTACTCTTAATTTTATGAACACGAGTCTTCAAAGGTTGAGCATATGGTCGTAATATGCGACGTCATTGCTTACACTAATTTTCAAAAACTATAAACTATAAACCAACGCGCATTGTCAGCATTATTCTATGCTTAACATTTATTATACTACATATTCTATAATGTGTGTGACTCTACTTTTTATTTAAAGAATTTCCGTTTAAGCGCAAGAATCAGTTTAATGTTATAAGAATTGGTGTCGTCATTTCGTTACGTACGCATGGATTGCCGGTAAGCGTTCGATATGCAACAAAATACGCAGATCGCCATTGCAACATCTTCGATAACAACGGCAATGAATATTCATGATAAGCAGTCAAGACAAAATGGTGCCAGAAGTCAAACGAAGTTATGCAACATCGCGTCGTCATCACAAATAGTCACATTACGACCGTATGCAAATTACGACCGTATGCTATAAACACGAGTATCGTGGCCATTCCGTTGTGCTAATCGTTATCTAAACAGATGCCATATAGTATTTGGTCATCTGTTGTTAGCCATATACTGAAACTTGAACCTCGCGCATGCGAATGTCACTGTGTCGGGGCAATGACGTTTGATACGGTTTGCATGACGTCGGTGTCATTATTACGACCAATCGTGTATTAGGTCGAAACAGTGTTTATCATTGCTACACTTTGTTAATATGATATGGTATTATAGTTTTAAACTATAATACCATATAATATTGTACACCTTGTTAATTTTGCGTTATTTGTAAAATAGTATTAAAAAGTTCAAAATGTTGGCTATGGAGTCATTATTACGACCAACTACTGTGGAACACAGCTTATGAAAAGCTAGTCACAGCAATGATATAAATTAGTTTATGATTAAGTCAAATACGTGCACACAATTGTGCACACTTGATTTTAGGCGAATTCACCAAATATATAATTAACATTTATGCCATAATACAATACTGCAATACTTTATTTTCCCATAGAGGGAAATTTGTGTGCAGCATTCATAAAATAAAATTGTGGTCGTCGCATCACAGATAAAATAGCATCATAGTGGAATGTAGTAAATAGCAACATATAAACACTGCAGCTTTGTGGTGTCGTTGTTACCCATGTATTATCGTAGTAGTAGTAGTAGTATCAACGTTTAGGCGCTAAACTGTTGATATTTTACAAATCACGTGGAAGACAGCAATACATATTCATGACAAGCAGCCGACAGAGAGGAGAATGGCACCCATACGAAAAGGTAACTATGCCTAAGTGAAAGAGGCACACACACACAAGGCGATCATTTGTACTCGTTGTAACGCCAAAAACAAGATTTCAGCAAACATGTTGAGAACAGTGTCAAACACATGAGGAATGCAAAGTGTCAAGCTGGGCAAAGGAATGACCACCAAGGCACGAAACATGGCGTGCTTTTGCTCTGTGTGTGAGACTAGTGGTGTTTGTAGCGAACAGAGATATGTCGAGGAATGGTGCAGCCACAACGTACGCATGACTGCCTCTGGCAGGCCTCGATGCACACCGACCGCTGATACTGCACATTCATTATACTGAATTAAAAGAATTTACACTTGGCTTCTGCATGACTTTATATCTTACAATTCGACCTGCAGTTTCAATAACCGTGCACCGTCATCAGTACGACCACAACATATATTACTGGTTGCCGATCACAATTATCATATGTCATGCATTGGGTTGCAAACCACTACTCAACTGTCCACGTAATGACCTTATTGTGACTTGTGATGTTGGACACGAGTATTGTTACCGTCTTTGGGTCATTCAAGAAATGTAGTTTAACAAGATTTAACGAGATTTGCCATCCAAGCCAAAGGCCCAGATGGCAAGTGGACAAGGAAGCCATTGGCTTATCGAGAGTCCAACAATGTTCATCTACTTATAACCCGCCGTCCTGAGATATGTGTCAACCTTGTTTTTAAACATATTCACGCTGCTAGCAGTTACACAATCTGTAGACAATTTGTTCCATTCATTTATTGTCCTCTGTGAGAACGAGTGCTTCCTGATGTCCAATCTACATTGATCCTTTACTAATTTTACCTCATGTCCTCTAGTTCTGCTATCCTTCTTGAGTGAGAAAAACATATTTCTATCAATATTTTCATACCCATTCAATATCCTAAAAACTTCAATCTGATCTCCTCTTAACCTCCTTGTCTCTAGAGTTGTTAAACCACATTCCTTCAGGCGTTCTTCATAACTAAGGTCTCTCAGTTCTGGAATCATTTTAGTTGCTCTCCTTTGTATGCGTTCAAGCGTATCTATATCCTTCTTACAATAAGGTCTCCATGCTTGTAGACAGTATTCTAAATGAGGTCTAACTATTGCTTTATTAAGAGGTATAATCAACTTTTTTCCCTTGTATGTTATGTTTCTTCTCATCAATCCAAGAATTAAAGTTGGTCGTAATGGTGACGCCAACTTACATGATACTTATGACCGTACATAAACTTATTATTTCTCTTTTTAAATGATACCTAACTACCATTTTCACTTTCTATCATTGAAACAACACGTCACATGTCTGGAAATTATCACAATCAAGGCTCCCATTTATAATTTACCAAGTGTGGGGCAATGCTACCAGATATTTAATTCATAGATCAGTCTTGAGTCACTTCAAAGAAGGAAAATTTAACTATGTACCAACTTTATGTGACTTTAAATACATTAATATTATATGTTTGCCAAACATAAAGGCTAGAAACAACAATGTGTTACATTCTTACCATACTAAAGTGGTTTAGTGAGAGCAGAATGGGTGTCATCAGTCAGGACCAAACAAATGACAGGGTGCTTTGAAATGCAAATGGTTATTGTTGATCTAACTATCTTCTAAACATGATATCTCCACAGTATAGGTTCTGTACTTGAGTTGTGTGTTTAAATTTGCTATGATTAAGACAATTTAAAATTTATCACATATATTGAACGAGCTTTTTTTTGAGAATTGCTCATATCCCACCTGACCTTTTTCAGAATTATTTTCATTTCTCTGGTTTGTTGGCACAATTCTGTGACTGGAAAGATCTTGAGAAAAAACATGACAGGATTTCACAATTTTTCCCAGCATGTTAATGAAAGAATAAATATTATATTCAAAATGCAAATATGTGATGAGCATTGAAAAACGTTAGCATTTCTGCCAATTCACTGATGTCCCAGTCCTGGATCAAGCTGTCATGTGACATCATGTGACATATCTAGGGTTGTGCAACGGGCGAGTCCAAAGGGGCAAGCTTAGTCACCCATTAGTTTACCATGTGACCATGTAGTTGCATGACTGGTCATATACAAAAAAATAAGCAATGGCCCAATGCCCCCCTAAATATGCCTTTGTGAACCCAATGCCTTCTGTGAAGTGTTCCACTTACTTGATCCCACTGTTCGTCCACAAAATGGGCCTTCTTCCAGAACACTGTATAGCCCACCCCCGGGCCATTCTGGTCGGCCAATGACAGGGGGTCCCAGGTGATGGTTAGAACTCCTACTTTGCCTCCACCGCCCCCGAGGTTCGATGGAGGGTGGGCAGGTGGAGCTGCTAGTGTTGTGATGTTTGCTGAAAAAAGCCAAATAATGTTTTATTAGTTGCGACAGTGCAAGATTATTGCGAGCAAAGAAACAGACACAGGAATCATCACTTGCATGAAACTGAACGTCATGTTACGATTACTCATGCAAATTTTGGTATATATCTTTACAGAAAAACACATTCTTCATGCTTCTGTACTGAGAAACATTTAGTTAAAAAACACATTAGTCAGAGCTACCAGGGAATGTAAAAATTATACAAGCTAATATTTCTAGGCAGTTTCACTTTTACACCGAGGTTTCTCAAATTCATTACAACACAATTTTTTTTTTTACCAAATCGTAGAAATGAAGGTTGCAGCTTGACTCACATGATGGGTCACTGGGGACACTGTTGCCCAGTTCATTGACGGCAATCACTCGGAACTGGTAGCGGCTGTAGGACTGCAGGCCCTTGATAAGTGTCGTCCTGTCAGTCATGTCCATGCCCTTGATGTCTGAAACCAGATGGTGCCAGGTGATTGGAAGCCAGTGACACCAGGTGATTAGAATACACAGCGACACTAGGAGGTTAGAAGCCAGTGCCGCCAGATGGTGCCAGGTGATTGGAAGTCAGTGACACCAGATGGTGTCAGGTGATTGGAAGTCACAGTGACAACAGATGACATCAGGTGATTGGAAGTCACAGTGACAACAGATGACATCAGGTGATTGGAAGCCACAGTGAAAACAGATGACATCAGGTGATTGGAAGTCACAGTGACACAGATGACATCAGGTGATTGGAAGTCACAGTGACAACAGATGACATCAGGTGATTGGAAGTCACAGTGACAACAGATGACATCAGGTGATGATTGGAAGCCACAGTGACAACAGATGACATCAGGTGATTGGAAGTCACAGTGACACAGATGACATCAGGTGATTGGAAGCCACAGTAACACCAGATGACATCAGGTGATTGGAAGTCATAGTGACAACAGATGACATCAGGTGATTGGAAGCCACAGTGACAACAGATAACATCAGGTGATTGGAAGTCACAGTGACACAGAAGACATCAGATGATTGGAAGTCACAGTGACAACAGATGACATCAGGTGATTGGAAGTCACAGTGACAACATATGACATCAGGTGATTGGAAGTCACAGTGACAACAGATGACATCAGGTGATTGGAAGCCACAGTGACACCAGGTGACTGGAAGCCAGATGGTGCCAGGGGACTGGAAGCCACAGTGACACCAGATGATAGCAGGTGACTGGAAGCCACAGTGACACCATGCAGATGGCACCAGGTGACTGGAAGCCACAGTGACACCAGATAGCGCCAAGTGATTGGAAGCCACCGTGACACCAGATGGCGCCAGGTGATTGGAAGCCACAGGGATGCCAGATGGATCAGTTGAAGTAAGCAAGCTTAAAAAGTTTTAGGAGACATGTGAACTTAATGTGTTTGTAGGTGAGGGCTGTGCACCAGGATGACCACTGAGTGCGTGCGTGCGTGCGTGCGTGCGTGTGTGTGTACTTACTTGTCTTGGCTTCTCTCCAGAAGCCGTCAGCCAGGTTCTGGGAATGAATGGTGTAGGACATGATTTGCAGGCCATTGATCCCGCCCTCCACCCAGTGAACTATCGCTGTCGTCGCAGTCGCCTTTTCAGCGTAGATGCCTGCTGGCTGGCTGGGTGGACCTGGAAAAAGCATAACCATACTGATATGACCATTCTGTATGATAACTAACTCGGATTTATAATTGCATCACCTCTCTGTCAACTGCTAGGTCAAGGTCAAGTTATGTATGAAAGTGAAAGTAATTATTTGACATCATGTTTATTGACTCTTACATGTTGCGATCTACTACAAACCATGTTGGACTTAATAACCAGATTGTGTGTGTGTGTGTGTGTGTATGTGTGTGTGCGTGTGTGCATGCGCACGGGCACATACATGCGTGTGTAGATGTGTGTAGATGCATGCGCACGTGTATGCACTAATATATAAATTTGTGTTTCCACATCACAGAAACTTCTTTAGTAAAAAAAAAACAGTGTTTTCATGAAACACAGCGTACCAATGACTGTTAGTATGGCCGAGTGCGATATGCTGTCAGACGTTGTTTTGGCTACGCAGGTGTAGGTGCCGCTGTGGAAGAACTGCACAGTGCTGATGTGTAGACCGCCTCGGTTGATTCCTGTTCCCTGGAACAGGTCAACAGATCACATTGAAACAAGTATTCAATGGACAATATTCACACACATGAACATTAGCATTACATTTTATGACCCGCATTCATGGTTTAATTTTTAGCCACCAGGTGTCATACATGTTATAAATAATGTCTATTGCATGACAGCAGATAATAAAACTGACTACATATATATTTACTTAGGTAAAGCGACCCCTTTTGGAAAGTATAATTAAAAATTATGAAATCTACCATTTTCAGGAGTTCACATCACAAACATGTCGCAATGATGTCACAAACATGTCACAATGATGTCACAAACATGTTGCAATGACGTCACAAACATATTTCAATGTCACAAGCATACACAATATTCATATGCATGCATGTTAGCATAAGTTTTTATCAGGATTATTTTAAATCATTGATTTAAATCATGTTTTAAATCACTCAAAAAAATCATTGATTTATGATTTTTTTTTGGACTTCCGGTTTTTTTTAATCGCTGATTTATATGAATTTAACACAAATAATTGGTTACAAGCATCGAGATCGACAAAGTTTTGTATGTTTTTTAATACAAAACACAAAGTGCGCACACTTGTGTAGCTGTATTGTCACCAGATAGCCTGATAGTCAAATATTTTATGACATTGTATATGTTTGAGCTATTCCCTTTCTGAATGCAGTGAAGCCACACAAACTTGTCTTCCAGAGGAAGTATCTTTTCAACACAGAAACCCTGAGTTAAAGTCCACTTATCGCTTGTGCTAGTTGTTACCAATTCAGTATGTTGACTCAGTTGTTTAATACTGTACCAGTTTGTATTCTGGTTAGAGACCCTTAGAGTACACAGAGCCCTGGACTGGTGCTAATCCACCCTATAGGCAAACAATAATTAGCACTGCTACAGCCACAGACACACAGCATGCTTTCCTTTCCAAGACAGATTATGCAACTACAGGGGGTGAGGCCTTGTGGACATTGTCTAATGTCTTTATATAAGCAAAAATCATGTACCCTCTGTTAAGACAAGAACCCAAATCGATGTGAATAGAACATGTTTGAAAGAGTTTACCAATTTAAACATCTATATAAATATATATACCAGATTTAAAAAATAAAAAAAATAATCCGATTTTTAAAAATTTATTTTTTATAAAAATCATGATTTTTTCAACCCTGGTTTTTATGATGACCCGCAACTGTAGTTTTATTCTAAGCCGATAGGTGTCTCTCATGTTGTGAATACTGCGTCATGCCAAGAAGTTGGTAGAACTAACTGAGCCACGTCATGGACACTTCTGCTGTGACTTATGTGGGTCTGAGATGGAGTCCACATCAGATTACACATTTACCCCCAGAGTGGGATCTTTTACTTCCCCTGGGTAGAAAGGACCAGTATGGCTTTTAGTGTTCCCCTTTCTCACATACCCGTGTGAAGTGTGGGTCAGGCTTGATGTAGACTGTGTCTCCCATCGTCTTGATGCGGTAGAAGATGATCTTCACACCATTCTGATACCAGTCATAGGTGAGATCAAGTAGAGGGTTGTAAGATGCCTCACACAGCAGGAAGGCGGTGTGGTTCACCCTCACGGTCGTGTCCTGGGGGTACTGGACAATGGTAGTACTCACTGAAACCAACACAACACATCCGACTCTGATGAGTGTCCACCTTCTCTCTTCCTTCCTTTCCTTTCATACAACCCTAATATGTACCTAGAGAATATTTTTACAATATTTGTTAACATTTAACACTTTTTTAAGATTCGTGTACAGTTTTGGAAAGCTGTGTGATTTCTATACTATTTACAGGCATTGATTTTCATAGTAAATTGGTAGGAGTCCAGCAGACTCCCACTCAGACTCCCGCTCAGACTCCCACTCAGACTCTCACTCATCAGACTCCCACTCTGCTCATATTTGGGAGTCCGCACTTTTTCAACGTGCTCTAATCTCCCGCATGCATACGCCTCCCTCGCAGGCCCGGGCTAGCGATTTACTTTAATTCCGATATTTAGACCAATCACAAACAAACACCTCCGTGTAGCCCGTAACCCAAGATGGCTGCACCCATGTTGGATCCGAACGCAGCATGGTGCGCCGTGTTTGTTTGAACTGACAGTAGCGAGTATGACCACTCGTTAGTGGTGAATCATTGAAATCGGCCACTTTAGCAATGGATTTATCGTCTTTTAAAACTAGGGAGTCACACGGACTCCTACCAAGGGACATATAAGGAGTCCATAGGTGAAACAAGGAGTTCCGCACTCACGCACTTCCATCAAAACCAAAGCCTGATTTAGAAATGGTATGCTGACATGATAAGAGAAATATGCCACAATGTGCAGATCTGTGATGTGACGTTACTGTTCTTTTTTTACTTGATGATAACCTACTTTTCCAAATTTAAACATTTTGTTATGAAGGTCTTAGCTTTTGAGTATGGTTTGGATTCCTTATGTCTGAAAACATTGGATTATAGTTTGTCAACACTCCTGAAGCGATGGCTACACCATTTATGACATGATGTGAAAATTTACTACATCATGATGGCATTTTGTCATTTACCCCCCAGTCACTTACCAACCAGTAACTGAATAGTCAGTATTTGAAATGAAAATGTCACACTTTTGTATGGAACCACTTTAATGTACTACATCACAATAGATGAGATATATGAAAGTTAAGTTCAAAGAATGTGAGAGACTGACAAAGAGAGCATGTTATGAAAACAGAAGAGGGTGGTATATGAAGACAGAGACCACAAGGCAGGTGGAGGTATACTGTAAAGTGAGATCTGGACAAGGCAGGTGGAGGTATACTGTAAAGTGAGATCTGGACAAGGCAGGTGGAGGTATACTGTAAAGTGAGATCTCGACAAGGCAGGTGGAGGTATAGTGTAAAGTGAGACCTGGACAAGGCAGGTGGAGGTATATTGTAAAGTGAGATATGGATAAGGCAGGTGGAGGTATAATATAAAGTGAGATCTGGACAAGGCAGTTGGAGGAATAGTGTAAAGTGATATCTGGACCAGGCAGGTGGAGGAATAGTGTAAAGTGAGATCTGGACAAGGCAGGTGGAGATATATTGTAAAGTGAGACCTGGACAAGGCAGGTGGAGGTATAGTGTAAAGTGAGATATGGACAAGGCAGTTGGAGGAATAGTGTAAAGTGATATCTGGACCAGGCAGGTGGAGGAATAGTGTAAAGTGAGATCTGGACAAAGCAGGTGGAGATATATTGTAAAGTGAGATATGGACAAGGCAGGTGGAGGAATAGTGTAAAGTGATATCTGGACCAGGCAGGTGGAGGAATAGTGTAAAGTGAGATATGGACAAGGCAGGTGGAGGAATAGTGTAAAGTGATATCTGGACCAGGCAGGTGGAGGAATAGTGTAAAGTGAGATCTGGACCAGGCAGGTGGAGGAATAGTGTAAAGTGAGATATGGACAAGGCAGGTGGAGGAATAGTGTAAAGTGAGATCTGGACCAGGCAGATGGAGGAATAGTGTAAAGTGAGATCTGGACCAGGCAGGTGGAGGAATAGTGTAAAGTGAGATCTGGACCAGGCAGGTGGAGGAATAGTGTAAAGTGAGATCTGGACAAGGCAGTTGGAGGAATAGTGTAAAGTGATATCTGGACCAGGCAGATGGAAGAATAGTGTAAAGTGATATCTGGACCAGGCAGGTGGAGGAATAGTGTAAAGTGATATCTGGACCAGGCAGGTGGAGGAATAGTGTAAAGTGAGATCTGGACAAGGCAGGTGTGAACTGCAGAAAATGGGAGAATATCGAAACAGATGGATCGTTGAGAGGGTGCTAAAGAATTTGTCATGTGGCCCACACCCCAGGGATTACAGAAAAAGATTATTTACGTACCAAGCACCGTGAGAAGTCCACTGCTTCTCGCCTCCCCTTGCGTGTTGCTGGCGATACACATGTACTTTCCTGCGTCCGAGGCAGAGATCCCAGTAATACGTAGGTTGCCATTGGGCATGAGACGCACACGAGATGTCTTCTCAGTTGTTGGGTTCAGATTCATGCCGTCCTTCTGCCACACGTTGATGGCTCGCGGGGCTGCCTCGGACTGACAGATGAGGGTCACATTCCCACTCTTCGTCGCATATAGGTTGGGCTGCAGCGGGTACTTGGAAAAGGATGGCTTGAAAGCTGCAAAAAGACGGATGTTGTGGTCAATCTAAGTCATAAATAATAATATTACATGGTCCTTTAATACCACAGACAGCTGTATTATTCAGATCAATATGCTTTACAATAAAATTATGAATAAATATACACATAATTATGCTTATGATCCGATATAAAAAATCTATTATATAAAGTAAAATCTCATTTAAATTTACGCTGAATAAAATAAATTAGACAACATTAAAATATATTTTAAATATAAAACATTGTGACACAAACTGTCACAAGACAACATGTCAACCAAAGCTGACACTGATGTCACAACACATTGACATATGATGTCACAACACATCAACATATGATGTCACAACACATTGACATATGATGTCACAACACATTGACATATGATGTCACAACACATCGACATATGATGTCACAACACATTGACATATAATGTCACAACACATCAACATATGATGTCACAACACATTGACATATAATGTCACAACACATCGACATATGATGTCACAACACATTGACATATGATGTCACAACACATCAACATATGATGTCACAACACATTGACATATAATGTCACAACACATCGACATATGATGTCACAACACATTGACATATAATGTCACAACACATCGACATATGATGTCACAGTCAACAAATGAGCAGTGATTCACTCACAGAGAACCTTGAGCTGGCCGGAGCTGAAGCGAGCGCCGTAGGTGTTGGAGGCTCCACACTGATACATTCCACTGTCACTCTCCTTCACCTTCTTGATGTTCAGCTCTGTTGGTGAGATGGAGAAGCGCCCCACGTCCTCCGCTGCCAACTTAGTCACGTCAAGCTCAACCGAGTTACGATACCACTTGACCCTGGGGGACGTGCCCCCCCAGATACAACGCCACTTGATGTCAGTCCCTTTGTCAACTATCTGGTCAGTCAGCGGAATCACTGAGAATGGTGATGCTGAAAGAACACATCACATTATGTAGGTCGGTATTACAATGTATTGCGATACATATGTACACAGAAGTACACGGTACACAGTGTTCATATCACAACACACAATTGCAATGTACAGCAAATCAGCTCAGGAGATTTTAACTAATTTATTCTAAACATGTTTTATTGATTGCTGCTTCATGCAACCCATTCATTCATTCTGGCCTTAATCATATGTGAAATTTCAAGATCCACTATCCAAGGATGCATAATCTATTTAAGTTTTTCAGTAGCTTTCTAAAAATTAACAGTGATATACTGATTAAAGTCAGTGCAGAGGAATTTTACACATGTTGCCCAGTTTAACCCAAAATTAGTCTCAGACAGTATAATTGAAGAATGAGGCTTTCAATACACTTTGAAACACTATATAATATCCATAAATTTTGCCCAGAGCTTCTGAATTTCAGCTGTGTGTGCGTGCGTGCGCGCGCGTGGTGTGTGCGCGTACAATTTAGATGGTGACAACATTTTGTGTTTGGGGTTTGGAGGCATAAATCATGTGAACACTTGTGGATACAAAACACAATAACCCCCCCAGTGATGACCTACAGCCCCACCCTCCCAGCTGACCTGGGTTTGTCCCCCAATGACGCCACACCAGACACACAGGTGATGCGTCACTTACAAGCGACTGGGATGGTGACGTTCTTGCTTGATGTGCCCCCATGGCGTCTCTTGCAGGTGCAGGTATAAACACCAAAGTCAGACAGCTTAATATTGGGGATGTTGAGGACGCGCCCCTGTTCTGTGATGGTTGACTGGCGGGGTAACTGCCCCTTGGACTTGGACCATGTATAATCAAGCTTCATCTTCTCGTCACCCCTAAACACAAATACATGTTGTTCGTTTAGAGACCCTCTCGCTCGAGGAGAATCAATACCCTCCATTGTACCCTGCTCACAAGTAAGGAATGATCTGAAGACATCCAAGTCAACACTACCCAACACTGGCTCCATGGGGGATGGGTGAGATAGCTATGTTTAGACTCGATATCATGCTTATGTTTCATGCTGAATGATAAGGTTGATATCAATAAACAGGCAATGGTCGAATTATGCTGAAACATTCTGGTTCATTAAAAACACATTTGGGTGGTCAAAGTATCAGAGTAGATAATAGTTTATTATATACACACACACACATATATACACACACATATATATATATATATATATATATATATATATATATATATATATATATATATATATGTGTGTGATATTTATATGTGATTTTATTATAACAATGGTCAGGACTTCACTCACGTTCCCCAGGCAAAACATTCCACCCTAATGTCATCCCCTCTCTTGGGGTTGCTTGGGAAGATTTGTGGGAAGCCAGCAGCAATCTGTGGTTCACGCACAGTCGTCACTGCAAGAAAAACACAGAGTACAGTACCAATGTCAGTGGCACAGCAATGTCAGTGGCACAGCAATGTCAGTGGCACAGCAATGTCAGTGGCACAGCAATGTCAGTGGCACAGCAATGTCACTGTCACAGCAATGTCAGTGCCGCGGCAATGTCTGTGGCACGGCAATGTCTGTGGCACGGCAATGTCAGTGCCACGGCAATGTCTGTGGCACGGCAATGTCAGTGGCACGGCAATGTCTGTGGCACGGCAATGTCACTGCCCCAGCAATGTCAGTGCCACAGCAATGTCAGTGCCACAGCAATGTCAGTGCCACAGCAATGTCAGTGCCACAGCAATGTCTGTGGCACAGCAATGTCAGTGGCACAGCAATGTCAGTGGCACAGCAATGTCAGTGGCACAGCAATGTCAGTGGCACAGCAATGTCAGTGCCACGGCAATGTAAGTGCCACGGCAATGTCTGTGGCACAGCAATGTCTGTGGCACAGCAATGTCTGTGGCACGGCAATGTCTGTGGCACGGCAATGTCAGTGCCACAGCAATGTCTGTGGCACAGCAATGTCAGTGCCACGGCAATGTCAGTGCCACGGCAATGTCAGTGCCACGGCAATGTCTGTAGCACAGCAATGTCAGTGGCACAGCAATGTCTGTGGCACAGCAATGTCTGTGGCACAGCAATGTCAGTGCCACGGCAATGTCTGTAGCACAGCAATGTCAGTGGCACAGCAATGTCTGTGGCACGGCAATGTCTGTGGCACAGCAATGTCTGTGGCACAGCAATGTCAGTGCCACAGCAATGTCTGTGGCACAGCAATGTCAGTGCCACGGCAATGTCAGTGCCACGGCAATGTCAGTGCCACGGCAATGTCTGTAGCACAGCAATGTCAGTGGCACAGCAATGTCTGTGGCACAGCAATGTCTGTGGCACAGCAATGTCAGTGCCACGGCAATGTCTGTAGCACAGCAATGTCTGTGGCACGGCAATGTCTGTGGCACAGCAATGTCTGTGGCACAGCAATGTCAGTGCCACAGCAATGTCTGTGGCACAGCAATGTCAGTGCCACGGCAATGTCAGTGCCACGGCAATGTCAGTGCCACGGCAATGTCTGTAGCACAGCATGGTTGTCACCATTTTAAATAATTATCATTACTCTATTATTTAATCCCAAACAAAATGGTCATCACCAGCCCATCAGTCTACTATTTAATGATCATCACCAGCCCATCAGTCTACTATTTACTATGTTTAACCATAGTTACATATGTATAGTAAATAAAATGTAAGATCCAGTGTCACATAACTAATTAGATTACATTAGGCTATGAGCCGGATAAATGTATATAACCAGAATATTAATTACATGTAGTCTATCACTGCTGTTGGTGACATGTGGCAACAAACTGAGAAGTTTGTGCCATCAAAAATATATGTAAATGAGTATAATGCATGAATCCAAACATAATTTGACTTTGACTTAATAAAACCGAATTTGAAACAGTAAAAGGACTTAAAAACGAGAAATGGCTTTTAGTTTCATAAATTTAGTTGCGTTCTGAGCATCTAGGGTTAAAACATTGTACTCGATGATGATATGTGTTTAAGTATTGACCATGCAACAGGTGTTTAAATTTTGATCAGTGTTTAGTATTTCTTATTTTATCATCTATATTGTTCCAAATTCTTGTAAAATTGTGTTTAGGAAACTTAGACGAAAAAAGTGTTCTATGTCTCTCTTTTACAAGAAAATTGTATTGTCGAGTAATTCTAATACTTGTATCCAAATTCTTTTTGATAGCAAATTTTTAAAACTGATTTAGGCAATAAATCATGGTGAAAGTCATACATAAATAGTTAGACATGTAGCTTACATACATGTAGTTTACATACATGTAGCTTATATACATGTAGCTTAGATACATCTAAGATTTTAAGCATTTGTTCAGACTTAAATATAAGATCAATATGACTCCTATATCCTTTATTGTTAATTATTCTTAGAGTACATTTTTGTAAAATGTCTAACTTCCTTGTGTTTCCATTGCCCATGCTTATATACCATATGGTGTATGACTGTGAATTAAGGCATAGTATAATGATTGTAATGCTTTATGTGGTATAAAATGTTCTACTCTATTAATTGCAAAAATTGCTCTAGCTATTTTGGAGCTGATTATGTTGATATGTTCTTTCCATTTTAAATGCTTATCTATATATAGTTCTAGGAATTTCACAGATTTTTCATTTTTGTATTTGCCAACCTGGTTAATAATTTCACTGTTTATTTGTATGCTATTGTTTGCCTTGTAGTTTGTGTTTACAGGAACAAAAACAAAAAATTTTAATTCTAAATTTACATTAGTTAAATTATCAGTATTGGAACCTGATTTGTAAATGGTGGTATCATCAGCAAAGGATAATAAATTTAGAGAAGTAGAATTTACTATGTCGTTAATATAAATTAGAAAAAGCACATGTCCCAATAGGGATCCTTGAGGTAGGATAACCTGGGACAGGGCGGCTCCCCTACTCCAGGTGTCTGCCCTACTCCATTTGTTATACTTCTCACTGATGATTTCTGTATTAATTCAGCTCTAACACATATGAATAATTTGCCCTTTTTATAGAGCGACTCCCTAGCATTTGTGACTGTCTAAAGGAACTTATATGATATAATGAAGATGTTACAGATAATATCTAATGACGACTTTGCTGATACTGATAGCTTTACAATTTTATTTTCTCGAACTGTTTTACTAAACAACCGTATGTTAACTTCAAATAGCACGCATGTGCTCAATCACTCAAACAGGAAGAGCTTATTTCTTTACCTCCACAAATGCAGAGAGTGTTTAACTACAAACTATTTCTGTGTAAATGTGCATTGATGAGGTCATACTTGGTTTTGTGATAACCAGTTGAATAGGCATGCTCTGCTTGCCGCCACCATAAGTGAAGCGTGACTGGGGACTGGTCACCAGGCAGTAGTACAGGCCCTCGTCCGCCTTGGTCACACTGGAGAAGTAGAGCTTGCCATCGCGTGATATGAAGATGTATGGAGTGATCTCTGGACGCACGAAGTTGTTCAGATTGCCTTTGTACCATGAGTAAAGGATCGCTGAAACAGATCATTCTTGCCCATGAATAGAGGATCGCTGAAACAGATCACTTGTGTTATCACCTGCGTTTCTTTACTGTCATGGACACAATGTCACAGAAATTTAAACTCCCTCAATTCATGTAGCCCATTGCTAATCAGGTTTGTTGATGTTTAAATCTGTGAATCTTTGTGAATAGTCTAACCGAAGTATGAAAATGTGAATAGCTCGATTGATGTCATAGTGTATGAGCTCGATGTCATAGTGTATGAGCTCGATGTCATAGTGTACAAGCTCGATGTCATAGTGTACAATATTGATGTCATAGTGTACAAGCTCAATGTCATAGTGTACAAGCTCGATGTCATAGTGTATAAGCTCAATTTCTTAGTGTACAAGCTCGATGTCATAGTGTACAATATCAATGTCATAATGTATAAGCTCGATGTCATAGTGTATAAGCTCGATGTCATAGTCTATAAGTTAGATGTCATAGTGTATGAGCTTGATGTCATAGTGTATAAGCTATGGAGAGAGGATATTAGTTCATTACCAGTTCCAGATGCTAAATTTAAGGAGGCTAAATCTGACTATTTAGGGCAGTTAATTGTAACTCCAGAAATAGTAGCTAAGAAAATAAAAGCAATGAAGGATAATAAATCAACTGGAGTGGATGGAATTCTTTCAAAACTACTAATGGAAACATTAGAACAAATCAGTATATCACTTGCAAGAGTGTTCAACTTGTCTTTAAAAGAGGGAGTTGTTCCTTTTGAATGGAAGGAAGCAAACATCATACCATTATTTATTTATTTAAGGGTTCGAGAAATAAGTCAGAGAATTACAGACCAGTGAGTTTAATGTCAGTGATTTATAAATTATTAGAAAGATTAATTAAAGACCATATGGTGGACTTCCTTTTTAGGCATAAATTATTAAATTCATCTCAACATGGATTCATAAAAGCGAGGTCATGCTGAAGAAAATGTAAATGCCTAAATACAGGACATGGGAACTTAGATATAAACTATAATATGGGAGATACTGTTTGAGGTACTACTAAAAGAAAAGGACTTAGGAGTAACAATAAGTGCTGATATGAAAGTTTCAGAGTAGTGTTGTATTGCAGCTTCAAAGGGTAATAAAATTCTTAGGTTGATTACGAAAAATATAACACACAAGGAAAAAAAGTTAATTATACCTTTGTATAGAGCAATAGTTAGGCCTCATCTAGTTAAATGGTCTGAGATATGGCAGATGTTATTCAATTTTGGGAAATGTAAATGCCTACATACAGGACACGGGAACTTGGATGCAAACTATGAAATGGGAGATACTCTTCTAGGTACTTCTGTAAAAGAAAAGGCTTAGGAGTAACAATAAGTGCTGATATGAAAGTTTCAGAACAGTGTGATATTGCAGCTCCAATGGGTAATCAAATTCTTGGGTTGATTAGAAGAAACATAACATACAAGGAAAAAAGCTAATTATACCTCTGTATAAAGCATTAGTTAGATCTCATTTAGAATACTGTATACAAGCTTGGAGACCATATCGTAAGAATATATATAGGTTTGCTTGAACACATACAGAGGAGAGCAAGTAAAATTATTCCAGAACGGAGAGACCTAAGTTATGAAGAACGCCTGAAAGAATGTGGTTTAACAACTCTAAAGACAAGGAGGTTAAGAGGAGATCAGATTTAAGTTTTAAGATACTGAATGGGTATAAAAACATTGATAGAAATATGTTTATCTCACTCAAGAAAGATAGCAGAACTACAGGACATGAGATAAAATTAGTAAAGGATCAGTGTAGATTGGATATCAGGAAGTACTCGTTCGCACAGAGGACAATAAATGAATGGAACAAAATATCTACAGATTGTGTAACTGCTAGCAGCATATGTTTAAAAACAAGACTGACAATATATCAGGAAGGCGGGTTACACGTAGATGAACATTGTTGGACTCTCGATAAGCCAATGGCTTCCTTGTCCGCTTGCCATCTGGACCTATGGCTTGGATGGCAAATCTTGTTAAATCTTACTGTCATAGTGTATAAGTTTTATGTCATAGTGCATAAACTTTGTCATAGTGTATAAGCTATATGTCATAGTGTATAAAGGTGAACCCATTTAGGCCCTCTTTTTATAAAATAACAATAGTTTGTCCATAACATTTCTTAGCATGATGATGATGGCGACACTCGATCGGAATCCGAATGATATAGTCCAATTAACCAGTGAAATATTTATACAGATTTATACATAATTCCATGTCAAAACCATTGATTTAATTTCATTAGAGTCACTTATTTGAAATACATATTCAGTAGACTGAGGTACTTACTTGGGTAGCCGTGTTTCGTGGGAGAACATTCTATTCCAGTGCCGGCATAGTTCGCCACCTTCACAGGGTCTCGTTTGGACTTAGAGAAGTCTCCAAGATCTGTGAACACAAACACAGAATTTTTTCTTTCCGACCCTCTGTTGTGCACATGTCATGTTTAATGTAGTGTTTTATGTAATTGCGTCAGCCACTATGCTTGGGGAAAATGTATTAGCATATTATCTACCAATACACCATAATTAATAAACTGAGATGCAAGTAATTTTTATAAAAGACATAACTATATATAATTAGACGCAACAATAAATGAACACTTAAAATACCGTTGTAGAAATAACAATTTAGTGTATTTTAATTATTTGCAATTAAATGGCAAAGAGAGAATGTGCATATAAAATGATTAATAAAAATGCATTAAAGAGTTCTGAAAGGTATTGCAAGAACCAATTGCACTGGAATTGATTTACCTGAACTGATTAAATAGATTTTATGCAGAATTGAGATTGATCAAAATGAATTGGATTTGGCTAGACGGAACTGGCCCCACCCTGTCTTGAACATTGAACAGAACGAATATGGAAAGCAACACTTACAGCCAAAGCTGAGCTGGGCCTTCCTGCTAAGTATGGCCCCAAACTTGTTCTCAGCAGTGCACTGGTACAAGCCAGCCCTTTGTGGGTTATGGATCAATAACTTGCCATTGAGCAGAGTGTAGCCTGCTGCCTTCTTCAGAGGGTCAATCTGGCAAACAAACAAGTGTCAAGAACACATTCACAGACACACATCCACAGACACACAGTCAGACACACATCCACAGACACACATCCACAGACACACATCCACATACACACATCCACAGACACACATCCACAGACACACATCCACAGACACACATCCACAGACACACAGTCAGACACACAGTCAGACACACAGTCAGACACACATCCACAGACACACATCCACAGACACACAGTCAGACACACATCCACAGACACACATCCACACATCCACAGACACACATCCACAGACACACATCCACAGACACACAGTCAGACACACATCCACAGACACACATCCACAGACACACAGTCAGACACACAGTCAGACACACAGTCAGACACACAGTCAGACACACATCCACAGACACACAGTCACAGACACACAGTCACAGACACACATCCACAGACACACATCCACATACACACATCCACAGACACACATCCACAGACACACATCCACATACACACATCCACAGACACACATCCACAGACACACACAGTCACAGACACACATCCACACAGTCAGACACACATCCACAGACACACATCCACAGACACACATTCACAGACACACATCCACAGACACACAGTCAGACACACATCCACAGACACACAGTCACAGACACAGATTCACAGACACACATTCAGACACACATCCACAGACACACATCTACAGACACACAGCTACAGACACACAGTCAGACACACATCCACAGACACACAGTCACAGACACACATCCACAGACACACATCCACAGACACACAGACACACAGTCACAGACACACATCCACAGACACACAGTCACAGACACACAGTCAGACACACATCCACAGACACACATCCACAGACACAGTCACAGACACACATCCACAGACACACAGTTATGACAAAGTATTCATGGTGTGCTGCATTCCAACGAAAACAAATATAGACCTGCATAGTCACAAACATAAGTGATTCAGTCGGAGATAAAGTATGTACAGTGGCGTATGCGTGTGAGGATGTGTGTATGCATGTCTGTATGTAAGCATACATGTATGTCTGTATGTAAGCATAGATGTATGTCTAAATTGCAAAAATATCAGTTTACACGTCTGGGAAGTTGGAACAAACTCACTGCCCAAAGCTTATGGCATGTTTCATAGCTGGCATTAAGAACTAACCTTCTGCTTACTGGACCTCTCCACCAGATACCAGGAGTACGTGGGGTCTGGGTTAAGAACTAACCTTCTGCTTACTGGACCTCTCCACCAGATACCAGGAGTACGTGGGGTCTGGGTTAAGAACTAACCTTCTGCTTACTGGACCTCTCCACCAGATACCAGGAGTACGTAGGGTCTGGGTTGAAAACTAACCTTCTGCTTACTGGACCTCTCCACCAGATACCAGGAGTACGTAGGGTCTGGGTTGAGAACTAACCTTCTGCTTACTGGACCTCTCCACCAGATACCAGGAGTACTCGGGGTATGGGTTGCCCTCGGCCCGACACTCTAACATTGCGTACTTGTAGACGCCATCCTTGTCATACATCAGGTCTTCAGGTTCGATTACGAACCGTGGTCCCCTCTCAAACTTACTTGGGTCTGTTGTGTCCTCACCATAACCTGCAAGGCACATCACCCATTAAATAACCTAAAAAGCAGATCACCCATCAAATAACCTACAACTTCTACAAGGTGCAAGCACGTAATGATAATGATGTGTCTCACATAATGCCAGTATCTGCCTAGATCGATGTTCATGGCACTTTGCTTTAGAGCTATTTTTGGCAGCTGGTTTTAATTCTTTTCTGAACCAGTATTTTATACACCAATAATTATTACACCTTGAACAATGAGAATATAAAAAGAACAGAAAATATAAATATCACATTAATGCCCACTAGTAGTACTACCACCAGGTGTCGCAGGCAACAAATAGACTTAACCATACAAGCAGTAAATTCCTACTTAGACAAACCGACAGTTATTTGACATATTATTTCGCTTGAATTTTTTCTGTGTAGAAAGACGATTATGTAGCATAAAGACAGACAGAGTAAGACTTGCGAACTGAACGTACCAAAGCTTCGATCCTGGGAGATGATCTGGTAGATGTCGGCCCGTCCAATCTCACAGATGTAGGGCCTTGACTCTGTCTCTGATACCAGAGACCAGCCCCAGTTGATGCCTATGACAATCACAGACATTAGTTAGCATCTAAGAGACCATAGTTTTGAAAATCACCTAAAAGAAAATGATTGAAAATTAGGGACACAGTGATTAAGAGGCAACCAAATAGACATTCCTAAGATATTGAATGGTTATGAAAATATTGATAGAAATATTTGTTCTCATACGAGGAAGACAGATTTTTTATATTCTGTTTGAGACTAATTCCATTCTTTTAAATCTACCTTTTTATGTGAGCCACGACACCACAAGGGTCACCACAGCATCACAAGGGACACCACAGCATCACAAGTGTCACCACAGCATCACAAAGGACACCACAGCACCACAAGGGTCATCACAGCATCACAAAGGACACCACAGCATCACAAAGGACACCACAGCATCACGAGGGACACCACAAGGGACGCCACGGCACCATAAGGGACGCCACAGCACCACAAGGGACACCACGGCATCAAAAGGGACACCGCCGCACCACTCACCATCTGTGTCATACACAATCACTCCAGATGCCTTATCCCGATTCTTGTTGGACAACCAGAACTGGAATCCCTGGATTTCCGTGCCATCTCCATCCCACTTGGCTATCTCAACGCCAGGATATTTCCGACCACTGGTGTACCACTTCCTCCTGCAAAGGAATAGGGAAATGTGAGAGGGGGATACAGCTGAACTAGGTACAACTGAAACCACAGAGGAAACATGTCTATTTATACATATATTATTCCATACGAAGGTAAGGCTAAGTCCGAGGTTTGTGTCTTCCTGTTCAATATCATACTATTGCTAAGATCTCTACTGTTACCACTCAGGCACTTTTGTTTAAGTAACAGATATATTTACATTCATTGCTCGCTCCTGCAAGAAAGCCTAGATAGCTGTGAGCATCTAGTTCTGACCTACATTATGTTCCAAGAGTTGATACAGAGTATTACAGACATTTCCAATCGGACTGTCTCAGTTGCTGCATTTCTTGTCCAGGTGTCACGTCTGGTGACATAGGCAGTCATGGCCTTCCACATAATTCTGTCCTTTGTTATTTTTCAGCAGCTAGATATCACTGGCGGGTCTTTCAAGACATTTCTTTAGATTATTCATGTATTATATTCTTCGCCTGTCTCTAGCTTTTATCCTTCTATTTTTTATTCAAGTAAATTTTTTTAATTTGACTGTTTCGCAATAATTGCTGCTGACTATCATTTCCAGTACTGATCAAGAAGGCAAACTTTTTTAGAGACAAAGCTGGGATACGTACGGCTCCACCTGGTGTTGTTGCAACCAATCAGTGATGAAAGTGTGTTCCGCCTGACTATTTATGCTCACCAGGGTAGCGCCATCTTGCTGAAAAGATAGAAACTAATAAAAATTTCAAAAATAAAATCCTATGGGCTCTTTCAACCTAACTTGCTTGAACTGACAGCAAATATACAGTGTTGTATTTGGGGAGGGGGGCATTAGGACATGCTTGAGATTGTTAACTACATTAAAGAGTGCTAAATAATAGGGGAAAATATAAATATATATAAATAAATATATACTAAAGGTACAAAGTCTGATTGTTTTATTGTAAATTAGTAATAAACTATATATGCAAGTATATATTATATAGTTTATTACTTATCCCTCATGTAAGTATGATATTTAGAAGACATGCCATGTAAACATGATATTTAGAAGACATGCTATGTAAATATGATATTTAGAAGACATGCCATGTAAACATGATATTTAGAAGACATGCCATGTAAACATGATATTCGAGACATCAAACAGAAAATGGCCAAATAATATTTTAAAAGCATGGTTCATAGAAAGACAACTGGACAGTCAAGCAGTTTGAACATATATAGTTTACAGCATATTATTTTATATAACATGATTTTATGATAAAAACAATCAGACTTTGTACTTTTGAAATAGAAATAAACATGCAGTGCAGTAACCACTCACACGACACTCTGTCGCAGCTTTTCCTAAGTTTGCCGGGTAGAGTTGGAACTTGTAGCACTGACTGTCAAACTGGAGCCATGGATCTGGGCAGTCTGAAAACACGATCACAATCCCTCAAGTAAGATGAACGACTACCTGCAAGGACTCAGTAGCGGAAACAGATGGGAAAGGGAAATGATTAGAGATTATGAAATAAAAAATCCATAGCATTACCAGCATTACAAATAGTAAAAGCTGTAAAACTTGACCATCACAGTAGTTTTGTTTGAAATCCATACTTTTGATCTGAAATGCTGTGTAAATCCGTATACAATGTTTCACTGATTAATTGGCCTATAAAGCATTCGGATTCCATTAGAGTGCCGCCAAACAAAAATCCGCTGGGTTTTGCTAAAATTATACGATGCGATTTTTGCATAAATTTGAAACAAATTTGTGTAAATATAGGATACAGTAACACACCTGCACCTAGTCACTTAGAGTGAATGCTCACTCCAAGAGTGTGTCTTACTCACTGTAGATGCCTCCACTCTGACTGTTGACCAGACTCTCCACTAGTGTCTTACTCACTGTAGATGCCTCCACTCTGACTGTTGACCAGACTCTCCAATAGTGTGTCTTACTCACTGTAGATGCCTCCACTCTGACTGTTGACCAGACTCTCTAAGAGTGCATCTTACTCATCATAGATGCCTCCATTCTGACTGTTGACCAGACTCTCTAAGAGTGCCTCTTACTCACTGTAGATGCCTCCATTCTGACTGTTGACCAGACTCTCTAAGAGTGCCTCTTACTCACCGTAGATGCCTCCACTCTGACTGTTGACCAGACTTTCTAAGAGTGCCTCTTACTCACCGTAGATGCCTCCACTCTGACTGTTGACCAGACTCTCCAATAGTGTGTCTTACTCACTGTAGATGCCTCCACTCTGACTGTTGACCAGACTCTCTAAGAGTGCATCTTACTCATCATAGATGCCTCCACTCTGACCAGACTATCTAAGAGTGCATCTTACTCACCGTAGATGCCTCCACTCTGACTGTTGACCAGACTCTCTAAGAGTGCATCTTACTCATCATAGATGCCTCCACTCTGACTGTTGACCAGACTATCTAAGAGTGCATCTTACTCACCGTAGATGCCTCCACTCTGACTGTTGACCAGACGCTCCAATAGTGCGTCTTACTCACTGTAGATGCCTCCACTCTGACTGTTGACCAGACTCTCTAAGAGTGCATCTTACTCATCATAGATGCCTCCATTCTGACTGTTGACCAGACTCTCTAAGAGTGCATCTTACTCATCATAGATGCCTCCACTCTGACTGTTGACCAGACTATCTAAGAGTGCATCTTACTCACCGTAGATGCCTCCACTCTGACTGTTGACCAGACTCTCTAAGAGTGCATCTTACTCATCATAGATGCCTCCACTCTGACTGTTGACCAGACTAACTAAGAGTGCATCTTACTCACTGTAGATGCCTCCACTCTGACTGTTGACCAGACGCTCCAATAGTGTGTCTTACTCACTGTAGATGCCTCCACTCTGACTGTTGACCAGACTCTCTAAGAGTGCATCTTACTCACCGCAGATGCCTCCACTCTGACTGTAGACCAGACTCTCTAAGAGTGCATCTTACTCACCGTAGATGCCTCCACTCTGACTGTAGACCAGACTCTCTAAGAGTGCATCTTACTCACCATAGATGCCTCCACTCTGACTGTAGACCAGACTCTCTAAGAGTGCATCTTACTCACCGTAGATGCCTCCACTCTGACTGTAGACCAGACTCTCTAAGAGTGCATCTTACTCACCGTAGATGCCTCCACTCTGACTGTAGACCAGACTCTCTAAGAGTGCATCTTATTCACCGTAGATGCCTCCACTCTGACTGTTGACCAGACTCCCAAAGAGTGCATCTTACTCACCGTAGATGCCTCCACTCTGACTGTTGACCAGACTCCAGTGCACTATGACCACTGCCACAGTCTGTATGAAGCCCATGTTGACTGCCCTAAGCTGCAACTGAACAACATAATATCAGACAACAAGATAGCATATGTCTCAGAGCACATACTGGTTCCCAGTCCACCAGGGGGCACCATTCTCCCAACAACATCCTTCCCTAATCACAAACACCAACTGCATGGTGACAACCACTGAGACCCGTCCAACTCCACGCTGGAACTTCAGGAAGACACAGAAGACCTTGTGAATGAACTGCCAGATACCAACACCTACAAAGTGAATGACTATGGTGTGGCCTACCAACCATTCGTACAAAGGCTCATTAATGTTGCCAGAAAGACCATCCCACATGGCTTCACGAAGAACTACAGTCCATGCTGGGACCACACGTGTGATGAATATATGGATATAATATCCAACTCTAATGACAATGATGAGGTAAGTGAAACAATGCAGTAACTGAAAGACTATGTCAACACAATAAAGAGAGAGCGCTGGATTGAGACAGTTGAGAATTTTGACTTCACACACTCCAGCAAAAAAGCCTCATCCACCGTCAAAAGATTCACAGGAGAAGGCAAAAGCAAACAACCCTGCCCCGTTGGAGCTAACGCAATAGCATCAATGCCTGATCTCTAACAGAAAGTATGGCAATCCTGACAAAAGATTGTGCAAAGAGATAAGGCACCAGACAACTGCCATGAAGCGCAGGCCAACCGCTGACCTCCACCTGACACAAGCTTTCAATGGTGATGATATGAAGGCTGCTATAAGCACCCTGAAGCCACAGAAAGCTGCAGGACTGGATAACATCTACCCAGAGTTCCTCCTGAAAAGTGGTCCAGGACTGTGTGAATGGTTACAGGGCTTTCTGTCACCCTGTATTATTAACCAAATACCCAAGAGCTGGAGACACGCTCATGTGATTGCCATACTAAAACCTGGTAAACCTGCTGATAACCATGTCAGCTACAGACCGATCTCGTTCCTTTCTTTTCATCTACAAACTCTTGGAGAATTTATTCTCAACAGGATTACAGACATTGTTGACCAACAACTACCACGCGCGCAAGCTGGTTTTAGGAGAAACAAGTGCATCACCGACCAGGTTGTCAACCTCACTCAGGACACTGAAGATTCTTTCCTGACTGCTGCATATGATACTGTGTGGCAAAAGAGGCTAGAGTATGAGCTGCCACAAATGACTCCAGATGGTTGCATCAATCTCATCTCCAGTAGAACATTGTCCCGTCCATGAGTCGGGAAGAGAGGAGCTGGCTAAAATGTTTTAGAAACGGTGTCCCGCAGGGATCTGTCTTTGCACCAACCCTCTTCAACATCTATGTGTCAGATATGCCACCACCACAGCCACAAAGTATGCGTATGCTGATAACCTTGCTCTGTCAGTGTCCCGAAGATCTACTCCAGCCATAGAAGCATCTCTAACAGAGGACATGCACAAAACCTACCTTTATCACTGGAGACTACGACTAAGCCAAGCCAAAACAAATGCATCCCTATTTCATCTTCATAATACTATGGCACATAAGAAATTGAATGTCTCACTGAACGGCAATATGCTTCCCTTCACTAACAACCCTGCCTACCCAGGGGTAGCCCTTGACAGAAGTCTGTATAGTGTTGTGTAAGCTAGTGTCGTGTAAGCTAAGTAACTAAGAAGGTCACGGTGAACTCTTGTGAGTCGTGTTGGGGGCGATAAGGTGTCTGGCAGGCACAACCTGGGGGGCTGACTTTATGACTCTCAGAACATCAATTATCGCACTTGCATTCGCACCTGCAGAATACTGTTGCCAAGCCTAGGGACGTAGCAGCCATACCAACAAATTAGACACTGCCCTAAATTCATCAATGCGAACCATTAGCACCTGTCATTACTGCCGTAAACAAACACACAAATCAATGGATTTTTACACCAACATCTCACTTTCAAAATGTAACTGTGCACACTGACAATACAAACAAACTAATGTATTGTAATAACTGAAAACACTATGATAAAGGATATATCCTGGAGAAAATACAAAGAAGCGCTGCTTGATTTGCCCTTAATGACCACCGTCGTACAACAAGCATCACACACCTACAATAAACTTGGCTGGCAGACATTAGAATATTAGAATAATGACGATTACACCAACTCACTTTCTTCTACAAAATTAAACATTTCTCTGCCAAAACAGTCCCATGCATACATACACGAAACAGCGATCCTGATCAGGGCTGGAGTCAATTCCTTTCAATCAATTCCAGTTCCGCTCCAATTCCTTTTCATTCAATTCCAATTCCTTTTAGTAATTCCAATTCCTTTCAAAATCTTTTGATTCCAATTCCCGCTCCCGCTCCAATTCCACATAACGACAAAAGTCAACAATGAAAGATTAATGTGCATGTAGCATGTCATTATTCTTTGCATAATCATTATGACTATCATACATGTGTAATGTACATTCATACATGGTAATTAAGTTACATAGAAATGAGCAATCCACAAAAATTATTTCAGAAAATGTTCAAAGACAGACGACTTTACAGGGGGCATATTGACCGAGCTGTACACTATGACTGTTGCACACTGTTCTGATGATGCATGTTAAGCAACACATATTTATACTGGCAAGTGGGAAACCATTTTCACACATTTGGCTACAGCTAGCTTGCCTATGCTTTGTATTGTTGGTCAGTGGTCATTGATCTCTGATTAGTAATCAGTGATTACTGATTGATCAACCACATGGCTGTAGCCTGCCAATAAGTGTCTTTTCATGGGTGTAAAAGGGCTAACTTCCCAGGTCTGTAAACAGTTGAAAATATCTTTGATGTTTCTATTAAAGCCAGTCTGGAACCCTTCATTAATCCGCTGGCAAGTGGCAACATAAAGAAATCATAAGATACTGGCATGAATGACAGGATTTCAGTTTTCAGATCCTCAATGCATGAGTTGATAGCATTATTATACACATAGCCACCTACAACAGGCTAGAAAAATATTGGTTGATGTCACAAAAAAATCAGATGCTCAATTCCTTTCCATTCAATTCCAATTCCAATTCCTTTTGTTCAAATTTTTTTTCAATTCCAATTCCTCTCATTAAAAATCTTTCAATTCCAATTCCGGATTTGGACTTGAATTGATTAATTCCAATTCCTTTGGAATTGACCCCAGCCCTGATAAATATATATAAATACAAGCACGCATCAACTCATTTGCATACTCTTTCGAACCTAGAGGCATAAGAGCGTGGAATCTACTCCCCCACTGAAATAATCACCCCATCCAACTAGCTGTGAGGGGTACCCACTGTGAGCACTGTCTATCTTGCCCCTCCAACTCATCTCATTACTCATTCGTCTATGTTGATATCTTATTTTAATCCACTTTTAATTGCATTATTTTTGATCAAAATTTATTATATCACACATTTATATGCACCTTTTTCATGCGCACCAAGCACCACACTGCTATGTTAGCCCCTGAAGAGGCTGTTTGGAGTAAACACACTGAAGACGTTGACAGGTATACATCACCTGGGACCAGATATATTTATTTGCAACAGTTGAAAAAAGTTATCGAAATGTTTCACCGAATTCGACGCACACAGTCGTCGTTGTTCGGTCTCAAAAACATAGACAGCGAAACTAATTGTACACAAACACGAGTCTGATTGGAAGAGTTGCACGCCTTGTCAACTTACCTGTAAATTCCTCAGTCCCACCTGAAACTTCAAAACATGGCTGCCGACGCGGGTTCCGCTTTCATTCGAAAGTATCTAGGCCGTCCGACAGGTGCGAGGATTTGCGCCACCTTGCGAATTGTTCCGTTTCTAGGGCAGTCGCCAGGGGTCACCTGGGGTGAGAGTAGCGGACTATAGCAGCAGGTGTCGAGTGCCGAGTTTCTGGCACAGTCGATTGGGTTGTAGTTGGACTATAACTATGCGTTATTGAGCAGGAATTAAGACGAACGTGTGGATGCTCAAACATGATCCGAACTTCCTGAACTGTGTTCGAGTCACCGGCTGCCGTTTCAAAACTTGGGCAATTTCGTTCACTCCACGTTGCTCCAGTTCACTCAGCGGTATAAATGAGTACCTGGCTATATGCATTGATGGGTATATATGAAAGAATAATCTTCGCGTAGTAACTGCAGCGTGGCTAAAGTCAAGTTGGTGATTGAATGGACAGGTGTGCAGCAGTGCAGGGGGTCTGGATATACTGCGCAGTATGAAAGGATGGATGGGTCTTTATAACAACAATAATATACAAACATAATAGAAGTATTAATGTCATTACAACAGTTCGTAACCATAACATTGTCGTTACTTGGCCTATTAAAAATATAAATACATAGTACTGAATAAAATACAGTATATAGTTGTACGCAGGTGACACATTGTTTTCAAAACATGTTAAGTCAGACTTAATTTTCATGTCCATCCATGTTGTTTTACTGTGACTGTTTCTTTTCCTTCGTTTTTTGTTTCTCACTCACAAGTCACTCATCGAAAACCGCTGCATGTTTTTCGTTCAAATTGGACATGCCAGAAGTTTGGATATTAAATGTATGCGATAAATGCAGAAAATAATTATGTATGTTCGGTGGCCTACTCGATTTCATGTATGACATTGGAACGTTTAATTAAGTTTTCCGGTATCTTCGAACACAGGCTCGTTCGTGAGATACTATTCTGATGCGGGCAGCCACGGCTCATCCAGTGTTGACATGTGCATGTATTTAGTCCTGTTTCGTTTGCCAGCACGCGTTCTGCCAGCTGCTCTGGTAGATTCGACGTCGACGGCTCGTTGTCGGACACAGCACGTGCTCCGGTCGCGTGCCGTCCCTTCCCGCCGTTTCTTGTCGACACCGACAGCGCACGCCTCGGAGCTGTAGATAAGACACAAGACGATAGCACGGTAGACCTTGCATCTGGTCACGAGTTTTATGCTGTGTTTGCTCCATAATCGTTCGCGTAGACGTCCGAAAACGCCTGGATCTTAGCCGATAGTTCGTTGTCGGTGCTGCAGTTGCTTGGGATCGTGCAACCGAGGTACTTGATACAGAAGGTGCTGACGACATTACGCGGTGGTGGGTGCACCATTTAACAAGATCTTCGGTACAGTGTACATTTTACGGTTTGCCGGGGCAGGTTGATGGAAGAACGCAGTCTTCCGAA
This sequence comes from Lamellibrachia columna, assembly GCA_963662155.1. NCBI lineage: Eukaryota > Metazoa > Annelida > Polychaeta > Sabellida > Siboglinidae > Lamellibrachia > Lamellibrachia columna. The sequence continues at coordinate 35,194,229 of OY759275.1, read as the reverse complement.
CGTTAACAACGAGTCTGAAATCTGCAGACGTGGCGGCTAACTTGTCAAGTTTCGTCGGCAAATCAGCCGCGGAATGTTACACAAGTCCAGCAGACGGTACGTACTACCTTAGTGTCGCCGAGATTCGAAACTTGGAGCAATGCATGCACTTGGGTTTCTCTTGGTAAATGTATCTTCTTATATAACATTTGTATGCAACACATGCGCACCTAGTCTTAGCTTATTTTAGTTTTCAATGTTGCCCGAAGTATGTCGTGGGAAATATTGATGTGCGTAAATACAACTTAAATAACAACAGTAACGGTTAACGAGATGGTAGGCCTATTTAGACCCATATTTTTTTCAAAATTTTATTAATAAAATAAATCTTCAAGTGGGCAAGTAGACCACGGGAAAACTATAAGTGTACAATATCAATAACTGCCTTAAGTCTAGCTGATATCCCACTCCTCTGCCGCCAGGGGATCGTCACATTCCAGGAATAACTCGGCCATCTCCTCGCTTGGCGCCCACATTACTCTCTCAGTGGCAGCTCCTACAACACAACAGAAGTTGGTCACTTTACCACTATATATAACTGGGCAGCTTGTTTAATGCTACATAATTAACTAATTAAAGGAACCGCAGTGCAACATATGAAACTTAGCTAAAAAGTGGTTTTTGCTGTCATCTAGTTGATAGTGCTGCCATCTAGTTGATAGTGGTGCTGACGAAATAGCGGATTCACTTTGCAATAGAAAAAAAATTATATATATAAAAATGTACAATCTGGAAGTAGTGCTTTTTGCGGACAGACATTCTAAACAACGTTGTTGACACTTTTTAAATAAAATTACAGGTTGGTCTTATTTTATAAATTCAGATTCGTGCATTTAAAATGGTACATAACACAAATATTGCTAAGATAGTTAATTGGGAATAAAAAATATTTGGTCTTTTTTGCCAGTATGTTTCAGGCACAGTAGTAATGAATAATTTCATAATTTTAATTCAGATATTGATTTAGTCACTAAAAAACTAAGTTAAGATCAACACAAAGGGCCACGGAAAGAAACATTTCTAACACCTGACAGATCAAATACCACATGATGTCATCAGAATAGAAACTAATAAAATAGATTATAAAAATAAAGTGGAGATGGGCAGGCCATATAGCGAGAATGCAAGGCAACCATTGAACCTTCACCAACTGAATGGCAACAGAGAAAAGAGCCAAGAGGCTGACTAACAAGACAGAGGTGTTATGGCCTAAAGAACAATTGCACTTTGGACAAAAGAAGCCAAAGACAGAGAAAGGTGGAAATAGAGAACTACATCCTGCAGTGGATGGACAAGGTGAAAGTCGTTGCTAGTAGGTGTGCTAAGCCAACTTGCCGTGACCTTCACTGTGAGAGTTTGACTCATTCAGATACTCAGCGTGCTCACCCTCTTCACTGTCATCACTGTCATAGAAACCTGAAAGACAATTTGAACTTTATGTCACCTTCACCATCGCTGCATATTGCCATTTACAGATGTGCTGAACGACTAGATCGATATTCATATACAAATAATGGTCAAACTGCATAAAAAATTGTGGTTCATTAAAACACATTTGTGCGGTCAATATGTTAGAACAGATATTGTTTATAATTATTATATAATATTTAGTATAAGGAGTCCACAGAACTCACCTAGGTTAATCATGAGATCTCGGTCTTGTCTGAAGTGATGCACACTCACGTCTCGTGAGCACAGAGTCATGTTGTCTGTCACAATGACGTCGTCTGATGTAATGCTGGTTCCTACAACAGGAAAACACTCCTTGTTGCTTTCTATTTTCAATAAACTGCAAAAAAACACATATTAATATTAAGCAGACTTCGTAAGCTTTCTAAAATATATTATAAAATGTGATGGTAATTGACATGATTATCGCACAATGGTAACTTATACGTAATTTTGAAGCTCTTTCAGCATCTGATAAACAAAATTGTTAAACATGTCATTTCATTGAACATGACAGCAAAGGGCACATATATAATTGTTTTTTATTGCAACTAATTTATAATGCAGTTATTCGGAAACAATCCTAGTATTAATAGGGGTGACAAGAACCGTATTAGTTGTGATACCATAGAAATAAGAATCAAGCAGAAGAAGAAGGGTTGGCATGTATGGTTGAAGGATAACCATGGGACCACAACTTACCTCCTATGTACAGACTGAGTTGTCTCTCTGGGGCCGCAGCCAGTGACTCTAAGAAAGCCTGCATGGTAACGTTGGTGATCTGTTGATTACCACTGAGGTCAAGAGTGCACAGATCAAAGCATGTGATACTCAGCAGCTGCAGTACTGCAATAGAAGATAATTCTGGTTAAAAATGATGCATGTTGAATTACTTGTGATACCATAACAAGGTATTTCAATGCTAGATAAATACATCACTGATTGGCCCCATGAAATGGGTTAGTATGTACAACTGACTCAAAATAGTTGGTTCCAAGTAGATCTTTTTACTAATTCAGTCGCAGTTTCACAGAAGCTTACTTGATGATGCCATATAAAATCAGTTAGAAGTTACAAGAAACTGTTTAATTCAATATTTGAATGGCTGCTGGTGAACATGAAACACACGAGCATAGTGCAGTTGGTCTGAATCATAACTACTGATCTCTATATATGGATTGAAGATTAATGCCCATTGTGTGGCGGCCATCTTACTTCCAGGCATCATGGTGCGTTCATGTCTGTCTGGCGGGATCAACATAACGCAAATATCGGTCAATCTGATGTTTGAATAATTTTGGACACAAACATGCATGGATTGGTATATATACGCGACTGTTAATGATTAAGACGACAGAAAAAACCGTAGTGGTGTTATGTCACCAATCCATTGTACAATGATCAGTGATCATACTTGGTAGATTGTATGTCTGCCAAACATTAAGCTCACATGAGCATAACACAGTTGGTCCCACCTGAGTCTGTGATACCTCCACAGCATCTAGCAATGAGTCGGGTCAGTCGGCTTATGTGAACGATTGCCTCCAAACCAGAGTCTGTTATCTGACAACAGTCAACACAGATCGTGAACACTGTCTTCAGCAAATACATTAACTACATGACACAGGTAATTAATTAACATTTTAAGTGGCATAACAATATACTGTTGGACCTTTAACCTGCAGCCAGACTGCTAGATAATTTGTAGTAAATACTAACATCAATGCTTTCCAAGATTTTTTAGATTTAAATCCTATATTAGTTAAGAGAAAATGACTGATTCCCACGCTAAATATAAAGGATAAAATAGACTAGCTAGAGATTAGCTATCAAATCCATTTCTTCAGACACCCATCAACTATTAAAGGGACAATATTTAAGTCTCACATTCATTATTTTAATCTGCCACACAGTGAAAAGTGTGTTACATTTTATTTGTTTTCAAGGAAATCATAATATAAATTTGACAGAACAACTGTAGTCAGTATTATTGTGTGTAAGCGTCACAACTGGCTACCATGTGGTGTCTTTGGTTGTGGTGTAAGGGAAAAGGAGAGAAGACATTGCAAGAAGTTTCATTCCACACACCTTGTGCAGGTAACTGAGACTGAGGTTGTGTAGCAGGGGACACTGTGACAATGACACCAGTCCGGCATCGGTGACACCGCGGTGACAGCTCGTCACATCCAGTATCCTAGCAACCAGTGACAATACCTCTGTGCATTTCCAAATTCCATTCCATTACCTCATTACATTTACACCACAAACTTCAGCTTAGCACACACAGTAGTTTACCACACACAACATTTTGTAAAATGCAACACCACAACGTGAAAGCAACAGACGCTACCTGAAATAACCTGTGGTGTCTCTGGTGCATTATACATCTTGTAGAACCTTATTTACTGTACTTTCCTCATATTTGTTTACTATTCCCCTTGCATGCAAACTGTGTCTTTAATATACATTGACTCTAGATGCGTGGGTGTCCGGAGGGGGGCCAGGAGGCGCACTTGTCCACTGGATCTTAATTTTTGTAAAATTTTTGTCTTATAGTGAGTAAAGGGTTAAACACATTATCTAGTATATTTGTTAATCAATCATATACAATTATATCATTACTGTTCATTGAAAGTGAACATTTTGGTAAGCGCATAGATTTCTTGTTGAAATTAGATCACAGAAATTTGTTGCCCCCAGAAAAAAATGTTCAGTTAAAATTTTTTTTCAAGTATAATTAAACGAGTATACTACAGTGTTACATCTGGCTTCTGGCTTCATACATCCTTGGGTATATGAGCTGCCGTTTCACCATATATCACACATGTATGGCATCGCAATACATGATCGACCATGATCGACAAAAAAAGAATTTACTGACACAATCCAGTACTACCATCAGTACAATGTTGTGTGAAAGGTGGTCGGATACACAAATCAAGATTTACCAGTAAGCGGCCTAACATTTGATGGCGAACCTTTCAGAAAGTCTGTTTAGTCTACAGACTAAAGCGGCTTTCCGGACATGTCTGGAAAGGTTCTTTTGCCACTTCCTATTGATATACCACAATACATAATCTCTATGACAACAAATCTACTGTTTGTCAGTAGCTTCTAAAATATTAAAAGGAAAAATAAATCACATGCTTTCATGATACTCTTGCCGACATTTAACCCAAGATGACTTGTATTAAGGTGCATTCGACATCTAGCGATTACAATAGAGTCTATTAAATATGACCAATACCATTTCTGTTTTTTCAAAACCACTGCAATCACACCATACATGCTTGGGACAAACATCTACTCCGGTGCACCCTTATGTGCCCCTTTTCACCATTATACCATTTGAACCCTAACACCATAAGCCCTCAAACCCACCTCAATTTCTTGCAGCCCTGTCCTAGGGCAGCCAGCACATTGTCGTCAACAGCAAGGTTATTACTCAGGTACAATTCCTGAAGCAACTCAAGTTTTCCTAATTCCTTCAGTCCATTTGACGTAACTAGGAACACGGTGTAGAAAACCAGTACGTGGTTATTTTACAACATATGACAACATACGTTGATCACGGCACATGAGTAATCACATCACTTCTTGTTAAAACAGCCTTTTTTAGGACTCCAAGATTAACATTGTCTTTATTTTATAAGTACACTCACATTTGCCACATATTAATAAAATAATGAGAAGAATTAGTCGGAATTCAAATTTGAAGTCCGGGAAGCATTTCATGGTGTCAAAGAGGTTTGGAGTTTTGGTGGGAAACTGCCATAGGAGTAAGATTGTCAGATAATATACATATGTCTCATAGGGCTATCAATGCATGGTCTGTGCAATAGTGGCATTAAATACTCACTTTTATGGAATATACCGCACAAATGGAACACTGCCAGCAAGTGACAATGCTGAAACAAAAAAATTATATACAATAAGAGAATAAGCAAATAAGGAATAGTAAAATAAGTCTAAATGATTTAAAGAAGTGTTATTCTGAGGTTCACATTCTTGACACTTCACAGTCAGTTGTTAATAAAAAATATTATTTATACACCAACAAATCTGGGGCTAATGCCCCATTCACAGAAAAGTACACATAAACGCATATAAAATTTCACATACAGAAGATAAGTAAATAAAAGTAAAAAGATACAAGGCTACAATACATTAAATATATTAAATACATACCGAGATAAAAAAAAATTCATTAAAACTATATGTAAAAATATAGAAATGTTAAATCAGGTTTCAATTACTTCAGAATATTAATTTTAAAACAAAAAATTTCTTCAATGATTTTTTAAACTGCCTAATGTTCTCAATGGCGTGCAGTTCTAATGACAGAGTTCCACAATGTGGGCCCAGCACAAGCAAACGCCGGGCAACCATATCGTTGAAGGTAGTAATCATAATGAAAACTTTTGTTTTTTGTAATTCATTTCATGTAATTAACAATGTTTTATTATCTTATGGTAGGACGGTTTTGAGGGCGGTAGTATTTAGCCTGTCTTGTTTGGGCAATTCTCAGCAAATAAAAAATGTATAACATTGCCAAGCATCATATAGGTATACGTTGTGATTGCAAATTGTTGCCGAAATAGCATTATGTTATCTTATTGTTGGTGGTTCTAAGGCCAACCTGGGGGAGCACAGACAGACAGTGGTCAGTCAGTGTTGTACATTCATTCAGCTGTAGCTCTGTCAGGGCAGGACACCGCAGGGCGATCTTGTCTACCCCTCTGTCCTGCAACTGAAGGGTAACCACACACGTACAGTCAGGGTGCATGCAGCTGCTTCTCACCTGGACATTTGGAACGGTTTTCACAAAAGGAACTGGAAATTAAATTGAGCATTAATTACAATGAAAGAATGCAGAATAAATTCAAATAAAGGAGCAACGAAAAATTTTGAATAAAATACAGATGTTGAAAATATTGTTGTTCTTATCATGGTAATAAGCATTGCTTCAGCTTTATTTTGAGACATTTCTGTTCATATTCTCATTTAAAGAATAAAGCATATATTTATATATAGCTATAGTGTATTTAAACTGTGCTTTTATTTCTATTTTAAATGTAAAACTTACTTAAATAGACATTATTTTAACCTATTAATTAAGTTTGAATTTTTATTTATGTCTCTAAATCGATGTAAATAATATATTGTTGAGTTGCACAGTATTTTAATATTTTAGGAAAAGTGAATGTATTTGAAGTGTAAGTTATTATATCGTACTTTGGTGCAGCAATTGAGAATCAGAGTGTCGATGTTGCAACTGAGCATGTGCAGACACTGAAGACAAGAAACAGACATAATCAGATGGAGCAGCTGTTTTACACAGTAATTAATTGTTGGCAGATATGAACAAACACGAGCTATAAACACAGCCATACCACACACCATACATTACAGAGACAGCAACAAAAGTAACAAAACAAAATTAATATATATTATATGAACAAAAGCAATTTTTGCAGGTAGTGATTCTATGAATATTAGTTAAGTTGCACTTGTTGCAGGTAAATACTTTACTTATGCCCCATTAACGATTACAAACAACAGGTGTTGCAAACAAAAAGTTTCATTGAGATAGAATTTCATAAGACTTTATTTAATTTGACTTTCAGAACATATTTATCAAAATAGCATATTGAACTATAAAATTATATATAAAAAATATATATTTTTCAATATCATAGCCCATACCTTTCCTACAAATCTCTTGTTTGCAGTCAAGTCAATGTACTTGAGCTCCTTACAGCGGTGGAACAGCCACCATAAACTAGAGGCACAACGAAGGACAACTATCATTTATTTTACAAACAGCACAATAAACATGTACTGAGTAAGAAACTGCTTTTAACTTATTTTAAAACCTATTATTTTTTCAAGGTAATATCAATTTAAATTAGCTAAATTAGTAGCTAGATTATCATAATTTAGCACATAGATTCATACGGTGAGAGGAGTTCTGGGTTCAAAAATCTTGGTAAAAAATACATGTTTTCATAATGGAATTAAAGAAACAAAGTTGCAGCAATAGTGGCGCCACATAGTGGACAGAGCTACACTAAATAAGTGGCAGAGGATTCACTGATATATCTTGTAACTAGTGTAGTTTATTAGGAATAATTAATTACAAAACAACCAATATTTGTGAGTAAACATCTTCCTAGAGTACATTCTGGTTACTAGATGCAAAAGTAAAATGAAGTTGTATTGATATTGTAGCACAGAAAACCGATAACAGCAGATAGTAAACATCTAGCTGAAACAGCAAAACTAACTAATAATAAGAACATTACAAATAATTGTTTTGGGTCACTGTTATGTTTGTCTATTTGCATAAAAAAGTACTGTCATAAAATCATAAAAGTTTGCATAAAATAACTGTCACTATTAAAAACGTTTTAATTATGTAAATAACTAAAATTTATAAATACATAATTAAGATCACAATGGTATTTAATAGTAATGGTATATAAAAAAGTTGATAAAAAAAATAATCCCATACCCATCTTCGCCGATGTTGTGACAATCACGTAAACTAATCCACTACAAAGTTCAAACAACAGATTGTTTAGGAGTCAACAAGTCATCATCTTGGGTAAACAAAGGTGTGCATACATAAACACTTAAAACTATTATATGGAAAAAATGTTTATAACAATACAACTTCAGCCTGAAATAAATGTTTTTTGTTTGTCTCGGTTTTAGAACCATTCCACCAAAAATCAAACCTATCTAGTATCAACTAAAACATGCTAGCTCATTTGTGCAAATGTGTTATTAAGATCTGATGAAATCATTTGACAAACTATTAATTTATTTGTGATAGGGCCCAGTCGAAATTCAGCAAAAAGGGAATAAGTGCACTATAACATAAAACTATTCACACGTTTGTAAGTTACCCAATCTAATGATCAATTCTTTTGATGGTTTTAACAAAAGCATGCACTCCTTTAGTAAATAGACTGCATGTATTATTTAATATATTTACACACTACAGATCTGAACATCAACAAACCTGATTCACAATGGGCTAAATGAATTGTGAGAGTTTTAAATATGGATATTATATCAATGAAATGAGTTTCTTACCTGTATTTGAGGCTTTGGTTCAGTGAACTGTTTCAAGCCCCTGTTTGTGGCAGACATACCTGCCGCATTCAGGTGAATCAAATTGGGACAATGACGGCCTACAAAGTGAAACAGCAGTGAAAGTGACCGTTAGATAATCCAAGCAGCCAAAGGTCAGTAGGGTTCATGAACAAATGAAGTACATCCAAACTTTTACTTGATACTTTTAATTGGGGATTTGACATGCATGCACCTTTAACATCACAAATGGTCAAACTTCAATTGTAGAAACATTATCTGTTTTTAAATTAATACAAACCTGAAGTACCCTGTCTACAAACCTATCGCTGTAAGAGCCCCATCTGCTAGCTGACGTGATGCCAATGAAAGATCAAGTGATTTAAGAGACTGTGATCCTCGTTTCAACAGATTGCAGAGCCCCCTGTCTGTGAGTGCTGAAATGAGAAGTTTCGATTTATTCATGCACTCTTTACCCAGTAATTATAGACATTTCTGGAAAATATTAAAATAAAATAATGACATAAATAAATGATCAAAATGAATAAATTATAACCAGTACACTTAAAAGTGAGAAAATAATTGTTTAGCCAAATGATAAATAACATAACTGGGATAACATGAAATGGAAAAAACGAGATAGAAAAACAGGTATTTAGAAAGAAACGCATAGCTTAATTCATTTGACTTACATATAACATTTCTACATGACATAGTTTTATTAATTTTAATGATTAAATTAAATGGGAATTTCAAAGAAAATATAAGAAATGAATTAATTAAATTTAACTCAGTAGAAAAGAATAACTGCTAAACAAAGCAGCAGTTCATGAATTAGACGTCCTGGTCCCTTTAAAGGGAACAACGAGGATGAACACACAACTTGCCTCCAAACCCAACAAAGAAACTGTCAAACTTCAGCTGTTCCATGGTTCGCCAGCACATCTGGGATATGTGGCGCCATCTCTTGCAAACTATCAAAGTAAACAGCAGACACCTGTAATTCTAAAACCATCTTTGACACGTAAACAATTTCCTATGTGGCTCGTATGCAATACCTTTAACTGGCTCAAACTTTAAACATTTCTTAGATTTATTTCTGGCATCTAACATAGTTTGGCATACACTGGAATATGACTGTTAGTATTTTCTTAATAATATTTTATTCAATTTTTACAAATGTAATCCCAACAATTGTCATTGTCAATGTCTGAGTATTGGTAATTAAGACATAACATTTTGTTCTGCTGACGTTTAGTACCCTAGGTGGTTCTTTGTAATTGGTATAACTTTAAGCAATATTTTATGACCAGTTACAATGACTTTGCTGTTAAAATACCTCTCTCAGACTGTATTCTTTCTCTCAGGTGCAACCATCCAAACACCCGCATCATGACATCATCATTGAGGTCATGAATATGCATGAGACCACTGGTTTCTTCCTCAACATCACTGTCTGTCTATGACAACAAAGGACATCACAAGCTGCAAAAATGGTACAACATAGCGTCTTATTCATTCACTATGAGAAGTGACTTGTTTACTAGGAGGTAAAAATGTATTATATCACATAAACATGCCGTTTTTAAATAGAAACACTGTATGAATTACCTTAGCTAGCAGAAACATAACAATTACATTTGTCCAGTTTACACAGTTTCAGATGTAAACTGATGTTGATATCCTGACCTGACCTGTCCAATGTTTACAGTTTCAGATGTAAACTATGTTGACATCCTGACCTGTCCAGTGTTTACAGTTTCAGATGTAAACTATGTTGACATCTTGACCTGACCTATCCAATGTTTACAGTTTCAGATGTAAACTATATTGACATCTTAACCTGACCTGTCCAATGTTTACAGTTTCAGATGTAACCTGGTGTTGACATCTTGACCTGACCTGTCCAATGTTTACAGCTTCCAGCTCAACAGTTTTAGCTGCACTGCAGTTGACTTTACTAATCATGTTACCTGTGATGTGACTTTGTTTTCTGATGTGGCATCCTCCACTCGCTGCGCCTTCCAGAAGCCAGCGGCCTGGACATACAGCACCCTGGGCAAAATCCACAAATGATTTCATGATTTTTTACATTTGCATTTATATTTTACCTCACAAGGAACTATTTTGATATTTAAAACAAAAACATTGAAATAGTCAGCCACTACTACTACTACTACTACTACTACTACTACTACTACTACTACTACTACTACTACTAGTGTACAAGTTTCAAGTTATACCAATCATACCTGTATCGAAGTGTGAGGTCCTCTTCTGGCAAACCCAGTACTTTTGTAGCTGTCTCCACACTCTTAAATGTGACAAAGCCTGTCCTGGAAAACACATGCCAGTTTCTCATCAACCTCATCTTCAGTGACCACTTAGTTAAAAGTTATCTGGTTTACAATACAAATTTTTAAAATTAATTAACAATACCATATTCAGCATACATGATAAATTAAAGTACATACGCATGCACGCATGCACGCACACAACTGATAAGGGGAAACTTATTTGTGACTTAGGACAAATGATATCCACGAGCATAGTTACACCTGTAATTCAGAAGGTAGCACTACATGAAAGTACACAAGACTGTTCTCACCCCTTTGGTCTGTTGTTTCTGTCTCTCAGCAGCTGGAAATGCTCCACTGAACCAAACTGCTCGAAGAAATCCCAAACTTCCTTCATCCGACTCTACATATCAACACCGGTTATTACAGATATAAATGTAGCCAGCCCAGCATTATGCAGAAAGTTTTTCCATCCATTACATGTGTGAAAACTTATATATTACACTCATACTTTACATGGGTACATTTCTTTTTAGAAAGAACTCGTTAAAAATAAAAATATGAATGTAACATGAGTACTTTTGTAAAATGTCACATCACATATAAGCTCGTGTTCACGAGAGATTGGGTAAAATGTTCTCCCATCTTTTACTATCTGTTAAATTCAACCTATATATGAATATATATATATATATATAAATATATATTATATATATATATATATATATATATATATATATATATATATATATATATATATATATATATATATATATATGAATACATATTCCAATGCGAAACTCACTCGGAAACTTATGTTGTTCACAAACAATTTCCTAGGGTTTGAATTCTCCCATGTGAAATCAGATGTCTTGTCCTTGCTGTTAATCGACCATGGAACACTGACTGAATTTACAGTTTCTGTCTCGTCATCATTACCAAGGTTTTCCCATCCTGTTTTAACCGAACCGTCCCAGGACCCAGCATCCCAGTTATCATCACAGCAATATGCCTGAGCATTTTGGTGATACTGTTGCACCATGGGAAGGTAATCGAGGTGAGGCGCTGCAATAAGTTCGTTGTCCCAGTTCTCTGTTGGAGTCTCCGTTTCGCTAGAAGTCAAACACGATGCATTTCTCTCTGAATCAACACTTTCTTTGCAAACATCCACCATATGAGACTGTACAGCCACTGTCTCATTCACTGTGTCAGTGACAGTGTGTTGATTAGAAGATGAATTTGTTTGGCAACTTTTGCAAATACTTGCAAGCTGTCCAAGATTCATGTTTTGTAAAGGAACAGACAAATTACATCCCGTTTCGTCGTTTGTACATCCGAGTTGCTCCAAGCAGACGGAGACACCAAGTTCTCGGACTGTAGTGGCCAGAAGTATCCCAGCATGCAGCTGGCACTGCAGCTCCAGTTCCAGGGTGGCGGTGACGTACGTATCGAGTCCAGCACAGCGGTGGAGACGAGCTAAGTCTCTCACCCTACTGGTACAATAACGTTTGTCTCCAAGGACACACTGCGTCATGGTCTATTTAGTCTTAGTTAAAGAAAGATAAACAGTTATTTTTATAACATCAACAATACTGTCGGGATATCAGCACATCCACCATTGACACTGCACCAGAGCTGCACGAAAACAGGCGATAATCCGTTAACAAGTTGACGTTTAGATTCTACAAAATAATGGAAGAGAAGACAGTGGTCACTAGATGACAGCACTGTGAAATATAAAGATTATTCAAACCCCGCGAGATGGCGCCATTCATCGCAGCCATTCCACGGCAGTACGCCGGGACCGATCGATACCAGTGATTGTAAGTTTGTCATAAAAATAAGCCGAGTTCTCGGCTTGTGAGAGGGATGGACGTACCTTCCTTGAGGAGCCATCCAGTGTAACATGCCACCACGACATTCAAACGAAAAGGACACGTTCACCATGTTAGAGATCTGATTATGACGCACTAGCCGAAACCATCTAGATGTGCCGGATGACAATGGGAAACTGAAACTACGTTTTGACAAAATTTGTTGGCAAGTCACAAACTGGCAAGTCAGGTCACAAGTCAATGAACTGCACGTCAAGTCTCAAATCAATGACCGTCAAGTTTCGAGTCATCTCTCTGATTTCAAGTCAAGTCACTAGCATTCACCGTTCGAGTTACAAGTCAAGTCAAGTCGCACCCAAACACATGGCGATTGCACTTTATATCTAGTGAAATATCAATGATAAACATGTCAATTTATTAACTACATTATTTATTACGATTACGATTAATACGATATACATTAAGTGCATACTTACACTAATATCAACACTCTAGGTTACAGTCATTATAATGGTGATGAAATTGTGTTAGTTGCAAAATGGCAATGATAGTACACCTTGTTTTCAGTTAGAGAAAGCTCTAATGATCATTGTGATAATATTATGACTATTTTATAATACCTAAGATTGAACTTCGTCTCATGCCATAAACCCAATTTAACATTGACACCCTGGAGAAAATACAAAGAAGCGCCGCTCGATTTGTTCTTAATAACCACCGCCGTACAACAAACGTCACACACACCTACAACACAAACTTGACTGGCAGACATTAGAACAACGACGATTACAACACCAACTCACTTTCTTCTACAAAATTAATCGTAACCTGAATATTTCTCTGCCAAAACATCTTATAGTCCCATGTACCATACACGAAACACCGATCCTGATAAATATATACAAATACAAGCACGCATCAACACATATGCATACTCTTTCAGTACTCCCCTCTATTCACCCCTTCCAACTAGCTGTGAGCACTTTCTATCTTGCCCCTTCAGCTCATCTCATTCGTCTATTTTAATTCACATTTTAATTGCACTATTTTTGTTCAAAATATATTATTTCCCACACTTATATGCAACTTTTTCATGCGCACCAAGCACCACACTCCAATGTTGGCGCCAGAAGGGGCTGTTTGGGGTAAGAAAACTGAAGAAGACTAAAGAAAACGTGACTTAGGAAAGGTCATAGTTCACACAGCTAACAGCTGGCTTGTGCAGTTACGTTTCTGATGGGCAACACTCACTGTGTAAGCTCGGTGTGCACCAGACTAGTTGGCAAGTCACAAACTAGCAAATCGAGTCACAAGTCAATGACCTGTAAGTCAAGTCAATGACACGCAAGTAAAAAAAGCTGTCAAGTTAATGACCTGCAAGTCAGGTAAAGTCTCAAGTTAAAGACCACCATGCGAAGTATCGAATCATCTATCTGAATTCCATGTCAAGTCAAAATGTGCAGCTCGAGTCCTACTCTAGTCAGCCTCTATTACTCGAGTCGACAAGCTGGTGTTGACCATGCGTACGCATTGTAGTCTGATATGATACAGTAGGCCTGTACAACTATCAGTATACTAGAGATGCTGTGCATTTGCTACTCGAGATATTGGAGCGAACTACATTTACCCCAAACAGTTTGCCAGGATGTACAGGTGTACATACCCAAAACAGTTCGCCATGATGTAAAGGAGATAATTCTTAGCAACACATCCAATTGGTTGATGCGACCACCAGGGCATATTTGTTAGATTGGGTCAACAAGGTGTGACAACAATAGTGGGGTGAACCAGTGGTGATGTCTAAAAACAACAGCACTGGTCTCTGGTGGCCCCAACCCAACAAATATGGAAGTGAACTGTATTCTAATTATCTCGCTAACCACATTTTTGATAGGATTTTAGTTGCATTCTTCCGGGACAGTGGATGGTTGATGTGTCACGTTCGTCAAGTGTTGTAATCAACAGAAGTGGGCCGATACGATTTTAAAACCACAAATACTCGATTTGTATGTTGTTTTGTTAACGCGATCGATAATGTCCCAGGCATTTTGATTCGTCAGACTGCGAATCGTGCATATTGGCTATGCCGCTATACGTAAATGACAAATTAAAAAGCCGAGCATCGACTTCATGCTCAATGGCACAGCGGCCGGAATTGTAGAATACTAAAACAACGCACTAAGCTCTGCACCCTGGCGCTCACTGGACAGTCTCTTCAGCCTAACCACAGCTTTGACGATGCAACCGGAGAACAGCTTGAGCCGTCCTCATCTCCTTGTTGTCTCTGTATGTCGCCTTCCGGTGTACTGGGTGTCGTCTCGCTCGCTTCCTTTCCACTCTATGTAGTTATCTTTACGGATATTGCGTCCTAACTACTCTCATCTTCGTTAAGAAGTGTGTTGGCGCTTTTCAGCAGTTCGTGATTTTAACCGTTTTTCACCAGAGGCTGCTCATTATTTCTGAGTGTCTTAGGTCCTGTAGCTTTGCTTGCCCCAAGATAGGTATTGTATTGGGTAAATATAGTATCCGACTAAGATGTAAACTTTGCAGAATTTATCGGCAAAAGTTACAACTACTTTTGTTTGTTGTAATAGCTCGACATGGCTCAGGAATTAATACAATTTGTATAAATTAAGCACGCACGCAATTTAGACGATAACTAAAGCCGGAAGCACAACCATTTATTTACTTATTAATTTTGTTAAATATATTCAAATAAGTTGGATCCGTTAGTGATGCTACCATTTTTCTTATAGATTGATTAACTTCCGGATCTGTATTACGTATTTGCGCATTTACACGGTGCGTCTTACAATTCGCGTCCAATATTGTCTTTTAATTACTTGGAACTGAATTCGCCAGGGAGCCGCACTTGTCTTGGGCAATTACGTAAGGTCAAACCCAATTACTTTGGTGTGATGTCAAGGCGGCTGGCTAATTGACCAGCACAAATTCTAGACTACCGTATTTTACTGGGGCCCGCAGCACTTGATTACAACCTTGCATAACGATTCAGCTCGCTGCAGACGTCATCAAAGGAATCGAATTGCATAGAGACGGACAAAGAACAGTTTGAGAAACTGACCGCTTCAGTTGACACGTTGACAGATGTCTAAGCAGTAAGAAAATTGAATTCATTTGTCACTCTATTCACCCGTCCGTCATTGAGTAGCATTTGTTGTTGTAAGCACGTTTTGCGGTGTGGGGTTTTATAATCGACCATATGTCGCGAGGAAGGGGTAATATGAAATAGAAAGCCTACGGATTGATGTTGATTTAATGAATATTCACACGCTGGTTGACCCCGCCCGGCAGATGGCTACAACATTCTTTTTCGCACTGAAGATACCTGATGTTTTCATGGATCGATACGCGTTCCTTTCTTGTTTAAATTAGTTGAAGCTTTCTGGTGATTTTCCATTTCACGTTGAGCTTTTGATGTGGTTTATTTGTGCGGGGATTTTCGACGTAGGCCCATCTGCATCTTCGATAGGAAACATATATTTATATTCTTGGTTAAACATTACACTAACTTGGTCTTGGGTTAATTTTGTGATGCATGCACGTGATAGCGCGTGCGTGCGTGCGCGCGCACGCGCAAAGCGGGGTTCGTAGTGAAAACGACGCGTGTCGCTGTAAGATATATTTTCTCTGTAAATGGCTGGCCCGAATTTTCAATATTATCAAAATATTTTTATTTAATTAGTGATGCTAGCTTGCAAACAAATGTGATTTAGCCTGACATTAAGGGGCTAGTTAGTTGTGTTCTCCTCTTTTCGTTTTGGAAGTTAATTAGCCGAAATACGAGGAGATAAACTGATTTAGTCAAATTAACGAACCCGCTTTCCAGAAACCGTACAGAATAGTAGGCCTATGTGCACACACACGCGCCCGTCCATATTCTCTCAAAGAGAAAGACGGTCATTGTCAACACTAATCGAAATGCCCAAGTAACGTCATCGCGACCAGACGATGATGAATAGTCGGGTTTAGTTAAGTCCAGAATCCTGTATGTCAGCGACCGGTTGAAATGACAGAAGTACGGCCACAGAGCGTCAGAGAGACTTGCGCTAGTTTACTAGCGACTGATGCTGAATGTCGTCTGCTTTTTGGATCAATAGTCGGCGAACGGAACCTGCCAACGGCCGTCCGCTGTGTAGTGCATAGACGGGACAAGCGCCGTATCTACATTTGTATTGTACAAGCACGCAGGCTTTCACCGTCTCCGGAAACATTTCAACACTTGTGTGCCAAATTAGACGACGGACATTATTGGCGCGTGCTTGTATCAAGAAATGTGTCTTATTTTTCTAGACAGGTCAATACGGGACCGTATAGGTGCAGGATTTAGCCACAGGAAGGTCGATTGTACTCGCTAGCTGGTGAAAGACAGGGTTTAATAGACTGTGACGTAATGGGGGGGGGTTGGCCATGGTCCACCTTTTAGCATCTTGGATTCGTGAACAAAACTGTTGCACCACTACATGGCTTAACAAGGTTTAACAAGGTTGCCATCCCAAACAACAAGTTCCAGATGGCAAGTGGACAAGGAAGCCATTGGCTTATCAAGTGTCCAACAATTTTCTCTTCTATGTGTAGCCCGCCCTTATCAAATATCTGTCAATTCTATTTTTAAACATATTCACACTACTAGCATTAACACAATCATTTGGTAGTTTGTTCCATTCATTTATCACCCTCTGTGAGAAAGAGTACTTTCTCATGTCCAACCTACACCGTTCCTTAACTAATGCTGCTTTGTGTCCTCTGGTTCTACTGCCTTCTTTAAGTTTGAAGAACATATTCATATCAACATCCTCATAACCTTTCACTATTTTAAACACTTCTATTTGGTCTCCTCTTAGTCTCCTGGTATCTAGTGTTGTCAAACCACATTGTAATGGCAAACTAATGGGTGACTAAGCTTCGCATCCCTTTTGCTCCCCTTTTTGAGATCCCAAACACCCCACTGCTAACACCATCGACACAAACTGTTGGATCAAATCAAGTTACACAGATAAGATGTCCAAAATTATCTGAAACGTGTCAGTGGGCGGGGGTTGCTTTGTGGGAAACATCTTAGCAACACCTATACGTGACTGACGTAAACTGGTATCAGTATACGTGACTGACGTAAACTGGTATCAGTATACGTGACTGACGTAAACTGGTGTCCTACATGTTTAGATGCTCTGTGATACTTTTCTTTGAACGCGTGTTTTGATATCATTACTCGTTGTTCGTTCCTCTGTGGCACGTAGAATGAACTGTGCTGTCTGGCCGACGGCTCCTGGGCTCGTTCAGCCGGTCGGCCTCTGAGGCACTGATCTCTGAGGCGTTGGGACTGTATTACTCTGTCTAGCAGGATACGCAACCAGAAAAGCTGTGTGGTTCCCCACATCTGACTCCATTTTGCTATGACGTGGTGCCTCGCATCGTTTTTGTGTTTGCGGTGTCGACGTAAACCTGTATCCCCATTTCACCAGCGACACTGGACACTGGACACGCACGCACGCACGCACGCACGCACGCACGCACGCACGCACGCACGCACGCACGCACGCACGCACGCACGCACGCACGCACGCACGCACGCACGCACGCACGCACGCACGCACGCACGCACGCACGCACGCACGCACGCACGCACGCACGCACGCACGCACGCACGCACGCACGCACGCACGCACGCACGCACGCACGCACGCACGCACGCACGCACGCACGCACGCACGCACGCACGCACGACGCATTATATGTTCTTAAAAGCACGATAACGATGTTATATTCCCCAATTCAATACGTTGACTGTGTATATGCACAATCATGATATTGTATGTGCTTTAAAACGGTGCCTATATTTTTAATGGAAAAAAATTGGAGGCCAAAGTGTTTCCCCTCACAAAGATGTCCCATGTCCCTTAGTCACTGGCACAACTCTCGCACGTAAACGACTCACTTGTATTCCATGCACACACCAAATGAGTCTACTGGCCACACCCGACACATTGCACCCATATCCTTCTATCCGAATATATCTCCTGTATAGAACCTGTATAATCTACTAATTGTGGCGTCTATTATGCTAATGTATTGTAATTATTAATTAATAAATTGACACTACTTTGTGATTTAAGCAGTAGGACTGATGATACATATTCACATTATCAAACTATGTAATTAATGCTCGTACACTGTAGCAAAACCGAAGGCATAACCACATTATCCATGATGTGCAAAGCAACTGCGGCCATGGGGCCCACTTTGGCCTCTTGCAAAGAATATTGGCAGGATGCCGTTTTGGTTTCAAAATGGACATGCACATTCCACTAAATATAGAATTTCCTTATACATACCCCATTAATGGCTAAATACCCGGGCCATTTATGAAAATATGGAGTTTGTAAGACATGCCAACTATATATTAAAAGAAAAGCGCCAAAGCACACGGTTTTGGATTCGCGTCTTGCTGGCACCGTAAAACGTTGATTAGCGTCACCTTGCGTGTATCTACACGCTACTACCGTTTGTTTACGCCAGTGCACATCAGGACAGCTATAATGGTTGGGGACCACTTTTGCCGAGGGGCACACTTCCTTTCCCCCTATACGTGATTCAGTATAACTTGTAGGTAGACTGGGACAGTGAGTTCGGCAGCGCGTCATTGTCCGTGGGTTGGGATTTACGCACAGAGAGAATACACAGGACATGCATTTCGACCCGATCAAATGTGATTTATGCTAATGCATGGTGACACACTGCATTATACCCCACCGCGGGAATAAGGTACAACGCTGTATCCCCACGGTGGAGATTTAGGCAACGATCTTTGATAAATTGTCCGCCCCGGGGGGGATTTCAGTGTATCACCCTTGAGAAAACGGACAGCTAAGTGCACAGCGTAGACGTAGCCAGTCATAGTTGGTAGGTCACTATCGATTGCACATTTATATGTATAAAGTATGCATGGTTGTTGTACTAATCGGAAACAAGAAACTCTTTATAACGCGATACCTCGTTGCATCCGTGTTCTAATCCCTAATCTTCGTATTTACCGCCGCGACGGTATCAAATTCGACCAATGAGAAGCGTTAAAACGCGCGCACCCCTGTTTCGAGATGGACTAATCCGCCGCAACCACCAATCAACGCCGACTGCTATATTTAGCCCGCTAACGCGTGGAATCGCAGTCAACTGTGTTGGCGCGAGTCGGACGAAGTGTGTTTGCTGTGATACCTCCAGACATGTTTAACTGTCGACCCCGGGGGTAGCGGCGATATTGCCCCCACCATGAGATCCCTACTCCGCGTGGCCTGTATAGGATTGGCGGTACTGGCGGTGGTGTGCCATGCGACGCCGAGAGATGCTGTCATACACGCGGCCAGGTGTCGTGTCCGATGTCTGTCGCTGCTGTCATCAAAGGTGGGTGACGATTCCACTGTCGTTTTATGTTGCCGCTGTTTGTGACATACCGATTGGGCGGATGCCCCGTGTCGTCACCCCTCGTCTCACTTGAATGTCGGGGCCACCTCTCGCTCTATTAGTCATATAACGGCTATAATATAATAATGACATCAAATAGTTTTGAAAGCAGTTTTTATGGCTGTTTCATGCGCCTCTAGCATAGGTTGTAACCTCTGGCTTCCTGTTCTATCGCCACAACAGAGACACGCTCCACTGACATTTACCGGTAATTATATATATATATATATATATATTACCGGTAATTATATATATATATATAATTACCAAAAGCATGCGTTAGTAGGAAATAATTGATCACTGCCAAATTAACACTGTTTAAATTATTGCCTGTCTAAAGTTGACAAAAAAGTAAGTAAGAAGAAAGACGTGTGTTGTTTCCACTACAAGAAATACTACTTTTATCAGTTTGAAGTGACTAGAATTCTACACACCAATTCTTCTTGGTCGCTCTTTGCTGCATTAACATTTTACTAGCAAAGATAAATTGTCTTACTGAGTTCTTACTGCAACTACAGATACTGCATTACCCCAACTAGTCTCCCCCATAAATAGTTTGCCTCAAGCTATTGGTTAATGGGTATTGTTAAAGGGTAGCTGTGTTTGAATAGATGGTTGAGATATTTCAGTAACCCAAGGTGACATCTAACCACAACATTCTAAACATAAATTTATTTAGTTTTACCGAGTGGCTGTTACACTCACTACGACTATAAGCATCGTAAATGTTAGGATTTGGCTGTTCTTGATGTTAACTGTTATTGCTTATATTTAAGACATTTTAATACAGCATAAAGACAGAGCTATACACTGATGGTATTTGCCTTTTGATCTTCAGGGTCTCATAATAGAGTTGACAAAAGCTTCTGTCATTTGTCAACTATTGTCAATGGCCCTGACAGCCTGTAGACGGTGCCCTGGTTCATGCGCTCTCATCATTAATAACCATCTTGTAATGGACTTGTTAACTTCACCTTTCAAATTGCTGCTGGATCTGACACATGACACATGACACAGACATCTGTATTGCAGTAGTGCAGTATTGGACCTCCGTGTTATTTTTATAACTTGTTTGATTAGCCAATTTGGTAAATGACAGTGGCGTGAAAAACATTTGCCTGCCTGCGGTTATTTGTTCCATGTCTGACCCGGGTGTCAGTCGCCATGTTTGACCCGAATGTCAGTCGCCATGTCTGACCTTGGTACCAGTCGCCATGTCTGACCTGGGTGTCAGTTGCCATGTTTGACCTGGGTGTCAGTTGGCATGTCTGACCCGAGTGTCAGTTGCCATGTCTGACCTGGGTGTCAGTCACCATGTTTGACCCGAGTGTCAGTCGCCATGTCTGACCAGAGTGTCAGTTGCTATGTCTAACCCACGTGTCAGTTGCCATGTCTGACCTGGGTGTCAGTTGCCATGTCTGACCTGGGTGTCAGTCGCCATGTCTGACCTGAGTGTCAGTCGCCATGTCTGACCTGGGTGTCAGTCGCCATGTTTGACCCAAGTGTCAGTCGCCATGTCTGACCTGGGTGTCAGTCGCCATGTCTGACCCGAGTGTCAGTCGCCATGTCTGACCTGAGTGTCAATCTATCCAAGAGCAACAATGGAAGGAATAAAAATTCTCGCAACATGGATCCCCGTGTTTGATATATTATGTGCTATACAAGTTTGTTATATGAAACCACACAAATATATGCTAAGCCACGGCAGGCAGTGAAGGGTAAATTATGGAGTTCCTATCGACAAGAGCAACCAACACTGTGATTATGGTAAATGCTGTCTCCATCCTGCTGTCCACCTGCTGTCTGTTCCACCACATCAGTGAACAACTAATGTGGTGTAGACATCTCTCCTCATATTGACTTCGTTAGTGACTCCCAATTAATTATTGTGGGTCTGTCCTCTGATGGTAATCCCCTTCTCGAGCACGGATTGCAGCAATTGATTCCGTGTTGACCACTTAGGGGCAGTGTGTGTGTGCATGGTTGTTAGCCGCCCCAAATTGCCCCTTGGCAGCGATTTTCCCTTTCGCTGTGTTGTTCCATTGCTTGCTCCTGCAGACTGAGGGGGAGACGGGTATTGATTCCTTTCTCATCCTCAGGGTCAGTGCGGACGACATGCCGATACAGAAACAGGAAGCTAACAGTCAGGTAGTTTTATTTTAAAATCTGTCCTTAATGACACCCATTCTGATTTACATTATTTTGCGCATATATATATATATAATTTTATTTTTCACTCATCTTGTTTTGGAATAATTTTGCAAAAAATGTAGATTATTAAGATATGCTAACTAGTGTGTTTGTGTAAGTGTGTTATTTTGTTTTGATGAAATCGGACAAACTATTAAAGTAATTTCAGTTCGACTGAACCAAAATTCGGCTTAGATATCAAGATCAATTATTTGATGACCTTAACAAAAAGTACACACCCTTCTATTAAACCAACTCTACATATTGTATAAACTATTCGCACGCTACATATTTGAATGTCAATGAACCTGATTTGTGATGGGCTAAATGATTTGTGATGGGCTAAATGATTTGCTGAGCCTGCTTTCAGTTCTTGTGTAATATGGTTTTCATTCTATTCACTAAATATTTCTTTTGCCAGAGGTTACTGTGTCAGCTGGTGTCGTTTTTTAATATGACAACTTTTCTCAATTCCTGGGTTTAATTTATGCTCAGCTTTCAAAGTTTGCAATGGCAACTACAGGAACTATATTTCATAGACGTAACTAAAAGGTATTTTAATATTCTGTTTCTGCTATATTTACTAAGTGGTTATTTGCTGTGGGCTGCTCTATCCAGGGTGTCAGTTTGGATTGTAGCCTATCTTTTCTGGGCTACGTTGCTCTAATCTGTAGATATAGGAGCATCAGGTTTCAATGCCTTGAAGCCCAATGGATTATTAGACTGTGTTTGGTTCAGTCAGTGCATGGGTCATATTTCACACTGAGTGGGCAGTTAGAGGTATCTTGTGAACATTATAGTACTCATGTACTTGCATATATCTCCTATTGTAATTGTTATTGCTGGTGTTTCTCTCATTACAGGGGGGGGGATGAATGAGTGAATGAGTTGAAATCCGAGTGACAACTGTTACTTGCAAAATGTCTCTATTCACAAAGAAGTATAAATCAGGCCCTGGTTGAATTCGTAGCCCTGGGCTAGCTTTGATGTGACTCTGAGGTCACAATTATGCCTAGAGGTTCATGTGTAGTTGTTGGCAGTGCTCAGTGAATGCTTGTAGAACTGTTTCATGTAGATTTAACAAGATTTAACAAGATTTGCCATCCAAGCCAAAGGCCCAGATGGCAAGTGGACAAGGAAGCCATTGGCTTATCGAGAGTCCAACAATGTTCACCTACTTATAACCCGCCCTCCTGATATATGTGTCAACCTTGTTTTTAAACATATTCACGCTGCTAGCAGTTACACAATCTGTAGACAGTTTGTTCCATTCATTTATTGTCCTCTGTGAGAACGAGTGCTTCCTGATGTCCAATCTACATTGATCCTTTACTAATTTTACCTCATGTCCTCTAGTTCTGCTATCCTTCTTGAGTGAGAAAAACATATTTCTATCAATATTTTCATACCCATTCAATATCTTAAAAACTTCAATCTGATCTCCTCTTAACCTCCTTGTCTCTAGAGTTGTTAAACCACATTCTTTCAGGCGTTCTTCATAACTAAGGTCTCTAAGTTCTGGAATCATTTTAGTTGCTCTCCTTTGTATGCGTTCAAGCGTATCTATATCCTTCTTACGATATGGTCTCCATGCTTGTATACAGTATTCTAAATGAGGTCTAACTATTGCTTTATAAAGAGGTATAATTAACTTTTTTCCCTTATATGTTATGTTTCTTCTAATCAATCCAAGAATTTGATTACCCTTTGAAGCTGCAATACCACACTGCTCTGAAACTTTCATATCAGCGCTTATTGTAACTCCTAAGTCCTTTTCTTTTACAGTAGTACCAAGAACAGTAGCTCCCATTTTATAGTTTACATTCAAGTTCCCATGTCCTGTATGTAGGCATTTACATTTCCCAAAATTGAACAGCATCTGCCATTTCTCAGACCATTTCACTAATCTGTCTAGATCGTTTTGTAAATGTTGTTTATCACCATCAGTATTAACCTTTCTAAACAGTTTTGTGTCGTCCGCAAATTTCAGTACGTTACTTGTTATACTCTCGTCCAAGTCATTGATATAAATTAAGAATAATATAGGTCCTAATACTGATCCTTGAGGTACCCCACTCAAAACCGATTTCCAATTTGAAACTTCGCCATCTACTACAACTCGTTGTCTTCTGTCAGTCAGCCATTGTTCTATCCAGTCAGTTATGCTATCCCCGATACCATGGGCTTTTAATTTAAGTAGCAATCTTTGTAGGTAAATACCAATTCGCTATGCCAACAGTATAGCACCTGTGTGTTCTCGCTGGCCTTTTCAAAACATATTATTAGGTTATAGAGTGTCTTCAGATGTCATGTAGTGTGATTCAGTTTAAAAGCTATTATTCACACAAATATTTTATAACTATTTGTAAAAATGTTAAATATGTTCATTCCAAGTTTGAAAACACATTTAGGCAAAGTTGTTGTACTTGTTGATGTACTGGTTTATGGTATTTAAACCCATGCAGTCTATTGTAAAAAATTATGTCAAGTTTGGTTTTTAGGCAGTGGTGCTGACGAAAAGAAAGTGTCATTCATGTGACAAACCATATATAAGGGTGTCATTCTTTTTTTGTATCTCTTTAAAGCTAATGAATGGCTCTGTTGGAATCGGATTAAATTATTCCTTGTGAGAAGGAATTTGGTCGCGCCGCCTGCACGACTTCTTCCTTGTGGAATCAAACTGCTTGAGGAGGCTGGAGTCCTGGCATGCCAACCAACACCTTGACATAGCACACTCTCACTTAGCTCAAGTGTGATTATCTTGTCACTTCACGTCACCTGGCATCTAGTAATGATGCTGCATGGTTTTCCAAGGTGTCTTTCACAGTTGTGGCTCCTGGGTTTTGTCTGGTTAATTTGGAAAATTATTTAATCTTTTATTGTGGATGATGTCATCATATGTCACCTACGTCACTGATGTCAGCATCTGTATCATTGTGTCATTATTGCCACAAAGTCAACACCCTGTTGTCTTGTCATAATTAAAAAATCATTTACATAACATGTCACTATGAGTAATCAGTGTCATAACATCAATCACATCTTAACTGTCATTTCATATATCTAAATATGTCATCATTGTCATCATATTTGTCATAATATGTCACCGTTTCTGTTGCTGTTATCGCTGTCACCTATTGTTGCTTTCCAGTTAATTCTAGTTCTCTTAACTTCATTCTTCTTTTCTACCCTCTTCTCATCCCTCGGAACTCTTCCTCATTTCCCCCAATCCTATTTCCACCATTAGTTATCTTCCCCTGTGCTTCCTACCATGTGCTCCCACACATGGCACCCCCACACCATCAGAGTAGGTAGAGTTGTGTCAATAACCACCCCTGGTAGACACCCCTAGATGTCCCCATGTCATGACCAGTCACATCTGTCAGCTGTTTTCTTGCCTTGTTTCCATAGCAACTGATCAATTAATTTGTGCCTGTGTGTTTTATTACCCTCCATTATGAGAGGCCGACATTACATACTCCTCCCTGGGTGCTTCTGTTTATTTTCCTTCTGTCTGGATGTTCCCCCACACATGGTACTGTGCACATTCCACATGTGTGGCAAGAAAACACATGTGGGTGGCGCTACCAGCGCAGTGGTTAGCGTTAATGTTAAAGTCACTGTTAATATGTAATGCGTCTGCCCACAGTTTGAACTTTAACAAACGTGACATCGCTCCGATGCTGGTCTTGTATATCGTTTGAGCCATAAAGTGCACAGGAGTAGGGTAATTCTTTCAAGTAATCCTGTGTATCATTTCAGCTGCAATATATAATGCAGTAGGGTGGTTCTTTCAGGTTTCTTATGTATCATTTCAGTCACAATACACGAAGCAGTAGGGTGGTTCTTTCAGCTATTCTTGTGTATCATTTCAGTCACAATACACGTAGCTGTAGGGTGGTTCTTTCAGCTATTCTTGTGTATCATTTCAGTCACAATACACGTAGCTGTAGGGTGGTTTTTCAGCTATTCTTGTGTATCATTTCAGTCACAATACATGAAGCAGTAGGGTGGTTTTTTCAGCTATTCTTGTGTATCATTTCAGTCACAATACATGAAGCAGTAGGGTGGTTCTTTCAGCTATTCTTGTGTATCATTTCAGTCACAATACACGTAGTGGTAGGGTGGTTCATTCAGCTATTCTTGTGTATCATTTCAGTCACAATACACGTAGCTGTAGGATGGTTCTTTCAGCTATTCTTGTGTATCATTTCAGTCACAATACATGAAGCAGTAGGGTGGTTCTTTCAGCTATTCTTGTGTATCATTTCAGTCACAATACATGAAGCAGTAGGGTGGTTCTTTCAGCTATTCTTGTGTATCATTTAAGTCAAAATACACGTAGTGGTAGGGTGGTTCATTCAGCTATTCTTGTGTATCATTTCAGTCACAATACACGTAGCTGTAGGGTGGTTCTTTCAGCTATTCTTGTGTATCATTTCAGTCACAATACACGTAGCTGTAGGGTGGTTAATTCAGCTATTCTTGTGTATCATTTCAGTCACAATACATGAAGCAGTAGGGTGGTTCTTTCAGCTATTCTTGTGTATCATTTCAGTCACAATACATGAAGCAGTAGGGTGGTTCTTTCAGCTATTCTTGTGTATCATTTCAGTCACAATACACGTAGTGGTAGGGTGGTTCTTTCAGCTATTCCTGTGTATCATTTCAGTCACAACACACGCATCAGTAGGTTAGGTCTTTCAGTCAGCGTTCCACTGTTGCTCAGTTTACCCTGTCCACTGTTGCACAGTTTACCCTGTCCACTGTTGCACAGTTTACCCTGTCCACTGTTGCACAGTTTACCCTGGCCACTGTTGCACAGTCTACCCTGTCCACTGTTGCACAGTCTACCCTGTCCACTGTTGCTCAGTTTACCCTGTCCACTGTTGCACAGTTTACCCTGTCCACTGTTGCACAGGTTACCCTGTCCACTGTTGCACAGTTTACCCTGTCCACTGTTGTACAGTTTACCCTGTCCACTGTTGCACAGTTTACCCTGTCCACTGTTGCACAGTTTACCCTGTCCACTGTTGCACAGTTTACCCTGTCCACTGTTGCACAGTTTACCCTGTCCACTGTTGCACGGTTTACCCTGTCCACTGTTGCACAGTCTACCCTATCCACTGTTGCACAGTTTACCCTGTCCACTGTTGCACGGTTTACCCTGTCCACTGTTGCACAGTCTACCCTGTCCACTGTTGCACAGTTTACCCTCTCCACTGTTGCACAGGTTACCCTGTCCACTGTTGCACAGTCTACCCTGTCCACTGTTGCACAGTTTACCCTGTCCACTGTTGCACAGGTTACCCTGTCCACTGTTGCACAGGTTACCCTGTCCACTGTTGCACAGGTTACCCTGTCCACTGTTGCACAGGTTACCCTGTCCACTGTTGCACAGTCTACCCTGTCCACTGTTGCACAGTTTACCCTGTCCACTGTTGCACAGGTTACCCTGTCCACTGTTGCACAGTTTACCCTGTCCACTGTTGCACAGGTTACCCTGTCCACTGTTGCACAGGTTACCCTGTCCACTGTTGCACAGGTACAGATGTGTCCGTGCACAAAGACATCACTGTCAACATGGAGTCTGTCAACTACAAAGACTTTCCACGTGTTAACAGTAAATACAGTGTCTGTGCTACTTCAGTGACAGTGGACAGGCATGCATGCATGTCAGCGGACACACATAACCACCACCAGTGCCACCAGCACATTAATAGACTATATTGGCATTCATCCTGTCACTAACCTCAGCCTTATATTAATAAAACATGATTTCAATAAATGCACACAGAATGCATCAGATCCATTTTCTATATTGGCAATCTAATCTAAGTCTGTTTTTACTCTTATACAATTTCTATAACCAATTAATTACATGTGGAGAAGCTTTATATCTTATTAGTTTATGACCGTCCATAAATAAAAGTAAGCTTTTCTGTCCTTGTGTTGGACAGGCATCTGTTTAGGGAATTGCCAATTAAATAAGTATAGATGGGACACGTGCACACACACATGTGCACACGTGCACACACATGTACACGCACAACATACAATACACTCACAACCAGACACCCCACACAAGCACAATAAAAAAGTATATCTTTTTAGAACAGTCCACATGTAAACTTAGTTGCATTTCTCAATAGTTTCACTGAAGTGAAATGCATATCTTTGAAAAATATTCTTTTATCCATCTGTTCATATGCAACACTGCACGATTCTGGCAATGGTTAGCAATGGAGGAAATAAATCTCTTATGATATTAAATTTAGAACTTCGCTGCGGCAGAAAATGGCAATTCTTCACTCGTTTAGACACGGCAATTTGTGGAGATAATTAGCCAGTCTGGCTTAGCCTTGGCAATTTGTGGAGATAATTAGCCAGTCTGGCTGCTGCTGGTAGTGCGGGTGTCTGCTGAATGAGTGCTCCAGAGCCTGCTCTGCCCAGTGGAACCAGTCATCCGTTCTGGAACATGTTGCAACCTTCACTGAGCAGGAATAATCACTGGTCATTTCCAGGAGCATTCCCAGCCTCTGCTGGAGCTTGTAGGCCAGGAGCATTCTCAGCCTCTACTGGAGCTTGTAGGCCAGGAGTATTCCCAGCCTCTGCTGGAACTTGTAGGCCAGGAGCATTCTCAGCCTCTGCTGGAGCTTGTAGGTCAGGAACATTCCCAGCCACTGCTGGAGCTTGTAGGCCAGGAGCGTTCCCAGCCTCTGCTGGAGCTTGTAGGCCAGGAGCATTCTCAGCCACTGCTGGAGCTTGTAGGCCAGGAGCATTCTCAGCCTCTGCTGGAGCTTGTGGGCCAGGAGCATTCCCAGCCACTGCTGGAGTTTGTAGGCCAGGAGCATTCTCAGCCTCTGCTGGAGCTTGTAGGCCAGGAGCATTCTCAGCCTCTGCTGGAGCTTGTAGGCCAGGAGCATTCTCAGCCACTGCTGGAGCTTGTAGGCCAGGAGCATTCTCAGCCTCTGCTGGAGCTTGTAGGCCAGGAGCATTCTCAGCCAATGCTGGAGCTTGTAGGCCAGGAGCATTCTCAGCCTCTGCTGGAGCTTGTAGGCCAGGAGCATTCTCAGCCTCTGCTGGAGCTTGTAGGCCAGGAGCATTCTCAGCCTCTGCTGGAGCTTGTAGGCCAGGAGCATTCTCAGCCTCTGCTGGAGCTTGTAGGCCAGGAGCATTCTCAGCCTCTGCTGGAGCTTGTAGGCCAGGAGCATTCTCAGCCTCTGCTGGAGCTTGTAGGCCAGGAGCATTCTCAGCCTCTGCTGGAGCTTGTAGGCCAGGAGCATTCTCAGCCTCTGCTGGAGCTTGTAGGCCAGGAGCATTCTCAGCCTCTGCTGGAGCTTGTAGGCCAGGAGCATTCTCAGCCTCTGCTGGAGCTTGTAGGCCAGGAGCATTCTCAGCCTCTGCTGGAGCTTGTAGGCCAGGAGCATTCTCAGCCTCTGCTGGAGCTTGTAGGCCAGGAGCATTCTCAGCCTCTGCTGGAGCTTGTAGGCCAGGAGCATTCTCAGCCTCTGCTGGAGCTTGTAGGCCAGGAGCATGCTCAGACTCTGCTGGAGCTTGTAGGCCAGGAGCATTCTCAGCATCTCCTGGAGTTTGTAGGCCAGGAGCATTCTCTGCCTCTGCTGGAACTTGTAGGCCAGGAACATTCTCAGCGTCTGCTGGAGTTTGTAGGCCGCAATGCAAAGAACCCTTTTAATATGTTCCCCAGGTGAAAGTTGATATATTTTCAGAGAGGTAGTTTCTTGTGCTTACTGGTGCTTTCTTTGTCACTAATTAGGTTACATCGTCCAGAAATGCATCAGATGGACCAGGTTTTACACTTGGATGTTTGGCAGTACGGTCATTTTTAAAAGGATTATATGTAATAAGATTTAAAAATTGTAATATAGTTTGACATATTAAACAGGAAAGATAAAGACATTTTAAAAGATTGGGCGAATATGCTACATTTCTAAAATGGGTCCTAATATGTAGCAAATTGATCCCCCCATCTGTCCTTGGTTTGGTTAGACATCTGTCCTAGGTCTTGCTCTGACACCTGTCCTGGGTCTTGCTCTGACATATGTCCGTGGTCTTGCTCTGACACCTGTCCTGGGTCTTGCTCTGACATCTGTCCTTTGTCTTGCTCTGACACCTGTCCTGGGTCTTGCTCTGACATCTGTCCTTGGTCTTGCTCTGACATCTGTCCTGGGTCTTGCTCTGACACCTGTCCTGGGTCTTGCTCTGACACCTGTCCTGGGTCTTGCTCTGACATCTGTCCTTTGTCTTGCTCTGACATCTGTCCTGGGTCTTGCTCTGACATCTGTCCTTGGTCTTGCTCTGACATCTGTCCTGGGTCTTGCTCTGACATCTGTCCTTGGTCTTGCTCTGACATCTGTCCTGGGTCTTGCTCTGACATCTGTCCTGGGTCTTGCTCTGACATCTTCACTACAAAAAGGTAGTGTCAGATAAAGTGTTCTGAAGTGAAGCAAAACAAGTTTTTTAATGGACCAGGAGCGTCTTCCACATCAAATACATAACTAACCATGCAAATCCAACTATTTGGGGGTCTCATCTTTAGTACAAAAAGTTAGAGGTGGATAAAAGTAGTTTTCTGTCGCATGAACCCAAAGAAGAATTTTCTGCAGTGCAACTTCCAAATCAGATGCATAACCAACCGTGCCATTCTTGAGGTCTGGGGGTCGTATCTCAAGTACCAAAAGGTAGCAAGTATCAGGTGTTAGTTTTCTGCGATGTAATGCAATTTTTTAAATTTATTTAGTAGGGATGCGTATTACGTACAGAGCTAACAGCAAACTTATTCCAAGTTTGTGTAACATTGCTCTAGAGGGCTGGGGTTTGATGTCTCTTGCTGCTGTTTCGAAGCTTGGACAGTTTCATTCACTCCACATTGCTTCAGTTCAATCAGCTGTATAAATGAGTACTTGGCTTCAGATAGAGGTGTATATGTGTATGAATAATCATTGCGCAATAATTGCATCATGGCTGAATACTTCCCATAAAAGTCCAGTTGGCATTGGAATGAGCAGGTCTACCGGGGGTGAAGTGTAAAATGTTTTGAGCAGTCCAACAGACTGGATAACATCATACTGCATTATATAAGAACTTACCTATTAATCTTTTTTTCATTTTGTTTCTAAATTTGCTTGCCACTGAGTGGAATTGCTGCAAATGTGGCAGGAATAACGGGGCAATGAGACGTTGTGATGGCGACATTTTGCCAGACATCGTAGATCAATTATTTATTGCTGGCATTTCTTTAGAGAGCCGTAGAAATGTCACCATCCAACCTCTCTGATGGTCTGACCTGTTCACTAAAGTGCTGCAACAAACCTGCCCAACACAATCACCAATCGACTGATGCAATACATCAATGTTCACATGTTACAGTATCGCGAACACTCCTCCGTGATTGTCTATGGGGGTCAGGCTGCAGTTTTTCCTATCCGCATCAATGTGTTCCATACATATCCCTTCATTAATTGCTGGATAAATTTAATTTGTTGTTTCATCTGTTAGTGTATGGGTGCATTAAACACCGTACTTGATTTTCATGTGATAAAATATTGATTTTGTTTTACAAAACTGCCCCCACATATGACTTTCCTCAATTTCCACCACACTTATTGAAGTATTTTCAATTTTTTTTCCTGCCAGCACAATTGCTGTTGTGTTATTACAAAGTTGGCCTAACGTAAATAATTACAGTAATTTTATAACATTTTACGATACAGTAAAGAGCTACAACTGATAAAACCATATTAAACGCATAGCATGACAACATGTCATATCATTTAATATGTGATACTCACCTAGGCAGACATGCACAAAAACACTGTGATACAAATCTTAAGACATCTTTTTAGTTTCTATGGCAGTCACAGAATTACGAACAAATTCACTACATGATGATTAATCATATTTGACAGTAAAAATTTTATCTTTCTTTTCAGTTACACAATACGTGTCAGTTAGTGACTGTGTAAAGTGATTCATGAAAGATATGCTACTGATAAAAAACGTACATCTATTTTTTTCCATTTCCCACCTCTGAAGACAAGATAATATCTCTCATGATCGACTAAACTTTGCGACACACCAGATTCTACATGGATCAAATATTCACACGGATATCCGGTGACAAACTAAAGACGTCTCTGGACTGACTTAAGATCCCTGTCATGACAGGATTCGTGACAGGATTCATGCCTGTCACACACCAGATGGGAGCTGAAGACTGCATTAAGTGCGTTAACGCATAATCGCTGGAATTATCACGCCGGTCGCTGCATTAATGTCGCCCACCGCAATGTGTCACTACCAGTTTTTTGGTCGAATTGCCGAGAAAGAGTGAACATTTGACAGCTGCATCGACGAGCGAATCAGACATTTGGTTAAACTCACGAGTGCAGCTGATTTCTGTGAACATATTTCTAGGAAAATTTTTTAGGAATGAGTTAGGTCAGTTGACAATTCATCTACAGAGGTTGACTTGAAATCATTTGTTCGTAATTCCTATCATTGTATACTTTGCTTCTTGTGACGGTTGTCTTGGAGAACACTCAGTAATTGAATCAGCTACCAGTGTTTTTATGCAGAATTAAATACACAATTCTAAAGTTACAAAACCGTTCACTTAGGATGGGCCACTCTGTGTCATAGCTGTGTATTTGTGTGCCCCTTTTGGAGTACAGCCAACTTTTTGTCATCCTTATTCTGGATCTTCATAATCATATCCATCTGCCTGCTGCACCCTATTTCCACCTTCGTTTTCCCCCATGCCCGCCTCTTTCTCACCTTGTCAAAACTTTCTATCGATCGGACATAAATCTTTATTATCATATGATATAATTTGCCTCATGAGAAATTACACTCAGATTACATTCGACTACTAAAATTGGTTATCAATACACACGAGAAGTCGTGATATCTTAAATGAATTTCCCAGACGTCTTGAAAGGACATGAGTCGATCTACAGGATGTATTTGTTTTCACAGAGTCACGATATATCGATTCCAGTTTGGGCTAGACGATTCTTTTGAACGAGTGAATGCACAGTGATTATTTACACATGATTGATCCTAGAAGTGTGACATTTAAAGAATGCTAGCATTTCTAGGATTAAGCTGCACTCAGACATGGAGTTAATCAGCGGATCAGTGGAGGCAGGAAGTCCATTCACGTGCCACCCGAGTCAGAAACTGACTCGCTGTGCAAACAACATACAATTCATTCTTGGTCCATTGTGCTAAAAGTCAAACAAGAATCGCTCTTTCTGAGAGCACTGTCTATACAGTCCCTCCAGGCAACTTAGTAGTTCCACTACCGAGTATACTGCACATTAATCCAGTTGGTAAGTTGCTTTGTGAGTCGTCGTGGCAACGTATTAATGCTCCGGTTAATTTTCCGTAGTGACATTTTGAAGAACATGTTGCCATCAGTGTCGTCAAGCACTCACAGCGCTAGCACGTGCTAAAGTGTCTGCTGAAGACGGGCTTAGCGAGTGAGCCTACTTTATGGCTATGCAACGACGCACACAGATGCAGAATTGTTATGCAGATTACTCGAGTCGAGTAACAAGTTTAGATATTGGATCAGAAAGTTAGTTTATCGCAGCTGTGGCCAGCACGGCTGTTGGAGAGTATTGCAATGAGGACTGACTCATGGTCATGTGATGGGGAATGTAAAGAAGTTGATCGCAAGGAACGGGCCGTCTTGGAGGTGGCCATGTCTTGTTTATTAGGAGGGAATTGTAGGGTCTATCGAATGAGTAATATAACCTTGTTTTTTCCAAAGGGCCAGGGTGGTAGCTACGAGCTACCACAAGAAAATTAATCATACCCGATCTCCCTGTGACTTTCGAGGGTGTTGAGTTGGCATGACAATTTGTCATTTGTTTATCAGAAGTACATTTGACATTATATATTAAAGCCGCAAAATTTATTGATGACCTTTTTTACTGGTTGAATATATGGCATCAAATCCTGGTCAAAGTCGATCGAATATTTGGTACACCTTCAGCATTAGGTAACCACTATGAGACTTCCAGTGCATACACAATATTTGGTACACCTTCAGCATTAGGTAACCACTATGAGACTTCCAGTGCATACACAATATTTGGTACACCTTCAGCATTAGGTAACCACTATGAGACTTCCAGTGCATACACAATATTTGGTACACCTTCAGCATTAGGTAACCACTATGAAGCTTCCAGTGCATACACAATATTTGGTACACCTTCAGCATTAGGTAACCACTATGATACTTCCAGTGCATACACAATATTTGGTACACCTTCAGCATTAGGTAACCACTATGAGGCTTCCAGTGCATACACAATATTTGGTACACCTTCAGCATTAGGTAACCACTATGATACTTCCAGTGCATACACAATATTTGGTACACCTTCAGCATTAGGTAACCACTATGAGGCTTCCAGTACATACACAATATTTGGTACACCTTCAGCATTAGGTAACCACTATGAGGCTTCCAGTGCATACACAATATTTGGTACACCTTCAGCATTAGGTAACCACTATGAGGCTTCCAGTGCATACACAATATTTGGTACACCTTCAGCATTAGGTAACCACTATGAGACTTCCAGTGCATACACAATATTCCCCTATGCATAAGTAAGCTATCATACGGTCAAAAGAAGTCATCGCAAGGTTTCTTATATAATTGCAGGACATATGAATGTGTCCTGACTTGTACAAACTAACCAGCAGTGTGGTCTACTTGCATGGCACCCGGACAGATGTGATATCAACTCATTAACAGATTATTTGATAAGATTGTAACCCCTATTGTGACTGCCCAGAGCAGAGCCAGACAACTGACCCAAGTCTGAAGACATGAATAATGTCATCATTATATTTATGACTGAATGGTATGTATGTTGGTATGTCTCGTTGAAGCCGCCTCTAATAGAATCTGTGCCGTATTGTGTCCACCGTGTAATGCAATTTAATCAGTATCTGTAAGTCCCACCTCCAATGTCCCGTTTTTAAACCCTACATTAAAGTGACTGCAGGTGCATTGATTACAGATCTAACCTACCACATACTTGCTATCTAATCGGTCCATCAACAAAGCATTCCAAAAGGCTGTGCTACTTACATGGTGCAGCACATTATAGGGCTGTGTCACAAATTATAGGGCTGTGTCACAGACACATATTGTTGACTCTGTCTGTTGTCATCGTTTATTGCGTTTACAAGTCTGTTGTCGCAAAAACGGAAGCTATCGCCACACAGTTGTAAACCACTTGATTCACTGTTACCATCCCTACTTCGTTGGTTGTAACAATCCGTAAACAGACACGCAAGCGCTCATGGTTTCATCAGTAAATTTAACGTGTGGTACTTTCTGAAATTCATGAACCTGAGTAAATTATGTCCAATTCCAGCACCAATGGCATCTAACAACCTGTGTAAGCTTGTGTATTAAGTTACGCTCTTCCTGATTATAGCCTATTCTGTATGTGTAATTCCAGTATAGTTGCCAAAACATTGTATCATGTGAAGCTGCGTCTAGATGTAGTGTCTACATGCCAGGCTTCCTTGTGATATCTAGGCATCTGTGTTACTAAATTGTCTCTTTACTGGTTCACTTGTGTACTCTTTTTCCAAAATTAATTTAACTTTGTAGTGTTTTGTATTTTGTACTATTGTGAAATAAGCTCACTCATTCATTATTTTGACATTTATCGCATATGATTAGTGACAATGTTTTGATCATAATGATCCTTTTGTGTTTTACTTGATTTCTAGTTTAGACGGGCATCTTTGGGCGGTACAGTATGTTTTATATTCACATAAATGTTTGTCCTGGTCATTCTGATAAAAGGTTGAGACAAAATACATTTCTAACTCCATTCGTTATTGTTGTTTTATGCCAATCCTCATCGGTTACTTGTAGGAACATAATCGTGCTCTTTTCATATGGAACAACAAGAGAAGTTTCATAAATGATCTGACCCAGCACTCGGTGACCCAAGTATCACTAATCCTACAGATGATGCATTATTGATCTATCAAATTAACTGTTATTGATTTGAATAATTGATCACCACAGTTCTTAACCTTTAATTCTGGTATTGGTGTCCACCCGCTATTAATTGCCATTTACCTGATTAGATAATTGCCACTGTCACGTTGGTGGCAACTGTCCAACTGCATATGAAAGCCAGCTTTCATTACCGCAAGAAAACAGATTCTTGTTAGCCACAAGGTGATTAAATTTGGACTGACATTGTGGTCTGCAAGTGAATGCACCAACAGTGAATTGAGCAATAAATCATATCAATATATGCGCTTACCGTAGTGCCCGTTCGATAAATCTGACTTGGCCGAAGTAGCCCGATGCATCCAGATGTGACTGAATCTGCTTAGGATTGCAGGCCGAGTCATTATCGAGTGAAAAGAAGAAGGATGTTTCAGTTATGGACAATTTCCCACATTGTGTTTCTTAATACCTACCTTAAATTACCAGGCATGGGACACAATTTATTATTTATTTATATAACACTCTACCCCTTGCCATTTGAAACATTTGCAATTAAATCCAACCAAATTTCCTTTGAGAAATGGTTGCACTCTAAAGTAGTAGAATTTTGGCTATAAAACTTAGTAAAAAAATTATACTTTCTGGAAAACTTTAAGTGATGAAAAAAGAAGAAATTTTCCTGAAATATCCACCGTATGAAAAAATGTGTGTCGAAAATGAGGGTTAATGAGGTGACGAAAGTCGCAGACCATTGCTAGTGGTCAGTAGAACACAGGAACTGGACTGGTGCCACAGCTAGGGGTCCTGTCAGATTTTCTTTCCCACATATTACTGTGAGTGCTGTATCACCTAATTGGGAATGTCAGGTCCGCATACAGATTTAGTGTAGCACCCTTCTGGGGCGTCTCAAGAATCAAGGTAAGATTGGACTGATTAACCATAAGGTTGTCAACTTTTAGTGAAATCTGTGTCACCCTTTGTTGACACAACTTCTTGTCACATGTAGTTTGCACTAACCCTATTACATCGTAGCTATTTGGTGAGGGCACAACTAGTGTGTGTTTTTAAACTGACAGTCAAAACTGATTCAGAACTGAGAGACCTCAGTTATGAAAGATGCCAAAGAGAATGTGGTTTAACAACCCTACAGACAAGGAGGTTAAGAGGAGATCAAATAGAAGTTTTTTAATATTGAGTGGTTGTGAAGATATTGATAGAAATATGGTCTTCAAACTTAAAGAAGTAAGTGTATCCAGAGGACATGAAGTAACGTTAGTGAAGGAACCGTGCAGATTGGATATGAAAAAGTATTTCATTCTCACAGAGGACAATAAATGAATGGGACAAATTACAGTGTATCTAACAATTGTGTAAATGCTAGCAGCATGAATATATGTTTTAAAATAAAATTGACATATATCTGTCAAGGCTATACATAAATGAAAACTTTTTGGACTCTCGATAAGCCAAGGGTACTTGTTGCCATGGGTGGCAATCTTGTTAAATCTCGTTAATAAACTACCTATTCTTTACCTGCTAGCTAACGACTGTTATTTACCTGTCATAGCTACTTGACGTTATAACTACATGTCACATGTTCAAGCCAGACTGCATGCTGTACTTATATAGTTGACATAATGATTACCTCTCAAGGAACTGTAAGCATTCAGTCCAGATATTTCAGCCAACTCACACAGCCTTCATTGGCAGATTGATGTTGCTGCTTGTTATATACACATTTGTCTTTGACTGTCACGGCTGCACTGTGGTGCAGGTGCACCATAGTGCTCACTGTGAATACTTTTAGCAGTTAGACTATCACATCAATCACTTTACAAAACTGTTGCTGCTAAAAAAATCCATTTTATACATTCCTGTATGGAATTGGCGATGGCAATGTTTCAGCCAAGTCCGAAATGTGACACATTTGATAAACATGGCAAATTAAAAATGACACCTTATTTTCCATGTCCAATATATCACCTGATGTGCTCATTTAGCTAAAAGGTAACATTTTCTGCACTTTCATTTACTTAATATGACAGACAACTCCGGTAATGTCCACGAGTAGGAATGGTTTGTATTATTACATGGACAGCATTTATATTATTGCACGAATGGCAATCATTTTCACTTAGCGTTTGCAAAGTCGACGTCTGCGGCCAACATAGTTGCCTTGGTGACCGTAAAATAACCATAAACATGTTGATTTGGTTTTATGTGCTCAGAAGGAGTAGTTTTATGTGTTGGGCACAGTCGCTTTCATGACACAGGCCATTGTAAATCGCTGCTCCCTTATCTCTTTAACGCCCTGGCTATTGCATTGGCTATTAGGCGCATGTTTAGCGACCAGCCGTGCGACCATGCATGCATTTCCGAGCTGGGACCAAGTCTTCTGAAATTATGTGGTAGAACATTACGCTGCGCTGTGGTGTCACATATTGTACTGCATGTTATGGTGTTATTTGTTGTTCACCGAAGATGGGAGTTATTTCTAAATAACGTACGTGCGTTGTTCTTTTATCTGAGCGTTTGTTGTCACAGCATATAGGAATCAGACCAGCGTCTGATGCCAGTGTCTTTCAACTTTCCCTTTTCCTGATGCATGCGGAAGATAACATAAAAATGGAAATTTATGCATTTTGATTTTTTTCGGTATGAATAAAAGAACATGAAAATATAAATTTAGGCTGATTTAATTTTTTTTCTATTTTATTTTAAAGTTTAAATAGAGGAAAATGGAAATTTAGCCGAACTGGAATATTTTATTTGTTAATATTGAAAATTTAAAGGTTCTGTATTCAATGCAATTGTAGATGTTATTGAAAAAAAACTGAAACTGCCATAATTTAGGATTGCAAAAAAACAGATGTTTGTGTAGTGTTTAGAAAATGATTACAATTTAAATATATTATTTTCTATATATACTATGAGTAATTGTGACTGTCAAAGTTCTATGCAAATAATACATATTTCATCACTGGCATTATTTAAGTTGCAGCAGCTAGCAATTACATCAATATTTACTTCGCTAATAAGAAATATGCATTTGTTTTACATAAAATTAATATTTATTAGTTTAACAGTTAAGGAAGGCATGGCAGCCTAGTGGTATAGTATTGGACTCCCTGGTTACTGCACCTGCTTCCTGGCAGTGTTGTGATACCCTATATTAATTGGCATCATCAAGTAATAATTATGTTATCACACCATCTTTGGCCAGGCTAATTTAATAGACAGATTTGTGGGTTACCATGACAACCGTAATATGCAGTTAGTACCAGAGTAAACAAGATGGTCTTATCCAGGCCAATCAAAAATTCAGGTGCTTCATCAATAGTGAAGTTCCCTATGCAGAAGACACCTAATGAAAGGTTCTCTGTGGTCATTAGCAGATGTCTACTAAACTCCCTCAGTAGAATTATGGCACCAAGTGTGGAGAAAGTCTATCTTCGATTTGTTGACATGTTGAATGCTCATGTCAGTGATGTGACCATATAAAAAATAGCAATTTCTGAGGTTTATTTATCAAACAATTTCTGTGCAAATACATCAGGCAAAAGTTTATTTTCCCAGCTTTTTGTTTTGTTTTAACAACTTGACAAAACACCATCTTGACACATATGATCCTTGAACTGAGCACAAATTTAATGACTGGAAAAGTGCTCACTCCGCACGCTATTTCCCATGTGGAGTTTATTCCTCAATACTTGGGGCATCTACAGTATTATAGAGAAAGAAAGAAAGAAAGAAACTATAAATATCATATTTTAAATATCATATCAGATCTG
The DNA here is from genome assembly GCA_963662155.1 of Lamellibrachia columna. Classification (NCBI taxonomy): domain Eukaryota; kingdom Metazoa; phylum Annelida; class Polychaeta; order Sabellida; family Siboglinidae; genus Lamellibrachia; species Lamellibrachia columna. The sequence goes on along the minus strand of OY759275.1, from coordinate 35,154,025 downwards.
CATTTTTTTAAAAGTCAAAACTGCAATTTTCTGTGTGGAGTTTTATCAACATATTCTTATTCTTTATCTTAGTAGCCAGAATATCTTGATCACATTTCTGATTAACTCTGAAGCTTTATTCTGGATGTACAACTGGTAATCAACGCCTGTCAATTTTGGTAATTTATAAAACAAACTTTACGGAAATGTGAAATTATGAAGTTGAAAATTATTGACATCATAACTGTCTTTGATGAGTATGTATACAACATATTAGGTTGACATATTTATATTGCCATAATTTTTTTTCAAATTACATTTTCCCAGGAAGGCTGACTGTCCAAGAACGGAACCTAGAAATGTAAAAGGTGTTATTCTGCTTCTACAATTGACATATAATTGACCATGACTCCAGTGAGAAGGTGGCAATGCGTGGTGCATATTGCACTCTTAGCAACATGTTTGATTCCCCATAATCACGTTCTGCGTCTTAAGAAGCGCTGACTCGGCAGATTAAAAGCGACAGGAAGCGGTGGTATTGCGCTGGCACATTAGTCACATGCTCCGCACCGCAGGTAATTATGTGGCTGTGCGGCAAGACGGGGTTCTTGCCATACAGCTACGATCCTTCAAAACTCCATAGAGCACAGGGTGTGGTAGAACACGTTGTGTATACATTGGGTAGAACTTACTGAGTTGGGACAGAATGGTGGGCATGTTGGGTTTTAAATCAGGATTCAAGTTTGTTGTTTGGAATCAGGTTTTGTGAGCATTTTCACATTGAGAAAATTTATGGCAGTACACATATTTCATTTAGGACAGATATCAATTTTCGTTGTGCATGTCTTCTCCATGTTACTGTCAGTGTGCTGAGGATGCAGATAAATTTAACTATTTGCAAATTGCAATGTATTCACATTTTAATATAAAATGAAAGCATTACGTGTGAATGGGCAAAAATATGTGAAAAAAAAGATAATTTTGTGACATCTAATATAATAGAGTTCTTGGGTGAATAGTGGGGGGAATGTTAAAATCTATTTAACTGTACGTCTAAGACATGTTTTTCACCATTGGCTTTCTGAGAAAGGGTAACTTGGTAATACTGATACCAAGTTTTTAATTATTTTGGCTTTACTTCATATTGACAGCCAATCATACCACTTGACTCTAACATGCTGAGTTCTTGCAAATCAATACAATACAATATAAAACACTTTTATTGCGCTAAAATCCTTGGGAGACCCAAGCTCCGCAGTGCACCAAAATAAAAGGGTTTATAATAATACATTTTATTTCATATAGCGCCAGATCCAATGTTATATTGTTCGTGGCACTTTACAACATGTATAAGACAATTGTAAGTAGTTTTCTAAAACTGCTAAAATAATAATAATTACAACCATTTCTACAACCAGTATACAGCTACTTTAAATATGAATAAAATATATGTGTATGCTATGTAATTAACACATAGAATATTAGGCATATATAAATATATAAGTAATTTTTTTTATGCATAATACTAAAACGTAATAAAAATAAATAAATATATAAAAAGTAAAAAAATTAATTAGTAAAATAAATACAGTAATTAAATAACTATTATAAAATATAAATTTTAGTTACAGCTCACTAGGATTGAGACAGAAAAAGTTAATACATGTGTGTGTATATATATATATATATATATATATATATATATATATATATATATATATATATATATATATATATATATATATATATATATATATATATATATATATTTACTAATATATAAGTAGTTACACTATAACAAATAAACATGTAAATAAGTTGATAATTATAACATAACTATATTAATGCAGGAACTAGAATGTAGAACTTAGAAAGAGAGTTTATAAAAGTGAGTCTTTAATCATGCCTTGAAAGTGGAGAGAGTGTCTGACATTTTAATGTCACTGCGACTGTAAACGAACAGTCTCCAGGTTTAAGCAGTTTCTAATCGATAAGCAGTTCCAGTTGTAAACAGTTGGATTGATACTTTGGGGAGCTATGGAGGATAAGCAAGTTTAAACATGTGGGTTTTTAGTTTATGGTGAAATGTTGTTATATTTCCTATAGACACTAACAGGGAGTGAGTTCCACAGAGTCGGTGCAGCAACTGAAAAAGCTCTAGTTCTGACATTTGTCTTAACACTGGGAACGAAAAGTAGCTTATCAGAATAATTTCAGTGATGATGAAGGAAGATCAAGACCAGTGTCGTTGCTGAGTTGTACATTCTGAAATGTAGCAGGGAGTTATTTAAGCAGTACCAGGCACTGCCAGTACTTGTGCCTTTCCTGGAGTAATTCTCCTTGTGAGATGATCAGCTCTCATTAACACTCAACTGATACCCCTGTAATAGATAGCAGGATGCCATCTCAAGGGACATGTTTTCTCTATTATGTGAAGTATTAATATTAATGTGTAGAGGTGTGAATACCTCTAATGTGTGATTATCTCTAATGTGTTTGGGTGGCATGTTTGTGGCTAATTAAAAATGATTGCACACTGGTTATTGGTGGCTTGTAAACACACTACTGTAGCATGGGAGGTTGGCAGTGGGGGAGGTGGCACTTAGGGGAGGTGATGTTGGGGGAGGTGGCACTTGGTGGGGGTGTTGGGGGACGTGGCAGTGGGGAAGGTGGTGTTTAGTAGGAGGTGGCAGTATAGTCCTTTAACATTTTGCCACTGGTGGCGATGTCAGTGCTACGAAAAGGTATATGCGGGAGGAAATGTTATGGAAACATTTGCTGTACCTACTGTAACATTAACATTTGACTAAAAAATAAAAAATTGTAATGAGCTTTAGTATATATAAGTAACAAATTGACTTATGGTGCTGATTATGGCGTTAGATCTATTGATGAGCCACTATGACTGATAAATATTTGAGCGTGCCCTAGAGCCGTCATTGTATGGCTGCCAGTGGAACACCTGACAGGAACAGTGGCATGTCAGACTAGAGCGATGGTGACAGTTAAAGTTGATCCAAATAAAGAGAGACTGTTGTTTGTTTCTGTAGAATTACTACCCCACATGATGCTTGGTTTATGTTTTATTTAGACAGGCTATGTAGGGTAAAAAGACTGATATTGTGGGTCAACTACATGCAAAGTTCTTTTGGGTTGCCTTAAAGTGACAAAGTCCAAAGTGACAGCGGCTCATTGTTTTGTCATAATAATCATGTTACATCGTAAAAATTACAATATATCATTTCTAACATCTTGAGCACATAAACATGCTTTAAAAAACCGCAATGTTTTAATATAACTTGTTTGTTATCTGTTTATGAATGTCGACCTGACATGCATTCAGCAGGCAATGTAAACACAATATTTGTATCGAATCATTCAAATTAAACAGATAACGGTGATATTATGTTTAAAAAATATGGTTCATTAAACACATTTGGACAGTGGAGATGTTAGATTAGATATAGTTTATTCTATATTATAACAAGATTTTACAATAAAATTAACATACTCTGTATCTTTAGATGTGTCATCGCTTCATTCATATGTTGCAGTATCAACACGTAGTCATGGCCAGTTGCAATCTCAGCTAAATAAGCAAAGTAAATAACATCATTCCTCCATCCACTAATGCCCCGAACCATCTGTGAACAGCCAGCCAGAATTGGAATCATGTGATTAGGCGTTTCCTGGGCAATTTTCCACTCTCGGGGCTTATGACACCATTTGCATATGTATTGGCCTATATTGGAAACTGTAAATTGATCCTGGAATTAACACCGGGAATTGCATGAAAGCGATTACCCAATAATTGCCTCTGTCATGTTGACTTTGGTCTCAGAAGAAGAATGGCAATTTCCGTTTCTTCGATGCCAACGTTATCCTACGCCTTGATGAAATTCTGCCGGCTAGTTAATAATACACTGGTTTGTGTTGCGTTGGATAAGCAGTTATTTTGGTGCTGTGTGGTTGTGTGCTATTGTTGTGTTGCAGTCAGACCGGAGTGTGTTTCCTAATTATTTGCTGTGTTAACACTTTGATTGTAGTGATTGTAGAAAAAATTACCCACCAAAAAATAATAAAACTGAAATCCACTGCCATCAGGGTGCTACTAACATGGTGAAAAAGAATTGTCGAAATCACACACCTGTAACACCTAGACTTGGTGAAACTGGCAGATTTTGCTACACATGAATGTTAAGGTAAGGGTAAGTTCTCATGTAGCATGTAGCGCTGTAGCCAGTCCTTAGGGCGCTTTACACTTCACCCCCCCCCGGCAGACTTGTTCATTCCAACACCCAACTCTACTTCTCTGGGAAGCATTCAACCATGATGCAGTTACTGTGCAAAGACATTATTTTTAAATTATATCTACCTCTGTCTAACTAGTATGTTCTTAAATGTGCCTGTAATGTGCCATCTCATTCATTGGTAAAGGTGTGACATTTCAAACCTATCAATCTTGTTGACTGATTACAATTACTTCCTTTCAGATAAATCAAATAACTGATGAATTTGTAGGCAATACTACTGAAATGCATAGGCCCCTGAATTGTGATCAGACTCCTCTCTACCAGGCGCTGAATGCCAGGAGTGTTTGATATTGATCAATGCGTCTGTAGTAGGACTGTAGATTTGAGGTATTCCACCTGGTCAGTCTGGAAGCAGCATAGACTTGTCAGGGAAGCTGCTGCTGACACATGCTGTGCGACAGATCAATTATTGATAAAGTCACTTCAAAAGATGTCGGTTCGTGGCTGTTTTTTTGGGCATTTTGTAGGAAAATTTATGACGTTGTGGTCATTACCGGAAGGATTTGAGACTGATTATTTCTATGTTTGGCCATCCCAACATAATTATTTATATTTGTATTATATATATATATATATATATATAATTTATACTTATTTCATGTTCACAAGACACACCACACAAACCACATCCCCACACACATATCACCCACACACATATCACCCACGCACAGCATGCACCGCTCACTCAAATGCATGCTCATGTGCACAGTACTGCATGTGTGCATGCATTCATGCATGTTACATATAGCATACTTGTGTAAAGGAACTGTAGAGGCTATATGAAGGTTGTGGAGGCTATATGAAAATTTCAGAAGGGTGTTGATGCTATATAAAGATAATATAAGTTTTATATCCTGTAGACAGTGCGGGAGACCTCTGTAGGTGATCAACGTGCCTTCTGTTCACATGTAAGAAGTGTGCTTAGTGGGTAGTGGGTACTGGGTACTAGAGCTAGCATGTCATAGTGGATACTAGAGCTAGCATGTCATAGTGGATACTAGAGCTAGCATGTCATAGTGGATACTAGAGCTAGCATGTCATAGTGGGTACTAGAGCTAGCATGTCATAGTGGATACTAGAGCTAGCATGTCGTAGTGGATACTAGAGCTAGCATGTCATAGTGGGTACTAGAGCTAGCATGTCATAGTGGATACTAGAGCTAGCATGTCATAGTGGATACTAGAGCTAGCATGTCATAGTGGGTACTAGAGCTAGCATGTCATAGTGGATACTAGAGCTAGCATGTCATAGTGGGTACTAGAGCTAGCATGTCATAGTGGATACTAGAGCTAGCATGTCATAGTGGATACTAGAGCTAGCATGTCATAGTGGATACTAGAGCTAGCATGTCATAGTGGATACTAGAGCTAGCATGTCATAGTGGATACTAGAGCTAGCATGTCGTAGTGGATACTAGAGCTAGCATGTCATAGTGGATACTAGAGCTAGCATGTCATAGTGGATACTAGAGCTAGCATGTCATAGTGGATACTAGAGCTAGCATGTCATAGTGGATACTAGAGCTAGCATGTCATAGTGGATACTAGAGCTAGCATGTCGTAGTGGATACTAGAGCTAGCATGTCTTAGTGGATACTAGAGCTAGCATGTCATAGTGGATACTAGAGCTAGCATGTCATAGTGGATACCAGAGCTAGCATGTCGTAGTGGATACTAGAGCTAGCATGTCGTAGTGGATACTAGAGCTAGCATGTCGTAGTGGATACTAGAGCTAGCATGTCTTAGTGGATACTAGAGCTAGCATGTCATAGTGGATACCAGAGCTAGCATGTCGTAGTGGATACTAGAACTAGCATGTCATAGTGGATACTAGAGTTAGCATGTCATAGTGGATACCAGAGTTAGCATGTCATAGTGGATACTAGAGCTAGCATGTCGTAGTGGATACTAGAGCTAGCATGTCTTAGTGGATACTAGAGTTAGCATGTCATAGTGGATACTAGAGCTAGCATGTCGTAGTGGATACTAGAGCTAGCATGTCATAGTGTATACTAGAGCTAGCATGTCGTAGTGTATACTAGAGCTAGCATGTCATATTGTATACTAGAGCTAGCATGTCATAATGTATACTAGAGCTAGTAAATCATAGTTGATACTAGAGCTAGCATGTCGTAGTTGATACTAGGCAGGTTAAATTTTCACTGAATAAGTCTGATACGAGGTGAGTGGAACAATTGAATTGAGAACGGACGTTTAAGTGTGTATTATCTTGCATGAACAACACACCCCTATATAGGGGCGTTTAGGATGGCTTTGTAACTTCTGCAATGGACATAAATTGTTACATTGTTCACTCTGACCGCCTCTCAATCTGTTCTCCTACATTATTTAATGACATTTTATTACGTCTGTCAGAATGTTTTTTTCTTGCAATTCCATGGAGTGAGTAGCATCGGCTGGAGCACCACCTTGTGCAGACGCGAAGAACCGTCAGGGGACTGAACACGCCATCTGTTGGGCATGGTGGGGGAATTAAGTAGCGTGTTTATTGGCTGTTAGGGAGTTGTTAGACACGAGATACGATTACGTCTTTGCATTGTTTCGTCTCTCTTTGTCTGACGCGCCACAGATTATGAGTTTTGCACATGTTGTTGTCGCGAGAGGCGTGATACAGATGAATCCATCAGCATAAAATGTCTACTTAAGTTTTACCGACTGCTCAGATATGCATGCAAAGATGGCTGAGTTTACAGTAATTACCTTATTAAAGAAGTGTCAATGCTGTGTGGAATTCTGCAATATTGGTTTGATTTTGGCATGCAATGTAATATACTGTCATGGTCTCTGGGGGGGTTAGTTCTTACTTTATGAAGAAATGCTGTTGGTGACTGCATCTTTTTGTAAGGCAGATGCATTTTTACAGATAAGTGCCATTATTTCCCTGTAGAGGTAAAAGCTGACAGTAGTGAAGGACAGAGACAACATTTTATTTATTGAGTGAGGAGAATTTATGCCTAGACATTATACCCTGCCTCCATGTTAAATGCATTAGAAATATTTTTTTTAAACCTGTTAAAATGCCTGATTAAATTACCTTGTCCTGCTATGTGGGTTCATGGATATTCCTCAGGGAAGCACCTCCTGTCTATGTTCCTATCCTCAACATTATTCCATCATTTATTCTCCCTTCCAAATTATGCCTTCTTCCCTTTGGACTGTGTTCCAGGTTCTGCCTCTCTATGGGGATTACTATCATTTCCGATTCATCTTCCCCGATAATCTCCCGGTTTCTTTGTCTTTCCCATTCCGCAGATGTTCTCTAATTTGCACCTTCTTTGGGAAACATTACATTACGTAATCAATCTAATTCTTAAATTAAATGATGACATCAGCTGGCAGACCGAATCACCTGACAAATGGGAGATGGGATTTGGGAAATGAAGAATGGAGGCACAATTTCCATCTCAATCCAAGCGTGTTAATGCAACGTGTCAAACGCCATCGGAAATTATCGGAATAATCAGGGAGCGGGAGGGGAGAGGGCTGAAGGAATCGCATGTTTGTCGTTCCCACTAAATTTAATTATTACCGTCGACTGCGTAACTTCAGTGATTTTCCTGATTTATGAGGCATTTATGGGCACGTCTGCCCAAGTGGAATTATTTATTCTTAAGTTCATTTGCGAGGAATATTAAAATTATCTGACAGCTTTGTTTTAATTAGCATATGTCTGTAAGTGTGATGTCATCCCCGCGTCTGTAACTGGTGACACGATGACATTGCATGGAGACAGCCAGACCTTGGATTCTGTTTCTAAGTTGTACTTGATAAAATTTTCGTCATAGAAATGGTAGCTTAGGTTGTATAAAAACTAATGTTCCATGATGTTCATAAAGGTGGTGGTCTGTTTTCCTGTACTCTCTAAACCCTTCAGTAATTTGGCAATTAATAGGGGTTAATTGTTAAATGTTAGGGTTAGGGTCACCAGGGGTACAGGTGTGTGACTGACAACTCCAACCTTGTTCCCAGTGATGTGCGCAGATCACACTTTTTTTACTTTGAAATCAGTGTTAGAAATTGCAATTAAGATCTTATGAATATTTGTAGAAAATCACATTGTTGGTGTTAACAAGCTGCAGCTGAGTTTTTAGTTTTCATGAAAGTCAACATCGAGGAAGTTCCGTTTTATCTGGTGCTGAATCCAACAGTGATTCTGTGGCCGATCCATTTGTCACAGACAGTGCAGCCAGCCAGTCACTAAAGGCTCTGCCCTACCACTCTACACTACATGCCTATTTTCTTGTTCATCTTTACAGTTCATAAATACACTGCCACTTATTTCATTTACCATTTTTTCTAGCAGTAAAATGCTGATTCTGTTCCCGTTAAAGTTTTTCCACTTTATTCGTTTTTTTACTGGTTTTCTGGTAAAAATCTATTCCCAAAGACGTTTTTTTGCAATCTTCATTGTTGATTTTTTTCACTAGTGTTTGGTTCTATGTGACATCATTGTTGATTCGCTGTTGTTGTATTGTTGTTGCCTAATCTAAAGCCGTGTGTTTTCCTGTGTTCACAGAGACCCCGGATGGACCTGGTCTCTGCCTTCACAGCCATCAAGCTCAGTCGGTGGCCAACGTTCGCTCAGTGTATAGATGACAGCAACTGTACTGCGGTAAGTCAGACCCCGGGCCCTACACTCAGCGTTATGTATACCATATAGTTTCCAATAGATGCACTGTACCTAATAGAAATGCACCCTACTTTTGAGGAGTGAAACTACACGTGAAAGAGTCAAGGACCATAACACAGACATTGGCATCAAAGAGTGAAGGACTATAACACAGACATTGGCATCAAAGAGTGAAGGACTATAACACAGACATTGGCATCAAAGAGTGAAGGACTATAACACAGACATTGGCATCAAAGAGTGAAGGACTATAACACAGACATTGGCATCAAAGAGTGAAGGACTATAACACAGACATTGGCATCAAAGAGTGAAGGACTATAACACAGACATTGGCATCAAAGAGTGAAGGACTATAACACAGACATTGGCATCAAAGAGTGAAGGACCATAACACAGACATTGGCATCAAAGCATGATGCCATTTTCTGTAACTAAGTACGCATGCGCAACACAAGCTGTGCACATTTCCATGCACATAGCAATTGTTACTTACAGCTTGTCGTACTTGTGTCAAATTGTGCACTATATTTATTAGCTTGCGCCACTTAACTAAATAGACGTTAATAGACACACACCACGCCTTCGCTATCGCACACTGCACATCTATTAGGAACTGTATGGTGTATTTTATTTATTTATATATAATATTATTATATATTAATGATATCTTCATTCACTTAAACAAGATGTTTTCCGAGCATGCTAATTTAGAAAGAATTATGAGCACATCAGAGATATAGGTAGGATCAAAGTTTGTATGGAAAATTGTAATGTGAGGTCAGCATTCAAGGCAAGTGTTGGCAGTTTGAAACCATCCAACAACTGTCTGTGGATTGCACATCTTACAAACATAACATTTAAGGAAATTTGCCTGCAGGACAGTAGGGAAGAAGGAGATAATAGGAAGGGAAGAGAAGGGGAAGATGGGGAAAGAGGAAGGGAATGGGGAGGGAACAGGAGGGGAAGATGGGGGAAGAGAAGGGGACGAGGAAGGGAAGAGGGAGGGAAGAGATAGGGAAGAGGAAGGGAAGAGGGAGGGAAGAGGAGGGGAAGAGGAGGGGAAGAGGGAGGGAAGAGGGAGGGAGGAGGGAGGAATATGGACAAAAGAAAGAAGAGAGTTACTGTTGGCCACACATATGTGTAAGAAATAATCAAACAATTACAGTTAAACCCTATAAATGTTGTCCCTATAAATGTTGGAATGAATTCTGCATGATTGATGTAGTTTGTTTCTAACCAATTCAAGCTGAAGACATGACATCGGTGAGGTGGACTTACAGTAGCACCAACTAGAAAAGGAGATAATATCTGGCAGGGGGTCCAGGGATCAGTGGTGCTGTTCTAGCAGTGAACTGTACCTAAACACCACCAGCTTGATTCCACCCAAGGGCAGTCAGCAGAGCTTCTGGGAAGTCAAATTAAAGTCATCCTGAGTATCCCAGGGGAAGACGTGTAGAACCACAGCCTTCTGAAGTCCCAGTTAATGCACCAGCTACTGCCATTTAACAACCCCCATGGGATTCCCTCCACCCATCTTCCCTACCCTGCAGACATCCCTGCCTGGGCACTAAGAGGTAGCTAATGTGTGTACCCTGTTTAGCCCAGTCTGCCAAGGCACTGGGGGTATTAAAGTGAGCTGGAATTACCCAGTTGTTTACATGCCAGACCCACTGGACTGTCAGAGCCAGTCAGCCTTGTAGAGCAAATAAACTATCTCTCCACAGGCCTTGTAGTCCAGTGTTTGATGTTATCACCTCACAATGGGTCTTTGTGTGGAACTATGTCACTCTCCCTTCATAATGTGATGTCCTGCTGTTAGGATGACCACACTGTGACCAAGAACTGATCAGTCATGCACTTCAAAGTGATATAGACACTGGAAATGGTCTGTTTACCAATTAGTGCCATAGTGGTGTATCTAGGGGGCCTTTGACCATGTCCTCTTTTGACTTTAACATAAGAATTTGAATACTGCCCCAACTAAAAACCCTTTACACATTATTTCCCCCCCTCCTGTTCCAAGACCCCCCAGATTCTAAACATGCCACTGTTTATGATAAGCCAGAGTCATGAGTGAAATGTGATTGATAAGATAATTTTGTGGTTCTATAGTTCATTCAGAGAACTTTATCATGGTTCCTTGAAAGTCTTTTTGGCTCTAAACTTTCCTGAAAAATCACTTGTATGTTGAATATTTGTAGGAATCGATTATGATTGAGTTTGATTGATTTGTGCATATCATCTTTTTTTATTTCATAATTTGTCACTACTCACCTACTCAATTAATATAGCCCATCTAAAATTTGGTGTTCAGATCTGTAGTGTGTGAATAGTTTAAGTAATATATCGTGTGTGAATAGTTTAAGTAATGTGTGTGTGTGTGTGTGTGTGTGTGTGTGTGTGTGTGTGTGTGTGTGTGTGTGTGTGTGTGTGTGTGTGTGTGTGTGTGTGTGTGTGTGTGTGTGTGTGTGTGTGTGTGTGTGTGTGTGTGTGTGTGTGTGTGTGTGTGTGTGTGTGTGTGTGTGTGTGTGTGTGTGTGTGTGTGTGTGTGTGTGTGTGTGTGTGTGTGTGTGTGTGTGTGTGTGTGTGTGTGTGTGTGTGTGTGTGTGTGTGTGTGTGTGTGTGTGTGTGTGTGTGTGTGTGTGTGTGTGTGTGTGTGTGTGTGTGTGTGTGTGTGTGTGTGTGTGTGTGTGTGTGTGTGTGTGTGTGTGTGTGTGTGTGTGTGTGTGTGTGTGTGTGTGTGTGTGTGTGTGTGTGTGTGAATAGTTTAAGTAATGTGTAGTGTGTGAATAGCTTAGGTAATGTGTAGTGTGAATAGCTTAGGTAATGTGTAGTGTGTGAATAGCTTAGGTAATGTGTAGTGTGTGAATAGCTTAGGTAATGTGTAGTGTGTGAATAGCTTAGGTAATGTGTAGTGTGTGAATAGCTTAGGTAATGTGTAGTGTGTGAATAGCTTAGGTAATGTGTAGTGTGTGAATAGCTTAGGTAATGTGTAGTGTGTGAATAGCTTAGGTAATGTGTAGTGTGTGAATAGCTCAGGTAATGTGTAGTGTGTGAATAGCTCAGGTAATGTGTAGTGTGTTAATAGCTCAGGTAATGTGTAGTGTGTTAATAGCTCAGGTAATGTGTAGTGTGTGAATAGCTTAAGTAATATGTAGTGTGTGAATAGCTTAAGTAATATGTAGTGTGTGAATAGCTTAAGTAATATGTAGTGTGTGAATAGCTTAAGTAATATGTAGTGTGTTAATAGCTCAGGTAATATGTAGTGTGTGAATAGCTTAAGTAATATGTAGTGTGTGAATAATTTAAGTAATATGTAGTGTGTGAATAGTTTAAGTAATATGTACAGTCAGTTTAATAAATGAGTGCACACTTTGGTTAAGATCATCGAGTGAATTGACTTCATCAGGTACTTGCAAAACTGAGAATAGCATTGTGTTGTAGTATATAGAATAACCCTGTGATGTAGTATATAGAATAGCTCTGTGTTATAGTATATACAATAACTTTGTGTTATTTTATATAGAATAGCCCTGTTATAGTATATAGAATAAACTGTGAAATAGTATATAGAATAGCCCTGTGTTAACTTATAGTATATAGAATAGCCCTGTGTTAACTTATAGTATATAGAATAGCCTTGTGTTATAGAACAGACTGTATATAGAATAACCTTGTGTTATAATATATAAAATAGCCCTATGTTGTAGTATATAGAATAACCCTGTGTTGTAGTATATATAGAATAGCCTTGTGTTATAGTATATATAGAATAGCCTTGTGTTATAGTACAGACTATAGAATAACCTTGTGTTATAGCATATATAGAATAGCCTTGTGTTATAGGATGTAGAATAGCGTTGTGTTATAGTATATATAGAATAGCCTTGTGTTATAGTACAGACTATAGAATAGCCTTGTGTTATAGGATGTAGAATAGCCTTGTGTTACAGTGTATATAGTATATAAGAACAGGCTACACCTGTATCACCTCAGCCTTTTATCCCATGATTTAATCAAAAATAGGATGTAGAATAGCCTTGTGTTACAGTGTATATAGTATATAAGAACAGGCTACACCTGTATCACCTCAGCCTTTTATCCCATGATTTAATCAAAAATAGGATGTAGAATAGCCTTGTGTTACAGTGTATATAGTATATAAGAGCAGGCTACACCTGTATCACCTCGGCCTTTTATCCCATGATTTAATCAAAAATAGGATGTAGAATAGCCTTGTGTTACAGTGTATATAGTATATAAGAACAGGCTACACCTGTATCACCTCAGCCTTTTATCCCATGATTTAATCAAAAATAGGATGTAGAATAGCCTTGTGTTACAGTGTATATAGTATATAAGAGCAGGCTACACCTGTATCACCTCGGCCTTTTATCCCATGATTTAATCAAAAATAGGATGTAGAATAGCCTTGTGTTACAGTGTATATAGTATATAAGAACAGGCTACACCTGTATCACCTCGGCCTTTTATCCCATGATTTAATCAAAAATAGGATGTAGAATAGCCTTGTGTTACAGTGTATATAGTATATAAGAGCAGGCTACACCTGTATCACCTCGGCCTTTTATCCCATGATTTAATCAAAAATAGGATGTAGAATAGCCTTGTGTTACAGTGTATATAGTATATAAGAGCAGGCTACACCTGTATCACCTCAGCCTTTTATCCCATGATTTAATCAAAAATAAATAACAAATTTGCACAAACAAACTAGCATGTCATAGTCAATACTACAGAAGTAAGATTGTTTGGCAAAATTATTCTGATTGAGGCAGCAAGCTTGTTAGCTATTCCACAGCTTTGGCTCTGTCCACCTTTTATGTTTCTGTGTAGCTTGATTAGTTATGGCTCCCAGCAGTTTTATGCATCATTTATCCTGAGCCAAACTGAACTAGACAGAGATAACTGACTGCCAGTCATGGCGCTTCCTGTAAATCAGCTTAATTTGATCACAGAATATCAAATCCAGGACAAAAGCCCAAACGGACAAAACCCCATCGACAATAGCCCCATCGACAAAAGCCCCATGGACAAAAGCCCACCGTGGACAAAATCCCCCTCTGGACAAAAAGCCCACGGACAAAAGCCCCAAAATTTAAATACAAAGTACTGATTGCACAATGTATTACTGATATTAATTATATATACAGTTTGTTAGAAATTGAGATTGCTACTTCACTAATTCTATGTTGAAAAAGCAATCACAACTTTTTATTCATATACATTAACCATATTCAATATGACCTGACTTGGAATGTTAATATAATAATTATCTAATATTAGATCGAGCAATTTTAAAGAACATTGTAAGAGACAGTTGTTAGAAAGTTACGCTAAGTAGATGCGGGTTCTGATGACGTTTGTCCTGATCTGAATGAATGTGAACTATGGTTGTATTATAAAGTGAAAAAAATTTTCAAAATAAAACATATCCAGTGATTAGTAAACAGTAGAGTAAACACGGTCTGTGTTTAGAAAGTGTTTAAAGACATCTTTTTATTAGACATTTTAATTAATTCAAATTGTTTTGAAATGATGGACACTGCTTTATAATTTCTTTTTAGTGTTATATACATTTTAATTAGTGTTTAGTTTTTATATTAATTTATATAGTTTACATAAAAAATTGTTAGTACAGTATTAGTTTAGTTTAGTTTATATAATTTACATACACATTTTTGGTACAGTATTTATTTATTTATTTTTATATTAGTTACATAATTTACATAGTACTGTACGTCTTTAAACCAGTGTTTAATTTGTTTAAAATTAATTTACATAATTTACATACAAAGGTTTAGCATTGTACGTCTTAAAACCAAAGTTTAATTTTATTTATATAATTTACATTCCTCTTTTTAGTATTGTATGTCTTAAAACCAGTGTTCATATATAGATATATAGATATTTTTAATAAGTTACAGTTTATCTATTTATATTTATTAATATACATTTATTATATTTCTTGTACAGCGCATCGATCTGCCATGCGGGAATTAGCGCTATAGAAAAATATTATTATTATTATTATTAAATACCACAACAAGCGATGCACAATGGTCATGTCATAGGTCAGGTGTCCAACAACTGTCCAGGGCCAAAGTCCTTTACCAGAATGTCATGTGTTCAAGTATTGTACTTCAGTGTAAATGAACAGGTGGTGCCAACCAGACAGACAGGAGGGTAACTTGCTTTAATTCTTATTATAAGTATGTGCAGCACTGTATTTAGATTGTGGGGTTTGTCCATGGGGCTTTTGTCCAGAGGGGCTTTGCCCATGGGGCTTATGTTGGGGGGAGGGGGCTTTTGTCCGCGTACCCAGAAGATCAGTTGAGAATATGAACATCCCACGATGGGGCTGCCTCTAGTTGTTGCCGTTGTAACTGTCCCTAGTTGTAACTGTCCCTAGTTGTAACTGTCCCTAGTTGTAACTGTCCCTAGTTATAACTGTCCCTAGTTGCAAGTGTCCCTAGTTGTAAATGTCACTAGTTATAATTGTCCGTTGTTGTAAATGTCCCTACTTGTAACAGTCCCTAGTTGTAACTGACCCTTGTAACTGTCCCTAGTTGTAACTGTTCCTAGTTGTAACTGACTAACTGTCCCTTGTTGTAACTGTCCCTAGTTGTAACTGTCGCTAGTTTTACATGTCCCCAGTTGTAACTGTCCCTAGTTGTAAATGTCCCTTGTTGCAACTACCCCTAGTTATAACTGTCCCTAGTTGTAAATGTCCCTACTTGTAACTGTCCCTAGTTGTGACTGTCCCTAGTTGTAACTGACCCTTGTTGTAAATGTCCCTAATTGTAAATGTCCCTAATTGTAACTGTTCCTAGTTGTAAATGTCCCTAGTTGTACATGTCCCTAGTTGTAACTGTCCCTACTTGTAACGGTCCCTAGTTGTAACTGACCCGGGTTGTAACTGTTCCTAATTGTAACCGACCCTTGTTGTAAATGTCCCTAATTGTAAATGTCCCTAATTGTAACTGTCCCTAGTTGTACATGTCCCTAGTTGTAACTGTCCCTACTTGTAACGGTCCCTAGTTGTAACTGACCCGTGTTGTAACTGTTCCTAATTGTAACTGACCCTTGTAACTGTCCCTAGTTGCAACTGTAACTAGTTGCAACTGCGTCCAGTTGTTTGATAGGAAAAAAGTGATCCCGGTTCGATTGAACCCTGGTTCCCGGAGTGAATTCCATTTCCTGTAGTGATCTCCCATCCATCAAGCATACCCTGGTTCCTCCTATAATCACTGTTTCCTCCTATAATCCCTGTTTCCTCTAGTGATCCCTGTTACTATATTTCTTACAAAAATGCTGGTTTTCTTTTTTCCCCTTTGTGCAGATATATCTTCCCAATGTTGTTGATCAAAACTAAAAGATTAAAAAATAAATGCACCCATTGATACAAGCTGTGACTAAAAAATAGTCAAATTGATAAAAAAACTTATTCTTTATTGTGGCAAATTGACTAAAAAAGCTTACTTAGCCAAGCTTGATTGCGACTGATGGATTAAATTGCTGTCAGGCTGTGATGAATGGTCTCATCTGCTAGACTTATTTTCCGGTTATATGATGTAACGTAGGGTGGGCGTGGTGCGATGCCAGCACAGGAAATAATATCAACAGGATGCGTTCACTGGCATGGATGTTGCACACCTGTAGCGGCTGAATCAAATATCACAAAACCTTATTGCAACAGGAGTAATGAGTACTGCCATAATAAACTGACTGGCCTGTCTAGGCTGGCGTCATCCCAGTGAGGTATGTGCCCTGGGGGCGTATTGGTCACCTCCACATGCATATTTCACAGTATCTCTATGACAGTTATATAACCGTGACCACAGTTGCTTAAACTGCCACACTTAGGGCAATTAATACACCTGATTATAACAGGTTCAAAGATGTGACACATGTCTGGCTTTGATTGGTGCAGGGATCCTCAGGTGTGCAATGTCAGTCAGGTTCTCTCAGGTACATAAATCCAGTTATTGCTGATCATTGGTCTGGTTTACACTCAGTGATAGAAACAAAACACCTTCTGTTGTCTGATTACAAGGCATGTCCCCTGTTTGCTAATTGTGTCATGGTTGGTCGATTACAAAGTACAGTACCTGTGGAATGGGACAGGTGATGATGGGGTGTGGAATGGGACAGGTGATGATGGGGTGTGGAATGGGACAGGTGATGATGGGGTGTGGAATGGGACAGGTGATGATGGGGTGTGGAATGGGACAGGTGATGATGGGGTGTGGAATGGGACAGGTGATGATGGGGTGTGGAATGGGACAGGTGATGATGGGGTGTGGAATGGGACAGGTGATGATGGGGTGTGGAATGGGACAGGTGATGATGGGGTGTGGAATGGGACAGGTGATGATGGGGTGTGGAATGGGACAGGTGATGATGGGGTGTGGAATGGGACAGGTGATGATGGGGTGTGGAATGGGACAGGTGATGATGGGGTGTACAGGGTATAGAAAGCAGCATTGGATAAGAATGTTTGAGGTAAAAAAGTTTTATTGCCACGTGGGTCAAAGCGGCTGTTGCAGCGGAGGCGTAATGTGACTCTGTGGTATAAATAGTAGCAGTGATTTATTTAGTTCCATGGCCAAATGATATACTTTATTCAACTTGATCTTCCATTACAACTAGAGCATGTATGTTTGGAAGTGAGGGTACATGACAGTGGTTATCATCCATCCGTCTGTCCGTCTGTCTGTCTAGTTTTTTAAGTATAATTTAAATACTTTGTTAAAAGTTGGGGTCAGTCTTTATTTTATTTATTATGTTGGTAAAATTGAGCAGTGGTGAATAATTACGTTGCAGTTATATATTTTAACAACACTTAATTGGGCAGTGGTATTGTTGAGCATATTAGTTAAGATTCAAAACATAAAATACCGCAGAGAATTCTCACACCAAATAATTTAGAGTTGAGAGTGACACGCCATCTGATGAGCAAGTTGTTCAGCTGTGAGGCTTCATCCTTGCATGTCAACCCTAAAAGCAACGATTGATAGCGCTGTCACCAGGTTGCTGTGAGTAGTCCTTACCTGAATGTCAGCAACAGTCTCTGTTCTGAATAGATCTCTTGGTGGCAGTGTCACAAAAACCTTTGACAAGGTTGGTTATGAAAGACTTTTTGTAAACTTCATCACTGGCCGTGGTTAATGTTAAACGCACATGTGACAAGTTTATTCAGCTTATAACTCTCTAAAGGTTGTGTCTATCTGTCTGTCTATCTGTGTGTTTGTTTGTGTGTCTGTCTGTTTGTCTGTCTATGTTTGTTTGTGTGCCTGTCTGTCTGCTGTGTTTGTTTGTGTGCCTGTCTGTCTGTGCAGCATTCTGTCTGCCTGTATGTCAGTTTATTAGATTCAGTAAGTCGGTCTGTTAGCCCATCCATATGAAAAGAACACTGTAGACTTAACTGAATGTTTCAATATTTAGCTGAAGCTAAATGTAAGGCGCCACGTTTGTCCCTTGTGCTGAATGAGTGACATGGAACTGCGCAGCTGCGGAATCAGACAATCAGGATTTAGTGTGGATGACTGGAAGTATACGACACATGTAACAAATGTCAAGTGCACACCAAATTGGCAAACTGTCATTCCCCCAATCAGCCCTGGTCACATGACTCATTCCTCCAATCAGCCTGGGTCACATCAGCCTAGGCTAAGTTCAGTTGTTCCCTTAATTGTCCCTTGCGGGAAAAAACATTTACTTATCCTGTTCTCAGCTTGGAAACAGTGCGTTTTCATGGGGCATATTAATTTTGGAATTAAATTTTTTTTAGTTTAATTATATTAAGAAATATTTTAATTAATTATCTTGCTCATACAATACCCTTCTAGTATGACTGTACTCTACCTAATGAAGATAGAACATGGCAGAAAGCAGTGATTAATATTTACTTTTTTAAAGAGACCGATGACAGATTCTTGATTTTTCTTACATGTCGCTAGCTATAATAATAATAACTACCAGTTACATTGATTTATATAAAGAGGTTCAGGTGCTGGGTTGATCGGGGACATTGGCACTTTTACATGTTTGGGAGTCAGCAATTTGTGATTGACGTCAGACTCGGCTGGCCAGTAAGTCGGTCAAGTTGTCCAATCTCTATGACACAATGAGGCTGACACTGATTACTCCTCATGTCTACAAGCGCTGCTCCCTCTGCTGATTGCGTTTGGTCTTGTTTGACCTTGTGGTCAGTGATGATGATTTCAGCTCCCCGCCTCCTCTGCACTGCTGCTGCTCCTGTTATTTCAGCGATTACAAGACATTTGATTGGATTAAGGCATTAGGCACCTGTGCATTCCTATGCATCTGTCTGGGAGGCAATGGATTCACATTTATCTCAATCTCAGATAGCTTATGTCATTAAGAGTCAAACTAGTGCAGCTCATCTTCAACACTGCCATCTAGTGGCTTGCCTGATCACTATACTCCAGTTAGGCGTTATAGTGACACTAGAACTCTTGTCATTCTGTACAGTTGTACCATTCTGTACAGTTGTACCATTCTGTACATTTGTTGTACCATTCTATACAGTTCTTGTACCATTCTGTACAGTTCTTGTACCATTCTGTACAGTTATTGTACCATTATGTACAGTTCTTGTACCATTCTGTACAGTTCTTGTACCATTCTGTACAGTTATTGTACTATTCTGTTCTTATCATTTCTTCGAGGTAGTGTTCTTTTCCTCCAGGCTGCTGATGTTGTAACATGGGACTTCCTTTTAGTCTAGTTGTCTTCCAGCTCAGTGCTATCTTTAAAACATCTTCTAATCACGTGATCATGCTATCTCAATTTATTCATTTTGTTCACTTCTACCACAATTAGGGTAAGAGTTGCAATTTATGAAATTTTCTGTGAAAAAGTCAGATTAAAATCGAAAGTGACAAGGTTAGAGGCAGGAAAATAAATAAAACTGCTTCCTCAAATGGTTCAGCCCATCACGAATCCGGTTCATTTATGTCCAGATGTGTAGTGTGTGACTAGTTTAAAGTAATGTGCGCAGTCTGTTTAATAAAAAAATGCCTATTTTTTTCAAATCATCGAAAGAATTGACTTCAGTCGTTAGATCTGGTAAGGATCAAAATAATGGGTATTCAAAATGTTAAGCACTGTGCGAGTCAGTGCCAATCATGGCCGTGACTCTCCTCTCGCCGATCACATGACAAAGTTACAAAATGTTAAGCACTGTGCGAGTCAATGCCAATCATGGTCGTGACTCTCCTCTCGCCGATCACATGACAAAGTTACAAAATGTTAAGCACTGTGCGAGTCAATGCCAATCATGGTCGTGACTCTCCTCTCGCCGATCACATGACAAAGTTACAAAATTAACCAAGGGCGAAAATCATGATTTTTTAGCATTTCGATTTTCACTTCACCTAATGCTTGAACAAGCATTAAGTAATTTAATAGTTTGTCTGATGATTTCACAAAAACTACATACAAAAGTTGCACAAATGAGCTAGCATGTTGCAGCGGATACTAGGTAGGTTTGGTTTTTTGCAAAATTAATTTGAAGTGAGACTAGCGAAAAAATCGAATTGAGGAGAGACCATTAAATACATGGATAAGTTACACAAAAGGACGACATCGAAGGCCTGCCAATTACGGCAACCTGCTGATGTCTCTCAAAACAGAATTTCATGGAGGGCAGCAATACACATGAAGAACCCTGTGAAAGAGCTCAAAGTTAACTCGGCAATATCCCATAAAATACCTTCTGATTACAGTCGACAATTATAAAACACTCTAATCTGTTTGGATGATGCACTGATTGCTGTGTATGCACTATGCAAAACTGTGTATGCACTATTCAGGGCTATGTATGCAATATGCAAGGCTGCGTATGCACTACTCAGGGCTGTATATGCACTATGCAAAGCTTTGTATGAACTATGCAGGGCTGTGTATGCACTATTCAGGGCTGTGTATGAACTATGCAGAGCTGTATATGCACTATGCAGGGCTGTGTATGCACTATGCAGGGCTGTGTAATTCATTTAGATTGAAAGCTGCTGTTGATTGAAAGCTGCTGTTTGCTGTATCTCCTGTTGTGTTATGATGTTTACCTGTCACATTTCCAGCCAGTATCATTGGTGACATTTTGAGAACATGACCACAACATCAAGTGTCTTTATTTGGGATTACTTCCAAATTGGTTTCCACTTTTTCCACAAAGATCACACTTTTGTTGTGTATTTGTATCAGTTTGCACATGACAAGGAGTATTCACTGGAAATTGAATAATAAGCCGCCATAGGGTGGGATGGTTTGTATTGCATCTATGACATTTGCCAAATGGAATTGCGCTGTGTCGCAATAATATAAGTCATGTCCATGTCTATGACAACCGTGACACTCACACATGAACTCTTTGTATCTCCCTGGTATTTAATTGTCAGCTTGGAACTTCCTATCTATGGGTCTATATTAAAAAGTAGCCAGTGTTGGACCCTGGTGACATCTGTGTCACCTGTCAAACTGTGACACTAATGACATCGATACAAATCATACACCAACAGGCACATGACTCTAGGTACATACGTACATGTCATATCATCTGTGACACCTACACTGTAATTTGACAATAGTGACATTAGTGACGTGGCACTAGTGACACAACATAAAGTTGTCGCACGCAGACAGTGGCCAATGGTTGATGCATTAGGATCTCAGCCGACTGATTCCACTGTCATCTCGAGGCAGATTCTGTTCAATAATGCACACACAATGCAGCTGCATTTGTTTAAGTTAACAAAACTGTGCCTTGACAAAGCCTCAACAGACAACGCATGGCACAGCTCTTGTGAGTTTTGGTTCCCTTTAAACCCGGGTTTGTGCTGCTAATCCTGGCCCAACTTCCTCCAGCGCGATGGGTGACGCAGGAAATTAACGTATGCCAGCAGTTGACAACCGGTCGAGGTCACAGAGGTCAAGGTCGTGATTACTGATGGATGTTTTGTCTGCGGCGAACTACCAGCCAAACAGACGGACCAGTTATTGGCCTTCACACGTTGTGGGTTCCAGTCGGTGCAGGCACCGATTTTGAAGCTGCACATGTGCATGCTGGGATTGCATGTCAATGTCACTGTCTCCGATGGTTTTCATTCATGTGGATCTGTAATGAAATGTTAGTCTAGTGATTAGTGATTCGCATAAGAACAAGTCATAGAAGTCATGGAAGTCACGGAAGTCATAGAAGTCATAAAAGTGCTAACGAGTTTGGGTGTTTCAGAGGTTTCCAACTAAATTAACTTTGTGATGTACTGATGTACATTTTTGTGTGTCGTCTTTTTTAGGTTAATGTTGCTCTGTAAAAATATGTGGTGTTTATTTCAAAAAGATGTTGCAAATTAGACATCTAAAATAGATCAGGAAACAAGTTTTTTGGGTTGTAATGACAGTTTAATAGGGATAAGATTTCATAACAATTCTTTCATTTATAATTCAAGGAGACAGGTTTGATTTATCCTGTTCAGAGCCATTTCTTAACTGATTAACTGAAACCTTTAAACAAAGATTAACATAAATTCTATATTTGAACCAATATTCTGTGTTTTTTACAATATTGAATGCATAGCACACTGGACTGTCCCTTACATCTTTATTATTAATAAACAACCAATCAGATTGTTAGTTTTATTTATTCCCTGTGAGGCAAGTGTTCTCATGACAGATTAGAACACAGCCATCTTGTTTACACCCTATGAGATTGTTCCTTGATAGAAGATAATGCGCAAGACAAGAAATCCAGGATCAATTACTTTAGTCCCACTTGATGAAAATATATTCCTCTACTCCTGTTCAATTTACCAGTGAATATTTGTTTTTTTGCAACGCCACTCTCGATTACATGTCTGACCTTCAAATACTTTGTGGGTCTAACAAGATCCAATATGAGAAAATGTTTTGATGAATTCAGCTTTAAGGCAGCCAGTGTATACATGTGAAATTAATTTATTCATTACTGAAAGCTGATGTGTATTATTATATTCACTGAGGATTCACAGTATCAAATATTACTTTTTAAATTTATGGAACCTATCAGTTGATGGAATGTTTGGTTCTCTGTAGAATTGGCCTAGAATTCTAAAAAAAAATTAATCTGTTTAATAAATATTACTAATGATATAAATATAATTTTATTATTACTAAAAATGCTGCAAATGGTGGTATCAATCATTAATGTCATAATTTAATCATGTTCCATATAGATATGTTTAACCAATGCACTGTGGTCGCAAATTGTCAAAAGTCATTAGTTTTATTTTATTTTCAACACTGTATCATTAAAAAAACATTTTTCAAGAACTTTATCTGTCCAAAGCAGTCACTGCGACAACGGTGGCATCCAGACAGCCCTGATCAGTAAAATTGCCTCTTCCACAGATGCCGCCTAACGGATATGGTAATTACCGAGTGGCTTCAGTGCTGCCCTCCACTTCACACTGTGCGAGCGATGGCACCGCAACAATGCAGAAAATCTGCTCCTCGTGTCTGAAATATATTTGCATCAGATAGTAACATGTTGCATTCCATACACACACATGAGTCGATCAGATCAGTGGTCACAACTGTCACACTGGAACGAATTGTACTTGTCAGTCAGCTCGAGGGATCGGAGCCCATACCGCAGGAACCATTCCAGGTTTCCACGGCCGGGAAACTGACTGAAACGTCGCTAATTAAGCTCGGCGTGATCGATGTGTTGCGATGCTGCACATATTATCGATTGATATTTATTCGGTGGCCTTTCTCCGCTTTTCCGAGCACTCTGTGTTCTTCCTGGACGACATGACATGAGTCAACAGACAAAGTAGAAGTGACATATTTGTCCCCTGAATGATCTGCCAATATTTGCAGAATAATCGTCTGTTCGCCTGAAAAGTGATGCAATTTTTTGCAATTAATATTTCATGAGAACCTTTGTGATTTTATCCTTTTTACATTTGCATGCCCATGGGTGGGTGGAATTATTTTGTTGCTGCCGGAGACACGGTATTGCTTTTTGAATGAATGTAGGTATTTTTGGGGTTGTCCACTAATGCAGCAGATATTTTTTTTGCACTGTTATTTGGCTTAGGACAAAACAGTCATGGTATGTATTACAGATTCTAATATGAAGTTGTATAAATAATCACTGACGATTGAGTCAAGAAAAAAGAACTCTGAAAGCCATTTGGTTTTGACCAGATTCAATAAGCCTGTGAGTTTATAAAACAGAAATTTTATATGAACTTCAGATTCTAATATGACATTATATTGTCTATCAAGACATAAATAAATTCTTAAATCCAGTTAGCTTTATAAAAGATTCATTAGGTCAGTGTGCATAAAACAGAAATGTGCTGTTGACGTGCTCCGGGTGTTGGAAGTGTAAGGAGAAGTATTTTTACGCGGGTCGCTAATTGAATTCCGCAATCCATTTCTCGTCACTTATTGCTAATTTTTTCCATCATTACCTGTTAGCATTTAAGCAAATTTAATTTGCACCAAGTGTGCGCGCGCGCTAAATGCATGCTGCTAACTGTGTGCATGCTTAATACATGCATCTTGTGGTCCCACTGGTCGAAAGGGGCAGCTTCGTTACGCGTGCAACTGTTCAGAAAATTGGTCACGTTTGGGTCACCATTCAGCGCCGATGCTTGCGTCAACTCGCATTTAAGCGAGTCTGTCGTTCCCATCCAACATGTCTCTACTTAACAGTGCCACGAGGAAATCCAATTTCACACACTCGTGTTTGGGATACTTCGGAGTCATGTCACCGAAAATTGATTCCATTTCGTGGCGGTTGCCTTTGAGTAGGTTTATGCACTTGGGATAAGATTCCTCATCTCCTAGTCTATTCAGAGGGATTCCGTCGCAGACACCTTATTAGGTTCGTGAGAAACTAGTTTATC
This sequence comes from Lamellibrachia columna, assembly GCA_963662155.1. Classification (NCBI taxonomy): domain Eukaryota; kingdom Metazoa; phylum Annelida; class Polychaeta; order Sabellida; family Siboglinidae; genus Lamellibrachia; species Lamellibrachia columna. Next base: position 35,129,136 of record OY759275.1, on the reverse strand, counting down.
GCCACGTACACGGTTGATACATTTCCGTGGTCGTGTCTCTGGATTGCACGGCAGATAAATCACATATGCTCGGAAATGTTGGTTAAGGTGAAGATTGCCTGCCTGATGTAATCATCTCGTGGGGAGTTAGGCCCATTCTCTCGTTTACTGACAAGTGTCCCGTCACGTTACCTTTTTGTCACATCGCGGCTGTTTTATGGGATTGTCATTTCTTGTACATTACCTGGTAACTACCTCTCACCCATGGGTGGGTTCAACAGTAAGTTATCGATTACTGTCATGATTGCTGCAAAATGTTGCTTATCAGTATAATTGTGCTGTCCAAAGTATGCTTTTTGATTGTGTTTATGGAACTTTTATTATGATTTTAATTAATTAAATGATCATCTAAATCTAGAAAACAGGTAAAATTATTAAAATTTTTATTTAACTGAATTAATAATAAATGCCTTTAGTAGAATTAAAGTTAGGCTAAATGTTGGTAATTTTTATTAAGGTAATTGTTTTATTGTAATCAATTACTTACTTGTTCTCTTTGCATCCGAGTTGGTGCATAATACCTCTAGACTGTTTCCATAATCAATTACACATGTTAGCTATAATATTTGTGTCTAACAGTTACATATGGCAGTTATATATAATATTTGATTGTAATCGATTACATGTTTAAATTTTTTTCATTTGATCAATTACACATGCAATTGAGTGAAGCAATTACATTTGTATTAGTAACAATATCTGATTGTAGCCAATTACATCATGTTTGTTATGTTATTGTGATTGTAATCAGTTATACATGTTAGTTACAATGTGTAATTACCTGTGTTAGTTACAATAATTGATTGTAATCAATTGCATCTGATAGTTTAGCCAATACTCATTCCAGCAAACTGTGGTTTTGTTTCCTCTGATCAACTGTCCAAAGTCCTTGTCCTCATGGTCTGTCCATCTGACATCACTGGGAGATGGTCTGTCCATCTGACATCACTGGGAGATGGTCTGTCCATCTGACATCACTGGGAGATGGTCTGTCCATCTGACATCACTGGGAGATGGTCTGTCCATCTGACATCACTGGGAGATGGTCTGTCCATCTGACATCACTGGGAGATGGTCTGTCCATCTGACATCACTGGGAGATGGTCTGTCCATCTGACATCACTGGGGGATGGTCTGTCCATCTGACATCACTGGGAGATGGTCTGTCCATCTGACATCACTGGGAGATGGTCTGTCCATCTGACATCACTGGGAGATGGTCTGTCCATCTGACATCACTGGGAGATGTTCTGTCCATCTGACGTCACTGGGAGATGGTCTGTCCATCTGACATCACTGGGAGATGGTCTGTCCATCTGACGTCACTGGGAGATGGTCTGTCCATCTGACATCACTGGGAGATGGTCTGTCCATCTGACGTCACTGGGAGATGGTCTGTCCATCTGACGTCACTGGGAGATGGTCTGTCCATCTGACGTCACTGGGAGATGGTCTGTCCATCTGACGTCACTGGGAGATGTTCTGTCCATCTGACGTCACTGGGAGATGGTCTGTCCATCTGACGTCACTGGGAGATGGTCTGTCCATCTGACATCACTGGGAGATGTTCTGTCCATCTGACATCACTGGGAGATGTTCTGTTCATCTGACATCACTGGGAGATGTTCTGCCCATCTGACATCACTGGGATATGTTCTGTCCATCTGACATCACTGGGAGATGGTCTGTCCATCTGACATCACTGGGAGATGGTCTGTCCATCTGACATCACTGGGAGATGGTCTGTCCATCTGACATCACTGGGAGATGTTCTGTCTATCTGATATCACTGGGAGATGTTCTGTTCATCTGACATCACTGGGAAATGTTCTGCCCATCTGACATCACTGGGATATGTTCTGTCCATCTGACATCACTGGGAAATGTTCTGTCTATCTGACATCACTGGGAGATGTTCTGTCCATCTGACATCACTGGGAAATGTTCTGCCCATCTGACATCACTGGGATATGTTCTGTCCATCTGACATCACTGGGAAATGTTCTGCCCATCTGACATCACTGGGATATGTTCTGTCCATCTGACATCACTGGGAAATGTTCTGTCTATCTGACATCACTGGGAGATATTCTGTCCATCTGACATCACTGGGAAATGTTCTGCCCATCTGACATCACTGGGATATGTTCTGTCCATCTGACATCACTGGGGGATGTTCTGTCCATCTGACAACACTGGGATATGTTCTGTCCATCTGACATCACTGGGAAATGTTCTGTCTATCTGACATCACTGGGAGATATTCTGTCCATCTGACATCACTGGGAAATGTTCTGTCCATCTGACATCACTGGGAGATGTTATGTCCATCAGTGGGAGATATTCTGTCCATCTGACATCACTGGGAGATGTTCTGTCCATCTGACATCACTGGGAGATATTCTGTCCATCTGACATCACTGGGAGATGTTATGTCAATCTGACATCACTGGGAGATAATTACTCCAGCCTACCTACCATGTTATCCCAGCATGACAGTGTTATTGCCTTGTATGGTGTCTCTGCTAATTGTTTCCTTAATAGCATGTATTGGGAAGCCATGGGATGCAGGGAAACAGCAATTAGCAGGGACTAATGAGATGTGCTTAAGGATGAGTGGACAGATGTTGCCATGTCCACCAATTGGTCAGAAGTCATCTGGGACAATGGACAGTGTGTTCCCAGTCATTAATTCTAGACAACCCAGAGTGCAAGGAAGAGTGATTGAATTTTCTCCCCTGGAGGCATCATTTTCCCCAGGAGTGGGACAGGGGATTTATGTAAATGAAATCGCTATGATTGATGTGCAATATGAAAAGTTGAACTGCTGATTTTAATGGTGATTGTCTTTTCTCGTTGCAGTGTCTGCGGCCATGTAGTCAGCCATTCGTTAATCTCAACCTGTGCCAAAGTGTCTGTGAGGTAGGTGGCACCACACTTCACTTTTGTTTCGTTACATTTTTTTAATATTGATTACTTAAGTTACATTTTTGTATAGGACCCAATACAAACTGTACATATCGTTTCCTGCCCTGCTGCAAATAAATTATGTGAGTTAGTAAAGTCATTCTGTGAGTTTTAGTCATTTTGTGAGTCTGTTGAGTCATTTTGTGAGCCTGTTTTGTGAGTTTGTTGAGAAATTTTTTTAAGTCTGTTGAATTATTTTGTAAATCTAATCATTTTGTGAGCCTAGTTTTTTGTGAGTATGTTGAGTCATTTTGTGAATTTAGCTATTATATGAGTCTGGTCATTTTGTGAGTCTGCTAAGTCGGTTTGTGGGTCTTAAAAGTAAATTTATGAGTCTAGTCTTTTCATGAGCTTTTAGCCATTTGTGAGTTTATTTTTTGCAATGTCTGGTGATAAGTGAATGATTCCTACATACAGCTAGACTCACCTGACAATGTCTGGTGATAAGTGAATGATTCCTCTACAGGCAGCTAGACTCGCCTGACAATGTCTGGTGATAACTGAATGATTCCTCTACAAACAGCTAGACTCGCCTGACAGTGTCTGTTGATAAGTGAATGATTCCTCTACAGGCAGCTAGACTCACCTGACAACGTCTGGTGATAAGTGAATGATTCCTCTACAGGCAGCTAGACTCACCTGACAACGTCTGGTGATAAGTGAATGATTCCTCTACAGGCAGCTAGACTCGCCTGACAATGTCTGGTGATAAGTGAATGATTCCTCTACAGGCAGCTAGACTCGCCTGACAACGTCTGGTGATAAGTGAATGATTCCTCTACAGACAGACTCGCCTGACAACGTCTGGTGATAAGTGAATGATTCCTCTACAGACAGCTAGACTCGCCTGACAATGTCTGTTGATAAGTGAATGATTCCTCTAAAGGCAGCTAGACTCACCTGACAACGTCTGTTGATAAGTGAATGATTCCTCTAAAGGCAACTAGACTCACCTGACAACGTCTGCTGATAAGTGAATGATTCCTCTACAGGCAGCTAGACTCGCCTGACAACGTCTGTTGATAAGTGAATGATTCCTCTAAAGGCAGCTAGACTCACCTGACAACATCTGCTGATAAGTGAATGATTCCTCTACAGACAGCTAGACTCGCCTGACAATGTCTGTTGATAAGTGAATGATTCCTCTACAGACAGCTAGACTCACCTGACAGTGTTGAACTAATGCTTTTAGATCCCTTTATGCAAAACAAATAATATTTCTCATCCAGCATCCAACTTTGTTGTGTCAGTTCTAAGTGGCTACCCAATTAACACATTGATTGATTGTTGAAATCAGGCTTTATTGCACTTTTCATTTGTTAGATGCCATCTTTATAAATTGGTGTCATTAATGAAAGCATTGAATCATCTATGTGACACATTGTCCAGATGTCGACAGATTCATGCTTGACTTGCTTTCTAAACATGGAAAGTCTAAGTTATTTGCAAGAACACCAGTAGACAATAAGTAATAAGAAACTGATATAAAAAGGAAGTTGAAGAACATGAAGAAGAAAGATGTATTGTTTCTGCCTTATGCACCAGTAAGCAGGAAGTAGGCATGAGGTAGGCATGAGTTAGGTGTGAGGTAAGCATGAGGTACACATGAAGTGGGCATGGTGTAGGCAGGAAGAGGGTTAAGGAAGCATAGCACCTAAACCCTCAGGGACCTGAACACAGAGGCACAACAAACATAGCACCTAAACCCTCGGGGACCTGAACACAGAGGCACAACAAACATAGCACCTAAACCCTCGGGGACCTGAACACAGAGGCACAACAAACATAGCACCTAAACCCTCAGGGACCTGAACACAGAGGCACAATGAACATAGCACCTAAACCCTCAGGGACCTGAACACAGAGGCACAACAAACATAGCACCTAAACCCTCGGGGACCTGAACACAGAGGCACAACAAACATAGCACCTAAACCCTCGGGGACCTGAACACAGAGGCACAACAAACATAGCACCTAAACCCTCGGGGACCTGAACACAGAGGCACAACAAACATAGCACCTAAACCCTCCGGGACCTGAACACAGAGGCACAACAAACATAGCACCTAAACCCTCGGGGACCTGAACACAGAGACACAACAAACATAGCAACTAAACCCTCGGGGACCTGAACACAGAGACACAACAGACATAGCACCTAAACCCTCGGGGACCTGAACACAGAGGCACAACAAACATAGCACCTAAACCCTCCGGGACCTGAACACAGAGGCACAACAAACATAGCACCTAAACCCTCAGGGACCTGAACACAGAGGCACAACAAACATAGCACCTAAACCCTCAGGGACCTGAACACAGAGGCACAACAGACATAGCACCTAAACCCTCGGGGACCTGAACACAGAGGCACAACAAACATAGCACCTAAACCCTCCGGGACCTGAACACAGAGGCACAACAAACATAGCACCTAAACCCTCGGGGACCTGAACACAGAGACACAACAAACATAGCAACTAAACCCTCGGGGACCTGAACACAGAGACACAACAGACATAGCACCTAAACCCTCGGGGACCTGAACACAGAGGCACAACAAACATAGCACCTAAACCCTCAGGGACCTGAACACAGAGGCACAACAAACATAGCACCTAAACCCTCGGGGACCTGAACACAGAGGCACAACAAACATAGCACCTAAACCCTCAGGGACCTGAACACAGAGGCACAACAAACATAGCACCTAAACCCTCGGGGACCTGAACACAGAGACACAACAAACATAGCAACTAAACCCTCGGGGACCTGAACACAGAGACACAACAGACATAGCACCTAAACCCTCGGGGACCTGAACACAGAGGCACAACAAACATAGCACCTAAACCCTCGGGGACCTGAACACAGAGACACAACAAACATAGCACCTAAACCCTCGGGGACCTGAACACAGAGGCACAACAAACATAGCACCTAAACCCTCAGGGATCTGAACACAGAGGCACAACAAACATAGCACCTAAACCCTCGGGGACCTGAACACAGAGACACAACAAACATAGCACCTAAACCCTCGGGGACCTGAACACAGAGGCACAACAAACATAGCACCTAAACCCTCGGGGACCTGAACACAGAGGCACAACAAACATAGCACCTAAACCCTCAGGGATCTGAACACAGAGGCACAACAAACATAGCACCTAAACCCTCAGGGACCTGAACACAGAGGCACAACAAACATAGCACCTAAACCCTCGGGAACCTGAACACAGAGGCACAACAAACATAGCACCTAAACCCTCAGGGACCTGAACACAGAGGCACAACAAACATAGCACCTAAACCCTCGGGGACCTGAACACAGAGGCACAACAAACATAGCACCTAAACCCTCAGGGACCTGAACACAGAGGCACAACAAACCAGAGATGTGATCATGGGTGTACACATGTGAGCATCATAACAAGGGACTGCCAAGGATTTAAGGTGGAAATGGAATTTTGAAACAAATAGGTCTTTTGTGGAAGGTAACAATATATTTTGAGGGCGATATTTGGCAGTTAGGAGATAGAGAGAGAGGAGGCGCATTGATGGCTGGCAGAAGTGTTCAGAAGAAATGAGCTTGATGTAAGATGAATTAAGACCTGATGAGATGTAATTAATTGAGGAATGCCTGCCTTCATAAGTGCCAATTAATGAGTCCTGAAGAAGATGATGTGAATACAGAACTAGATGTGGACATCAGTGCCAGACTCCCTCAGTGCAAGCATAATACTAGTGCCAGGAGTCAACACACACAACCAGGCATGACACACACTCAGGACTCAGCTTCTGGATTTACAAAGCTGTCTGCCCTCAGGGGGAGTGTGATCACCCTGTATTAAGACCTGCCTATTCTAGTCACCAAGGCCTGATTGACTCCTATCTGTGCTGTAATGCAATTTGTGACAGTTCAGGTGATGTTATTGGGGGGGGGGATTCGAGAATACTCGATGTCACCAGATGGACCCGGCGGTCTTGAGGTGAATGACCTGACACACAGTGCCCCCTGGTGTCAAGTGGGTCTCCAGGAAGGCGCCTGCTGGTCCTGTTTGTACAGATGCAGAGGTACAAAACATACAGTCACCAACCCATTGGCTGCCCCGAGCTTATAATGCCAGACACCCAGAGGTTCACTGAATAATAATAATATTACCAAATATAGCAGTCATTGGACAGTTACAGTTGCCATGGCTACTGATGAAATAAAGTTAAACCCATATGGCAGTAACATCTTTTTGTACATGACAACTTTTTGTACATGACAACTTTTTGTACATGACAACTTCTCTATCTGGGTGTAGTTCTTAGACGGGCTGGTGTGCCTCCGCGACTCTAGAAAGTATAAAAACAAGAATGAAAACAACTTGAGGCTTGCCAGGAAGTCATCCCTTCTAAACCTGTCATAACAACATAGTTGAACACCAGATGTCTGTAGCTGAATGTCCCTGTAGTGTCGACTTATCACATTATCCTGTCTAAGTAGTACAGATGGGTGCGGTTGGCCCTGACTACCTGCCATCAGTATGTAAACCTCCGCACACATCAATATGCATTAACTTCTGCAGTTGATTTAAAGCTTGTGGTCTTTTATATATGTACAGCTGCACAAATCCAAGTTTGTTTCATGGAAATTGTGCATCAAGAGATATCTTGGAGGAGTTTACAATCAGTAATAACAACTGAGTCCAGAGAATTACAGGAGCAAAGAGAGTGGATCAAAGGAGGATGAACAACCTGAGGGAAGAGATTGGGAGGCAGTTCAGCTTAACGGGAAGAATAGTAAGAAGCTGGATAACGATCCCTAGGTGCGGATGGAGGAGAGCCGACTACCAGGGAGAGTAGAGGCAGTGAATGCAGGGAGGCCACAGGAAAGGGGTCAGACCACAGTTAAGATGGGAGGACTGCGTAAAGAGGGATGTGAGAAAGACAGAGGATGATGAATGACAAGAACTGAAGCAGTGCAGTACAAGAACTAGTGGACCTCACCACTAGGGAGACCTTCAATATTAATTGCAGTATTTTATATGGTCTGTTAGATCACAAAGACCTTGTCATCATCGGTCATGGTGTCGAATCATCACGCCGTCATCGTTTCTGACTCAGAACTCTAGTTTCTTTGTCTTGCTTCTTTGTTCAGCATAATGACTGTTTCTACCTTGTCCATCAACATTTCAAGCAATCATTTAAAGATCTCTTTCATTGCCATTGCTAGATTGCATCAAGGGTAATTAATTAATTTAGGTCGCTGTGTCATTACTTTGAGTGGCTGGAACTGGAAGGGCCATGTCCCGCCCCACATCCCTCCCCATGTCCCCCATTCCAGTCAGACCGGGTCAAGTCTAGGATTGATGCGTGTACCTCAGTCTGTGCACATATCTCTGTTTGTATTTTGTCACTGTTGACATGCACATCGCGGGAATTGGCCAATTTGCCTGTGTGTTTTCGCTCGTGTTGGGTCTGTGTGGAGTTCCGCCCATCGTTCGTAGCCTGTTAGTGAAACTCCTACCAGAGACACTTTTTTATGTCCAGTCGCGACTCAACGTCCCTGAAGTATTATTGCCAACTGTTTCTTCTGCTGCAGCCACTTTCTTGCTTGAACTGCACTTTGTATGCCAGACTGTGGGCATATCAGTGACAGAATATAGATATGTTTGTTGTATTTATTAGTAATCCGGTGTAGTTGACTGCACAGATCTATGTTATATAAATAGATAATTGATGGTCTCTTGTCTTCCTTGTCCACTTGTCATCTGGAGTTTATGCTTTGGATGGCAATCTTGTTAAAACTTGTTAAATTAATTGTTAATTAATTATATGGTAGTAAACTACTTCAGCATTTGCTGAAACTGGTAGGACTCATTTCAATTAACCACATATTAAAATGTGTCTTTGAATGTATTGCCATATGTGTGGTGTTGAGACGGTGGCCCTGACAGGGCAACAACAACAGAGGCTGCTTCAGCTGGTCCGGAGAATGACGGGAGCAAAGAGGGTGGATAGAAGGAGGACGAGTGACCCGAGGGAAGAAAGAGATTGGGAGGCAGTCCAGCTTAATGGGAAGAATAGTAAGTAGAGGGTGAAACAGTGAGACTACAAGAAAAAGTGGAAGACCAGAGATGGGAGGACTGCGGAAAGAGGGATGTGAGAAAGGCAGAGGAGGATGACAAGGGGAGGGAGAAGGCTGCCGAGAGGGAGAAGGTTGCCGATAGGGAGAAGGTTGCCGATAGGGAGAAGGTCACCGATAGTGAGAACGTTGCCGATAGGGAGAAGGTCGCCGATAGGGAGAAGGCTGCCGATAGGGAGAAGGTCGCCGATAGGGAGAAGTGGAAAAGAATATCAGTTGAGGTGCTGCAGAAATACATGAATTACCCCAAAAGGGAGAACTGAAAAATGTCAGTACAAATCAAACTCTGAACTGGACTACAGCAGAAAACAAAAACAGCAGTGATGGCATTTTCCACACGGTACCACATCCACACATGGCCACACCACATCCACAAGGTAACACATCCACACATGGCCACACCACATCCATGCAGTACCACATCCACACATGACCACACCACATCCACACATGGCCACACCACATCCACAAGGTACCACATCCACACATGGCCACATCACATCCACACATGGCCACACCACATCCACATGGTGCCACATCCACACATGGCCACACTACATCCACATGGTGCCACATCCACACATGGCCACACCACATCCACACATGGCCACACCACATCCACATGGTGCCACATCCACACATGGCCACACCACATCCACATGGTGCCACATCCACACATGGCCACACCACATCCACACATGGCCACACCACATCCACATGGTGCCACATCCACACATGGCCACACCACATCCACATGGTGCCACATCCACACATGGCCACATCACATCCACATGGTGCCACATCCACACATGGCAATACTACATAACTACATACACAAGGTGCCACATCCACACATGGCCACACCACATCCACATGGTGCCACATCCACACATGGCCACACCACATCCACATGGTGCTACATCCACACATGGCCACACTACATCCACAAGGTGCTACATCCACAAATGGCCACACTACATCCACATGGTGCCACATCCACACATGGCCACACTACATCCACAAGGTGCAACATCCACACATGGCCACACTACATCCACAAGGTGCCACATCCACACATGGCCACACTACATCCACAAGGTGCCACATCCACATATGGCCACACTACATCCACATGGTGCTACATCCACACATGGCCACACTACATCCACAAGGTGCCACATCCACACATGGCCACACCACATCCACATGGTGCCACATCCACACATGGCCACACCACATCCACATGGTGCCACATTCACACATGGCCACACTACATCCACAAGGTGCCACATCCACACATGGCCACACCACATCATGCCACATCCACACATGGCCACATCACATCCACACATGGCCACATCACATCCACACATGGACACACCACATCCACATGGTGCCACATCCACAAGGTACCACATCCACATCAGAAGGCCACAAGTGAATCCTTTTAACCCCCCCACCACTCTAGGATGCCTGACACAACTCTAGCCTGTGCACTGAAACAACACCGTTGCCAAACCACTATTGTCTTGATCAATAAGCATCTATAATACGTATCGCTGTGTCCGGGGAGGGCATTGTACTCAGCCGACGCACTGGGAGCTTTGAGGCGTTTGCCATAAATGCATCGAGCCACAAGGCTTTTACAAGACACTGCGTCTGTCAACTGTTCGACATGCATTTGAATGCTTTGTCGTATAATGGCAAATAAATATGGTTAGCTCAGAAGAACGGAGAGCAAACATCGGATTAATGCTGACAACCGCCTGAAAGGAGGCCTGAGTAAAGTGTCGGTAACACGCGAAGGAAGTGCGTTGATTTGATGTAGAGTTGCCGCAGGATCAACACGTCAACATTGTATTGTTGTCTGCAGAGATGCTATAGAGCGGGTGGTTGGATATGCTAATTGTATGGTAAATAGTTACGTTGCTATGGACAGTTTAAAGTTGTGTACACATGAAAGCTTGGGTTCAGAAGCTGCTGAAAATGTGAAGGGCAAACTGGTATTGTTTATAAATATTAATTAAAATTTTTTTATTTTGTAAGATGCATTGTCAATATTTTCCAAATTGCCTGCACTGGATGTTTAAACAAACTTTTCGCAACTTAAAAAAATTATTATTTTGTTGTTTGTTAATGTACAGCGTAAATGCATTTTCATATATGATTTGAAGGTACAGTGTGTAAAAAAGTTTTTATGACATGTTGACAGCTAATATAGCCACGTCTTCCATATTCAAATATCAGAATGTTTAAGGTGTAAAATATGGTATGGTAGGGATAATTTAGAAACACCACCTCCACAGTCACGCAGGTGATGCCTTCGTAATATTAATTAATAGAGACAAAGTCTTAGATTTGAAGGCAAGAAATTCGGATTTGCAAAATTGTTGTCTCGTCATCGGCATGATGAGTTAGTGTTGATTCTCTCGACGTGATTCATCACACAGCAGCACATCTCGGCTGAGTTCGGTTAATTCCCACAGATGGTGCTTATTAATCCAGGATTTGTGGGTGTCCGGGGGGGCAGACGATGGACCAGGGGATATGAACTTATATGAACCGCAAATTATGGATACAGTGATCCAGTATAAAAAGGAACCGACATGTGTGGACAACGTGGAGGACCATACAGAGGTTTTATATAAAAAAGGGAGATGTCCCAGTGTACAGTAGCTGTGGGTACATCTCTTTGTGTCGCAGTCCTCCAACTTCCTGAATAGTATAAAAGGCTCAGAGCCAATCTTTATTGTGGGTAATTTTTATTTTAATTGCAAGATGGCACTGGATTCGGTAGGACGAAAAATTATTTTACAGAAAATTGGGAGATTTAATTTTAATTCAGGCAAACAGGGAATTTGAATAAATTTGCTCTAAATCTGGGAGATCTGCCATGTTATCAGAAGACTTACAACCGCTGGTCTTGATTTAAAATGCTGCTTTAAGTATAATTGGCATGTCAGATTTGCTTAAAAGTAAAGGCACTGTTCTTACACAGGGATTACCTAGTTCAGCACTTTACACTTCACCCACTGTCAATTTAACACCACATGACTTCTCATTCAACCTTGGAAGTACTACAAAAAAGAAGTCATTTCACATATTTCGACCACTAGACAATTACTTGTTTATACAGCTGAGTGAACTGAGGCAATGGAGAGTAAACTAGATTGTCCAGACTTTGAACAACATAAAAAGGATTCAAATTGAGGGTCTTACACCTTTTCAATATACCATGCTTAAAACTGAAAGGGTAATATAAAATAAAAGCACAATGAATGGTTTATATTAATTTAATGTTTAATTTCAAGTGATTTACTATATAGGGATTTTATTTTTGTATCCTCGTAGCTACATAATCTTCATCTTTATACCCTTAAACATATAACCCAAATCCTTATTCAATCACCCTTCACCCTCGCCAACAACCAGATTACGTGTTTCACTGATCGCCAGTGACCTACACAAAGGTCATGGACATTGACAATCTGATCTGATTGAAAAAGCCTTGTATTTATTAACGTGTGCATGTTGCAATTAGGATGGAGGAAAGCGTGTTCTAAGACGTGACTTAGCATCACACACCTGATTGATATAAGCTGGCGAATCAATCTAGATTTGATCAAAGTGTACGTGTGTGTCAGTCACCCACTTAACAAAGACAGTGCGACGAAGGCACCTCGTTAGGTTGTCTTTGATTGCAATGACATCAACGATGCTGCTTTTTTAGAGACTAAGTAAATTAGGACATGCAGCGGAGAGTCTGTCAACAGACAGTGACGCTAAAGGACTATACTGGTGATACAATTTGACATTGACACGGGACCACAGAGAATGGTGTGACCTTGACACAGTGACAGTTGGACCTTGTTAGGAACCTCCAACACAAGAGTTGACACTGAACTGACAGCAGAGTTGGAATAAGTGCTCATCTCTTGGTAGAGTAATGCAGATTGTGACTGAATTTATTTTTACATAAAATGATTTCTTGTGTTTTCCAGAGTGATACCGAATCTTGCCAACAGAGCTGTAGCTACCTCAAAGAAATCTCGACCACACGTTCCGGTCGCTGTCCAGCGGACAATGAGGCGACGAATACAGGGACATGTGTGGAGGACTGTCGCATCGACATCGACTGCAGGCATGAGGGCAAATGTTGTCGAGCAAGTTGTGGCAAGATGTGTCGCAAACCGACACATCGGTTTGAAGGTTTGTGTAGATTCTGCCCTTGTTACTTTTATTAATTAAATGTTACTTAATAAACTTTGCTGGAAACAGCTGCAGGCATATTTCAAGGAAGTTTGAAGCATAGTAGCATGAGGTTAGACCATCAGACCCTCCATCGAGAAGACCGGGGTTTGAATCCTCTAGCGGTCATTTTGAAGCGTGAACAATTTTGTTCACTGCACATTTCATCAGTGCACTCAGTTGTGTAAATGATTATTACAATTATTACTAAAATTTTTAAAGCGCCATATATCTGGGACCAGCCAGTTCATAGGCACGTACATGGAATAATAAATTAATAACTATAATATTGATAGTTCAAAAATATATATATTAAAGATAAAGTATTATATTAAGATTCATGAATATAATAAATAAATAATTATAGTAAATAAATATATAAAATACATGTTCATAAAAGTTATGCCTGGCAGCTGTAGACAGTGGTGGATATTGTACATGTGTATGTGAACAAATAGTCTTGCGCAGTAATTGCAGTGTAGCTGAACATTTCCAAGAGAAGTCGAGTCGAGTTGGCGTTTGTTGGAATGAACAGGTCTGCTGGGGGGTGAAGTGTAAAGTGCTTTGAACAGTCCCAAGGACTGGATACTGCGCTATATAAGAACTTACCTTTACCTTGGATGAGAATAAAAGACAAGTGAAGTAAAATATCCCACACAGAGGAATAACTGTGTAACCTGCCAGAAACAATTAACCATGTTACAGTTTGCATTATGTGGCTTCGACAAGTCTGCATGCTGCCTTGCACGCGTACACCATAGAGTGAATGTTATTTATACAACCTATAAAATATACAAAAGCAAACACACAGTAAATAAAGCGCCACTGACATGTTGAGAAGAGGATAAAGCTGATATGTGCCTGTTGCACATGCACACAAAACAAATAAAATGTAGCTTGGAGACACATTTTGAAGCCCTGGATGTTCGTTCCATAAACTTGGATCATGACAGTGAATTTGACGGCGTTGACGCGGCCGGACGAAGTCGTAGTGCCCTGTCATTGTATGTCATTTACTTGAGTGCCTGCCATGTTTGACAAGCCAAGAGTCAGCTAATAATTACATGGTATGGTATCAGATGGTATCGAGACGTATTTGTTGCCGACAAACCTGTGATTCGACAACGCTTTTGAGGCAATGACAAAAAAATTAATGATCCCGAGTCATTAGACCAATCCGATGAAAAGTCCCGTTGACAGCGCGAGGTGTGAGTACATATATAATTACATATGTGCCATTTTTGCGGGTTCACCGAACATCTTTGTGGGCCTAATGAATGACGTCTTTGAGAACTGATAGTGCGGGCATGGGTCTGTGGGTGTTGACAGGAATACCTATAATTTAGTATGCCCTTGGTTTTATCTGATATCGCTGGTTGCTGACTCTTGACTCCTAGACGACTTTACTGTGTATTCGTCCTTCCATCTCTGTGCTTTTCAGTCCATCATCACTTCACAGTGACATGACTTTTTTTAATGAAGTCCTGTTGGAATGTCAGTCTTGTGAAGCTAGTCTGCCATGCAGCTTTAGCTGGTACATTCTGGTTCAACTAGCCTTCTTGTCATAATACCATGGCTGGTCCTTTAAGTGTTTTGATTGATCTACTACCCAGTGGTTTTATGCCATCGCGTTTCCACTGAATGCCGGCTGAACGTCACTCTCTACATGGTGATGTGTTCGGCTAGACACGGGATCAATTTTTATATCATGACAGGCAGCCTTAAAAGTGCAGCTGAATCCTCATTCAGGGAAATAAATGGCAGTCAATCTCGGAAGTCAACCACTCCACAGAAACCATTTATATAAGTCCAATAGACTTTAGCCTGGACCTGTTGCAGACATTACCCTGGATCTATGGCAGACTTTCCCTTGTATCCGTGACTATCTTTACCCTGGATCTGTGGCAAATTTTTACCTTGGATCCATGGCAGATTTTACCCTGGATCAGTGGCAGACTTTACCCAGGGTCCATGGCAGACTACTCTGGATCAATGGCAGAGTTACCATGACTAATTGGCAGACTGACCTGGATCTATATGAATAATCAGTTGTCCTTAGTATGGTTACAGTGCTGATGTCATGGTGTGTCCTAATATGTCCTGTTGTGTCCTGCCATTCACTAGTCCTGGCTCTATGGTAGTAGTTCATGGTAGTACATTTTACATGCATCATGTCTATGCAACTGTCCTTTCACTGGTAACAATTTTACACCAAGTGCAGCGCTAGTCAGTCACCCAGAAATACCAACAAACCTCCCATTGACAAACCACAAGGATAAAGGTGTCTTATATAAGCATCTGTATTCAAAATACCATTATAAATCTTCTGAGACAGGCCCAGACAAACCCCTGTAGAGTGAGCTGAATGCATAGGAAGACTGAATAGATGTGGTCAACTAATTGTTGCAAAAATGAAAAATAACCGACACCTCGTGCATCTCCTGGCTAAAAGATCTGTGTGCAATCTTCTCTATGTACCTATTCTTACTGCTAGTCAACACAGTTTGTCTTCAACACAACTCTAAAGACTGTAAAAATTCTATAGAAATATATATAATTCTATAGAAATATATAGAATGTCATGTAGAATTCTGTATAGAAAAGTATAGAATACTACAGATTCTATAGAAATATTTTTCTGAAAATTCTATAGAATATTTTCTGCATTCTACAGAATCGTCTCAGCCAAAATCCTATAGAATATTCTGTAAAAATGTTATACATTTGTTTGCTGAAGGATTGTACATGCTGCTGACACAAGAGTTTGTATGATCATGTGTACGCACAGCTCATGCAAGAGTTTGTATGATCATGTGTACACACTGTTCAACGCAACAGTTTGTATGATCATGTGTACACACAGCTCACGCAACAGTTTGTATGATCGTGTGTTTCCTTATACCAGGTGTTCCCCCAATTCCCAAGTCGCCCCACATCCGTGAGCGCCCCAAGGGTGGCATTCTGGAGGTGAAGTGGACAGGGGTGTCTTCCAACTTCACCCTGCCAGTCGTGTACATCGTTGAGTCCCGCTGGACGGTTGGGGAGCAACACAGTGAAATGCCCTTCACTCACTGGCAGCAGATCTCACAGGTAAATGTTTATTATTGTTTTCTCACAGATAATTTATGCGAAAAATATGTGGATAATTCATCAGTGGAAATTGGACAACTTTGGCCAAAATGAGTAGCATTGTAAAATAAAATTTTATTTGTTGATGCCGGCTTCATAAATTGGCAAATTTTATTTAAAATATTAAGTTGTCCACATGTGTACCAAGTATGAACAAGAGCAATGCATCAAAATTGTTTAGGTGCTGAATTAAACAGTTTCAAATTGTTGGGTGTCAAATCATCAGATACATCAAGACACATTAATATACAAATTATACTGCGACTAGGAAGTTTAAAAACTATTATCACGTTCTGATTACTTTTTGTCTTGAAACTTCTAAATCAAAATTTCTAAATAAATTCATGACATTGTTAACAGTGCTAAGACCAGTTTTGTGATGCAAGTTAGATTGTATGCGAGCATCTCATAAATAACTTAAATCCCATTACTTAATATTAAAAAATGCATAAGTACCAGTATGCAAGAACAAAAATTCATATTATTGACTATAATCCCTAGCCGAAATAAATTTGCCGTCCTGAATTTCTACTCATCAGATAGCAGCACATGCATTTAGTAATTTAGGTAATAGGTAATTTACATAAGTTAGGTAATTTACATAAATTTTTTTGTAATGTGCCTGGGGGAGTGAGACATGTGCTCTGCTCCAAGATAGAGACAGAACCCACTGGGGAAGTATGCCCATAGCCAGATTGGCACAGTGAGAGATCTAATGACCGATTGCCACTTTTAACCTCACAGAGTCACAATAGGCAGCCTGTTCTGCCAACATGACTCTGGACTAATTTGTACAAACAATGGCCTTGTTTTTTGCTTTTCCAGAGGGAGGGAGTGGTTATTAATCTCATATCATCCACAGATCTGTGCAATAAAT
The DNA here is from genome assembly GCA_963662155.1 of Lamellibrachia columna. NCBI lineage: Eukaryota > Metazoa > Annelida > Polychaeta > Sabellida > Siboglinidae > Lamellibrachia > Lamellibrachia columna. Next base: position 35,111,738 of record OY759275.1, on the reverse strand, counting down.
AATCACTGTTATTGTGATTGCATAGTGCCGTCGCCATGACAACTGATACCAGGGATTATCAGTGATATTAACGACTTTACACAAGTGTTTAATAGCAGGGCGATCCTTGGTTTCTGTCTGATGCTTTCAAGTCATAAAGGTGTAATATAATAAGTGTGAACTAAATGACGATTGGATGTCATTTGTTGTTGTCATGTGAAACAGTTTGTCATAATATAAGGAATAATCCCAGAATCACAACAGGTCAGAGGAATGCTGATGAAAGTAAACAAAAATAAAAACATTGTATTATAATATGTAATGTTGTCTAAATATAAGTAAAAGTGTCCGTTTTAGTCAGATTTAAGGCTTTCTCCTCGATTTATTTAGTCCATCACAAATCAGGTTTGCTGATGTTCACCATTTGTAGCGTGAACAGTTTAATAAAAAGTTGCGTACATTTATTGAAATCCTCAAAAGAATTGATGTTGATCAGTATGTCTTGTAACCAGTCATACATATAATAATATAAAAGCTAGATCACTGTTGCCCCTTTTTCAAAGAAATTTGACCAGACACAGTAAAAAATAATTTAACAGTTTGTCCAATGATTTCACCTAAACTAAATAAGACATTTGTAGGTTTGCTTCGTTGACTGTAAGAGGCTAGGGAGTCCCTGGTATAGCTACACGTGCTTGTGGAGGCAGCTGTATTGAGTAACAGCTACAAGGGTTGAGGGCATGGAAGTATGGCAGTCACACTTCACTGAACACTGGCTGTGTGGGGGGTCTTCCCTACTTAACTGAGTCTTATCCTTCATAGCCCCCTTGAGGTAGACATGCCCCCTTGCCTGTCAGCGCTCCATTATTGCCTTCACAGGGGGGGCGTGACAACTTCCACCCACCACAGACAAAAGTGAAAGCAGTAACCAGTCCCCATTTGTATGCAACTTACTTCACAGTTGGGGACGGATTCTAAAGATGTGTCAGGTGGAAATAATTGCTTTATGTTTGCGAGTGATTGATTAAGGGAGATTGGGCCATTTCTCTTTATAATGAATTTACTCTTTCTGTAAAGGCCCCCATTGAGGCTGGCGGGTGATGAGGCTCTAATATATTGCAGAAGTCACACAAATGCAGCGTAATTAATGTGTGGGCATGCATGCCTGCATGTGTGCGCATGTTTGAGTGTGAGTGTGTCTGTGTGCCTGTCTACCTCTCTTTCTGGCAGCTAACTTTCTTAAGTTTCTTTGTGTGTGTGTGTGTGTGTGTGTTTGTGTGTGTGTGTGTTTGTGCATGCATGCATGCATGCATGCATGCATGCATGCAATTAATTCCATTGTGACTTTGAAGATATGATGTCGTGTGTCATAACTTTGTTTGTATATGTGCATGTGTATGCATTAAAAAAAATCTAGACACACTAGTAAAACAAATCAGATTACATTGTGTCTACATTCGTTACATGTAATTTGTTACTGATGTGTGTACCTGTGTGTATGTGCAATGTACATGTATGTATACATACATGCATGTATGCAACTATGTATACATCCCAGGTCTGTCCTCGGGGTTTTGAAAATGGGTTTCAAGCGGACACAATCAACCAGGGATTTATGGGATGATTTCTGAAAATGTTACAGTTTCTGAGTTCTGGAACCAGCATGGTGTCTCTGCATTGCACATTTTTTAGTGTGTTTGTGGCTACTGCATAGTGTGGGTTCCAAATGGAGCATAATCTAGATGTGGTCTCACTAACGCTATATAGACTAACCTGAAAATGGTGCAGTCCGTACGTTTAAATGTTTGTCTGATGAGGCCTTTCATCTGATTGGTTGCCTTCACTACAGTAGGATGGCAACATTTTAACAAGTGTTTGTAAGTTACTCCTAAGTCTTTTTCTGTCTCCGGTGTCTGGTCAGTGTCTGTCACTCCTTGAATTGAAGTGTAGTTGGAATATTTCTCAGAAGTTAGTCTGTTGATGTCTTCTTGCAAAATATGTTCATCCATTTCACATCTCACATCTCTCTTTAAACTTTGGTGTCATCAGCAAAGATCTTAAGTTCGCTATCAGGTCGTTTATGAAGAGTATGGTATATGAAGAGTATGGTATGGAGAGTATGGTATGAAGAGTATGGTATGGAGAGTATGGTATGAAGAGTATGGTATGAAGAGTATGGTATGGAGAGTATGGTATGAAGAGTATGGTATGGAGAGTATGGTATGAAGAGTATGGTATGGAGAGTATGGTATGAAGAGTATGGTCTGAAGAGTATGGTCTGAAGAGTATGGTCTGTAGAGTATGCTCCCCTGAAGGTGGTGCAGTCTGTAAGTTTAAAGGTATGTTTGATGAGGCTATCATCTCATTTGTTTCCCTGGGGGATACCACTTGTCACTTCTGACCACCCTGATGGACTTCCATTCACTAATACTCTCTGTCTTCTTCGTGTTATGAAGGTTTCTATCCACCTTGACACATCTCCCTGTACACAATATGCAGTTAGTTTCTTGATAAGTCATTGGTGTGACACTGTATTGAAAGCTTTCCTGTGATAGTGAATTATTTATTAAAATTACAATAATCTTTGGAATACCAGGTTGTAAGATACATTAATTAAAGCAATATTTTTATACATTGTACAGCGTATGCCACTTGGCAGCGTAGGAGTAGAGGGACTCTCTGAGAATGCATCTTCAATTATCACCCCTCTTTCCAGCCATCAAGTTAAGCCCCATTGGGAATGCATTGCCATGTAACAATGAAAAAGTTAAATCGGCCTGTGCTTTGTGGCGTCCACTGGGGGTAGGGTGAACGTCTGGGGACGCCATTCGTCTGATGTATGTGTGCTTTAGTCGAGTACGTTTGTATCAAGTCAAGTGAAATTAATGTTGCCTCGTTGGGAGCTGAAATTGACGCCACTGTTGAAATTGACAAGTCCGCTCAAAGAAATAAATTCCTGTGTTGATGCCGGCTTGTTGCTACGGCAATGGGGTTGCTTGTCAGAGCACGAGGATTGGAACTCTTGTAATTGTGGGAATGTGACCCTTTCAACAATGTATATTTCACCCTCTACCCAGACGTCTCTATTTGTTATGGTTTTGTTTGAAATTATTACTAAAAATATGTTCCACAATAAACAAACCAGTTGGTGATAAACTTCCAGTGACTTTCAACTTAGATTTTATGCTGTGTGTAATTTGTTTCTAGGTGATAATGGAGTAGTAAGAATATCTTGACACTCAAACCCATGTTCCTTTGTGGTTGGTCATACTCAGTACAATGAGTCTCTCTACATCATCCGTCATTAATTCCATGGAAACTTACGGTGTTCTGCGAACAGTATTCATCTATCATAAAACGTTGTATTGATTTTATATTGTTTTTGTTATTATAGATAGTTTCTGGTGCAGACTTGAGGTATTTCTTCATGATTTTGTTGAGATAGGGAATATCTCTTAAGGATGGGTCTGGAAAAATATATTTTAATTATTTTTTTATATATTATTTATTTGCATGTGCACATTTCACAATTTGTTATGGTTAGTGACATTGTAAAACTTGTATATTCGGAAAATGTTGCACCCAAGGAGGAAAGACTTTGTAAAAAAGTATCCTGCTATCTGCGCCTCAAAGATTCCTGGCTCCATATACAATAATGCAGTCACATGACTTTGTGAAGCTGGTTCAAGCAAAATGTTACTTAATGTCAAACAAGGTGAATTTAATTAAATTACCAATAATTTCATCAGTTGCAACTTTGCCATGGCAAAATGCAGTTCTTAAATAAAAAAATTTATTTACTTCTAAATACATAAAATCTACTATAAATACACACTTAATCATTTCTTTCAAAAACAAGACTGATTAGTTAGGGATCACTTAACTTTGATAACGCATTGAACTTGTAACACATTGTGTAAGTTTGAATGCAAATAATTTTTTAATATTGTGAGTGAGAAGATTAATTAGTTAATTTTGTTGTTAAATTTTTTTTACATTTGATTTCATATATATGAAATAACATATATTATTGTTTAAATTAGAAATTAATCAAACCCTGAACTAATAACAGGTAATATAACAGGTATATTAATATGTTATGTAAGTGTTTTCTGGGAAATGCTGGAAATATAGTTCACAGTTCATGGACTGACTCAAATACTGCAGAAGGCTGACGACACAAATGGGGGAAATTTTTGAACTTTATAGGTACAAATTAATAGATTATTATCATAAAATAATTTTATATAGTATAAATCATATGAGTTCTAGCATACTGACAGTCTGAACGTGTTTTAATGAACCACAATGTTTTAACATAATTTGACTGACTGTTACCTGTTTCATTTAAATGATTAAATTATATTAAAGTTATAAAAAATTTATATAAAATAAAAAAATTCATAAAATTATATAAAAATTACATAGTTTTACAATGAAGTAAGTGAATGTGTACAATGTAAAAATGAAGCAGTTTAATCCAAAAAGGCAATACCCCGTTTGTAAAACATGTGGTGCTTAGTTATTTAGAAATGCAATAGGAGTTTATCAGCCAATGCAACAAATCCAGTTCTAGAGTAAACCACAAACCTGACTCCCCAATTTTAACAACTAATTAATGTGATTTGTCAGCTGGCAGCCGCACCAAATATGATACCCCAACGTAAACCACAGGCACGATACCCTAATACCAACCAGACATGTGATACGCATTCTATACCACAAATACGATATGTAAACCAAAAACATGACACCCAATAAAAACACTGGTATGATAGTCCCATGTAATTATATCTTGAGGAAAATATACCTAGAAACCTGCACATACATATACAAGCTGTGGGTATGACCCCAAAAGAGGCCCTAAGACCAGTTGAGATAACATCTAGTTTCCTTGAAATGGTTGCAAGTCTCTTGTGCGTGCAGGGAAATCCTTTTTGACAGTTATTGATAAGGACCAAATCACTGGACTTAGGTAACTGGACCATGTCATTGGAGGAGAGGTCACTGGACTAGGTCACTGGACTAGGTCACTGGACAACGGCCACTGGTTTAAGGGTACTTTGTAATGTTAAAGGTGAAATTTTGGGATCACCATAAGACAAACTACAGTGAAAGCAATTGGCAAGAATGTTTTCATTAAGCAATAGCGAAAATCAGAAGCATATTATTGATATTATTGTTATAAATATAATTATTGTACAGATGATCAGTCATTGTTGTCAGTTCTGTCACTACTGTCTCTGACACTGACGTCATCATTGTTATAATTATGTTTCCAGACCACGACCAATGCTGCGATCGTGCATGACGCGACGCCAGGGCACTGGTATCAGTTCCGAGTGTCGGCAGTCAGCATAAATGGTTGCATGGGCTCGTCCACCGAGACGGAACCCTTCAAACTGAGCAGGGGTGAGTGAAAGTTGTAGCATGGACATTGAACTACACTTGTGGCAGATTACCAGACTGTTGTTTTTTTAAATCCATATTTTTTACTTTATTTAAGTTCCTCAAAAAATCCAGAAATAAAACTAGCAGATTACCACACATGTTGTTGTTCTTTTAATCCATACTTTTTACTTTAAATTCTGTATAAATGCATAAATAAAAACTTTATACATTACTGATGAACTGTCATTTAAAAATACCACGTGCCCCCTTACAGAGCCCCGTCCCCCTGGTTCACCTCGCAATCTCACAGAGGGCGACACCATCATCACGAACAGACAGATGAGTGTTATGATCCACTGGCGCCCCCCAAGGAAGTCAGATCTGCCAATCTCTAAATACAAGGTAAGTTAAACTGAGTTAAATAATGTAAATAATATGATGTCATTATCATATTAATCTCTCCAGATGATGTTGCCAGTGTAATGATATTATTACTTATGTTCCCGTTTGTCACTAAACATTGTAAGACAAGCAAGACAACCTTTGTTCAGAAACTCATAGATACTTTATTATATATTTATTTTATTATTTTATGCTAGTACTGCATGCGCTGAAATTCTGTGTTAAAGTGTAAAATTTATAAAGTGTGAATGATTCGTATTCCCCCCCTGCAACTGATATAATCATGTTGTTATTTGGGTACACCGGTTGAAGGGCACAGGTATATGGTGTAGTAGTATTGCCTGGAATGGTCGCTGTGAACCAGGCAATTGCCCAAGTAGTATGGAAAGCTGTTATGTTTTTTTTTACTATCTGTAAGGAGACATTTATATTTCAGTTATTCTGGAGTGCCCAGATGAAGGATGAGTTGTCATCCCAGATCCTCTCTGGCCCGCTACAGGAGCACAGGAAAGTCCTTAAAGGGGTCAGTATCTGTTTTCTCTATATTTCTCTCTTTCCTGCCCTAAGTATTCTCTCAGTAATGGTGGTGTTTTTATCATAATTTTACACACACAAAAACTGTAAAACAAAAAGATTAAGGTTGCAGTGGAAAAGTATCAGTACTGCCACCTGGTAGACAGCATAACAGTAAACTATGGTGCTGATACCTAGTGGAAAAATTACCATAAAACGATTGTGCTGACACCAAGTGGATAATATTAACATTAAAACACTACCTACATTGTATTGTATTATGTGCTTGTATATGTGCATAGACAAACACATAAACATGCAGATATATGTAGACAGCTATGCATAAACATGTGTATGCACATTGCATAAATAGCAGAAGTTTTATATTTCTTAAGTTAAATGGTGTCGTAGTTTATTTTCAGTGAAAAGATGAATGTTTTAACGATTATATAAGGTTTTGTGTATCCCTCTCAATGAACATTGTTTTATTGTAGAATGTGCACAAATATGAGCTGCCAGATCTTCTCCCAGACACAACCTACTTCATTCAGGTAAGACTTAGGAGACCATCTGGTCGTAGTGTCAGTCACCATGGCTTCTATTCACCTACATCCGGGCCATCTTAGCTGAGGATGTCGACAGTAACATAAATCATGTCAAATTTTTTTGCCACGCATTTTGTTTTCATTGTTTCAGTAATTATATATATATATATATATATATATATATATATATATATATATATATATATATATATATGTAAATTGTCATAGTTTTCTTGGTGGTTTTCACCAACGTTCTGAAGGCACTGAAGGAAATGATATAGTCTGCAAGTGATCATTGGTGTGTCTTATAGGTGCAGGCGATCTGTAAGTATGGAGACAGTAAACTCAAGAGTTCGCGCTCCAACATGTACATCCAGACTGCACAGCCGTGGCACGAGGAACTCGGTGAGAGTCCATACTCATTTTCTCCATAGTGACTGGCCAATCATTAGTCACCGTTGTGGAATTTTTAATGATGCTGTGTGCTGTGTTAACTTAGATGTTTAGTGCTTGGCATTATTTTAATGCCATTTCAATCAATATAACAGTTTGTGCTATGAGATGCCATTCTTAGCCTATGAAAATATATTATAAATGAATATATAAATAAATATACGGCTTTTAAAAAATTGGATCATCATATGTAGATAAACACTCAATAAGGTTATTGCTGCAAAATAAATTTTCTGCTGCAATCCTTTTTTCCCTTTAAATATTAAATATTGTCCCTGCCCTGCATATGAAATAAAAGGGGTGTGTCCAGAAAGGGTTTATGGAGGAGAATGTAATGTATGGAAATCTTTAATAAGGGACTAGCCCAAAGTCATAATCTTTAATAAGGGACTAGACCAAAGTCATAATCTTTAATAAGGGACTAGCCCAAAGTCATAATCTTTAATAAGGGACTAGCCCAAAGTCATAATCTTTAATAAGGGACTAGCCCAAAGTCATAATCTTTAATAAGGGACTAGCCCAAAGTCATAATCTTTAATAAGGGACTAGCCCAAAGTCATAATCTATTGAATTTTTAAGAATGAAAACAAACATGATAACAGAACAAAGAAGATTGAGTGAAATCTTACAACCCTCTTCCTCCAAAGATTTTGCTGCCCATAATCATTGCAATGTATAATGCCATTGTATATTCATACTAATATTATTCTTTCAGTACGATACATCATTCAGTGATCCCTGTTCAAACTCTGGGCAATACTGTAATGTGTAAATTGTTGTTATTGTTTGACCTGTTTCAGAGCCGACCCCTGTGGTTGTGGTACGTCCCCCGCCACCCCCTGCCGCCCTGCATGACCTCACGGTTCACTTCCCCTTCTTCCAGAATGGACTGCTCAAGACCAATGTGACATGGAAACGCCCCCTCGCTTGTAAGTATGACATGTGTCAAACATCTTAAAAAGGTCACCAAACTAGGCGTAGACCGTAGGTTATTATTCAACAAGACACATCCTGCCAGATTCCTTCCCAGTTTTTATTATTGTTTGTTTGTATTTTGTAGGTTTTTATAAATTCATTAAATAACATTACTAACTTCACAAGTTACAATTTTGCTGCAGTGTATAAAGCATTAAACACTTAACCATTCCTGTGGAAACTCAAAGAATTTCCTGGTGACATTATTTCAGTGCACACGGGGGAGGCGCCGGTGGACCGTGTCGTGGTGCAGTGGAAGCCTCACGCATGCATCAGTAGTGGACAGCCGGACAAAGACGGCCAGTTCACTACCTTGGGCCCTAACACACTGACCGCTACGATGTCAGCAACAACCAGGGTGGGTGTTGTGGTCAGTCTGGGTGTTGTGACCAATTCGGCACTACCCGGTAGACTGTTTAATTATAAAGTTTCGTCCAAAATATCATGTCTACATTGTGTCCTAAATGGTAAATTCTAAATTTTTATGGAATTTTTAACTTGGCGCTGCACATATAATGTGCTAGATGGCGCCACACATAACATATTCTTGCCGCCCACTTGGTGGTGCCACACATGCACATGATATGTAATTTGACCAAGAGTCTGCATACATATTTGGCTGCATTCACCAATTATTTGTAAAATTACATACAGTTGAACCTCACTATTAAGGTCACCCTCAGGACTGGGTCAAAGTGACCTGAATAATAATAAGTATTAGCAGGACTTAATGTCCTATACTTAACTGTTATGGAAATAATTTGGGACTGTCCCAGGCTGACCACAATGGCAAGGTGGCTGTATTACTGAAGTGACCATAATGGTGAGGTGGTTGTATTACTGAGGCGACCATAATGGCGAGGTGGCTGTATTACTGAGGTGACCATAATGGCAAGGTGGCTGTATTACTGTGGTGACCATAATGATGGTGGTTGTATTACTGAGGTGACCATAATGATGGTGGTTGTATTACTGAGGTGACCATAATGATGGTGGTTGTATTACTGAGGTGACCATAATGGCGAGGTGGCTGTATTACTGAGGTGACCATAATAGCAAGGTGGCTGTATTACTGTGGTGACCATAATGATGGTGGTTGTATTACTGAGGTGACCATAATGATGGTGGTTGTATTACTGAGGTGACCATAATGGTGAGGTGGCTTTATTACTGAGGTGACCATAATGGCAAGGTGGCTGTATTACTGAGGTGACCATAATGGCAAGGTGGCTGACTGGCTGTATTGCCATGGTGACAGTAAAGCGAGGTTCAACTGTATTACAATTTTTATAGTTTGGTAGTTAATATTGGTACTTGCCTGTTTATATATTTTTTCATTTATAGCTTATTGTATTTTATTGTAACTTTTTTATACTTAATAGTATTTATAGTTTTAAATACCTTGTTTTATTTCATTGTAGCTTTGCTTTATTACATGTTATAAATAATACTCTTTAAACATTTTTTTATATTATATTGGTTACGTTTTATCAGTCCTGTATGATGGGAATTTTTTTAACATAATTTTTGTTCCGGTGATATGGCGCTTTATAAATAAAAGTTAATTTTATGAACAGAACTATTCCTTCTGTGCAGGATTCTTTCTACGTCATCTATGACCTGCGCTTTGACTGCCAACTGTACATCGTGAGGGTGTGGCCAGTGTCAGTGGATGGGATTCAGGGGACCCAGACCAACCTCACCTTCCCCATGACTGACTGCAAGGACATCAAGGTGCTGGGAGACATCTCCCCTGATTGTCCTACAAGTGGTGAGAACTGGAAATATGTCTGCTGTGTCTTGTGTTTTTTCTGCATAATTTAAGTTCGCCGGTGGTAGAGTGTAGTTCGTAATAAGAGAGATGAGTTTGCCATTGGTAGAGTGCAGTTCGTAATAAGAGAGATGAGTTTGCCAGTGGTAGAGTGCAGTTCATAATGAGTGAGATGAGTTTGCCAGTGGTAGAGTGCAGTTCATAATGAGCGAGATGAGTTTGCCAGTGGTAGAGTGCAGTTCATAATGAGCGAGATGAGTTCGCCAGTGGTAGAGTGCAGTTCGTAATGAGAGAGATGATGTGGCTTAATATTGCATTTAAAATGTTTTTGTTTATAATGCATATATTTTTTAATATATATTTTTTATTTTAACAATATAGATTTTAAATTCTGTGTGTGCACATGTGTGACCTTTAGCAAAAATGTTAAAAGCTGCAAGATTTATGAATATTTTATATAAATATTATGTAATGATTACAGTTCTTTTGCAAAATTAATATTATTATATGCATACACATAATAGGCTTGGAAATTTGGAAATCAAAGGGTATAAATATAAAGACCAAAATAAGAATTTTCAACGGCAATGCTATACTTGTGCTTCTCAATTGCTCTGAAACATGGAAAACCACCAAACAAGTAGAACTGAAACTAGCAAGTCTCCAGACCAGATGCTTGTGTAGCCTTTTAAACATCAGATAGAACAAATTTATCACCAGCGAAGAAGTACTTAAAAGAGCAAATGCTGAGCCAATCAAGTAAACAATATTGGAAAGGAGATATTTGGGCCGTGTCCTGAGAATGCCGCCAACAAGAACACTGAAACAGGCGTAGTACTGGAGACCATCTGGACAGAGGAAACAAGGGCGACAAAAGGAAACATACCAATGAACCATCTCTCATCTTTGAAAGAATTGTGTACTCTATTGTGTAATCTACAGTCGCATACATATGTGTGCACTTGACAATAGTATACAGTTGTGTATACTATGTATAGATTTGTCTACTCTAGCATACGGTTGTGTACAGTAGCATACAGCAGTAGCATACAGCAGTAGCATACAGTAGCATACGGCAGTAGCATGCAGCAGTAGCATACAGCAGTAGCATACAGCAGTAGCATACAGCAGTAGCATACAGCAGTAGCATACAGCAGTAGCATACAGTAGCATATGGCAGTAGCATACAGCAGTAGCATACAGTAGCAAACAGCAGTAGCATACGGCAGTAGCATACGGCAGTAGCATACGGCAGTAGCATATGGCAGTAGCATACAGCAGTAGCATACAGCAGTAGCATACAGCAGTAGCATACAGCAGTAGCATACAGTAGCATACGGCAGTAGCATACAGTAGCATATAGCAGTAGCATACCTTGAAAGAATGGCTAAAGATAGTGATGGATGGCGTAGATTGCTCCCTACCTTGTGTGTCTGATGGCAGAGGGAGGGAGTGCCTTGTGTGTCTGATGGCAGAGGGAGGGAGTGCCTTGTGTGTCTGATGGCAGAGGGAGGGAGTGCCTTGTGTGTCTGATGGCAGAGGGAGGGAGTGCCTTGTGTGTCTGATGACAGAGTGAGGGAGTGCCTTGTGTGTCTGATGGCAGAGGGAGGGAGTGCCTTGTGTGTCTGATGGCAGAGGGAGGGAGTGCCTTGTGTGTCTGATGGCAGAGGGAGGGAGTGCCTTGTGTGTCTGATGGCAGAGGGAGGGAGTGCCTTGTGTGTCTGATGACAGAGTGAGGGAGTGCCTTGTGTGTCTGATGGCAGAGGGAGGGAGTGCCTTGTGTGTCTGATGGCAGAGGGAGGGAGTGCCTTGTGTGTCTGATGGCAGAGGGAGGGAGTGCCTTGTGTGTCTGATGGCAGAGGGAGGGAGTGCCTTGTGTGTCTGATGGCAGGGGGAGGGAGTGCCTTGTGTGTCTGATGGCAGAGGGAGGGCGTACGACAGGTGTAATGAGATGAGTAAGCAAGGGTCCTTACTGTTGCAGTACCCCAGGTGCCGGCCAAGCCACCCCATCTAGAGCACAGCTTTGTGAGCAGTGGGGCGAATATGAGTGTTCGCCTCAGTTGGCACACGCCCCGCTCTGACATCCCCATCACCGACTACAGGGTGGAGTGGGGTAAAATGGTGGAGAATAAAGAGAAACCCCAGCCTGAAACTACCCTCACTAAAGTTCTACCAAAGGTAGATGGTTATATTACTGTAATTTTTTTAAATGCATGAAAATGTGCTCATTTCCAATGTAATTTTGGATTTCGGAGGGGTAGGGCTTTCTTTTATGCATATATTAAATTTTTATCCAAAATAAATTCTTGTGTATGTGAAATACATGCAATTTTATTTTTAATGATTTTGTTAATTTTTCTTATACAAAATGTTTATTTTTAATACATATCCTGTTTAGATCCCAACTGTGCTCCTAATTTGACACATTCACAATTACATTTTGTCCAAAATTTCCTGGGATCTTAACAAATAACAGGTACCATTAATTAAATATAGGTTTGTTAACGCTAATATTTAAAATGTAAAAACCCAAACTGTAGATACAAAATAATAATGGTAACACTGTATACCTTGTTTTGAAAATTTTAGTAAATACCCTTAAAGATATATACCATAACATAGTCAAACAGAAATCCACCCATAGTGTAAAACACTTTATTTTTTTATGTAGAGAATTTGGCAGAAAATGGGTTTGAAACCATTTCGCTGGAAGACATTTTTGCAGATTTTGTGTTGGAGCACTGACTTTTTCATCATTTACATTTGCCAATTTTATATTTGCTGGAGGCAAATTTGTGCAAAAGAACAATTAATGAAAATTGGGAAAAAATTCGTCCACATGAAAATATTCGGTGTTTTTTTGGAATCGTAATTACGTATTCATAGCAGCACATATATGATGAATAGGGGGAATAACGTATTAGTGTAATGTGTATTATGAGAATATTGAGCGAGTAATAGATTCGGTGACATTGTGTTGCAGGAAGCGCACTCCTTCAGTATCGATGGTCTGATGGGTGGAGCCAAGTACGTGGTACGAGTCCAGGCGCTCATCATCACAGCACCAAAAAAGGTCATCTCGGGGCGAGTGGCCACCCTCCACTTCAACACCCCTATACTGACCACCAGACACATAGGTAGGTTGGTAGTGGACATGGGTAGTGGACAGGGAAAACACAGGTAGCAGGGGTGGATCTAGGCTTGTTGGCAGGGTCAGTCGGTCGTAGTCATGTCGTTCTACTTACGAATCAGGGGGGACGGTACGACAGAAGGGTTAATATTAGCCGGCTGCTAATACTTCAACCTTTACATTGACACTAGTTCCGATGTAGGCCTATATACGTTGTCCTTTACCGCAATATTTGCCGCAGACTCAGGGGGGTCTAAGACCCCCCGCCATGGCCTAGGGGGTTCTTGAGACCCCTAAGACCCCCTGGATCCAATGCTGGGTAGTCTACAGATGTGGGCAGGTGGTGTCTATTCCAGGGCTCCTAGAAACATCTAGAAATGTTCTGCAATTTTAGAGTGTGAATTGTTGTATATGTACAGCAGTATACAGTTGTATACTCTAGCATACTGTTGTGTACATTCTGTACCGTAGCATACAGTTTATATATGTAAACAGTGTATACTATTTATTAAGTTTACCTTGAAGACCTGTTTTTTATACAAATACCTTTTCAAGTATAGGCATTTATTTATCTCTCACCTATATTTTTATCACACTACGACAGGTTTTCGTAAAAAAGCTTCTGTACGTTAATGTTTTTATTATTAATACCAATGTTTTCTTTCAGACCCGCCCTACAAACATGCCAATGTCAAGGTCGCGCAGCAACCAGACGCCATAAAACCCCCGTCGCTGCATTCCGTACGATCGAGTGGCTCCGACAAAAGTGGTGCGTCTCATCTACACACGAAACATACCCTGATTTCATTTGTTTTGGTTGCCATGACAATAAACATTTTATTTTGCCTCCATGATGTCAGTGCACAGACTGGGTGTGCACTTTGATAGACGAGTCAACGATTTAATGCAGAGTTAAGGAAGTGACGGACATCAAATCGTAAATCAATTGAATTCCTAACCCGAGTTGTTAGAATTGTAATTGATTTGCGAGAGCAACAGAGTGAGAAATAGAGAGAAAGTATAGTTTTGTACATAAAGAAGTCCGTGTCATGACTAATTAGGCTGGTCATGACTAATTAGGCTGGTCATGAGTTACTCTTGATCCGTTTTGAAGAAAAGGAAGATCAACTTGTACAGAGGGAGTAATATCGATAAAAATATTTTGTCCACGATATCCCCAATAATTTACACACCAAAAAAAAACACCTGTGCATATTATGGAATTCCATTGTTTTCTGCATAAATCGATCATAAATATTACCGAAATATGAAACTGGAAAAACAATTGTTAACGTCATCATAGCTGTCTGGAACGTTATTGTCAAGCTAAAAATTGCTACACAATCAAATATTTATTTTCTACAGGGCTATCTTGGCCTGGATGCCAAGGTGGATTGAGAGGTCATTGTGATAGTTAGTGCCATATAAGTGTCCGTGCAGTCTAGGATTTTTGTCCTGCATTAACAAAATAAATGTCCTTTGAAACGACCCCAAACCCCTAATATTTGTTCCTGTATGTCTCGCTGCATTAAGCTGTAAGTAATGTATTGGCTCTTGTGTGGTGTTAGTTCATTGATGTACCGCCAGGAGGCTACATGTAATACGATAGGATCCGTGGAAAGGGTTGTGTATTATTTGTTATACAGCCAATGTTAATAAATGTGTGTACATATTATGCAAACTGTGTCGATAAATCATGTGAATCCGAGTATTAAAATGTATTGTATGTTCTAAAAGATTTTGTTCTTTGGTGTTCCTTGTCAACAGAAACACAAGAAATGAACCTTCATTCAGTATGGTTCTTGTACCGTTCTGTTCTTAATACTTCACGGTTTCCGTTACATAATCAGATTAAACCATTCAAAATGTTCTAGCTTCTATAACAGCTACAGTAACAAAACAAGGCACTCGGTTTATACTGCACCTCTCCAACACGTTACATATTCCCTCAGCAGACCTGTTCATGCAAACACCATCTCAACTTCTCTTGGAAGTGTACAACCATGCTGCAACCGACTGAATGAAATTGCCCAAGCTTCGAACAGCACCGAGAGGATATGAACACTGGTCCTTGGAATCAAGGAAGAAACACGTTGAGGTGTGGTCATCTGTTTTATCTTGCAGTGTATAAACAGGTGATTTACGTCAAATAAATAAGCAGTTACTGTTTGTCGTCCACCTAAAACAGGTACAGTAACAAAACTATATTCTCCTGCTTTCACACGCAATAACCTTGCTATCATCTCGTAAATAACAACAACTACCAAACCCGGCAAACAACTCACATCGTCCGTCAGCGGAATAACAAATAAACAATTATACTAAACAACATCCGAAGCAATTGTAAATCAACATGGTTTTTAAACTGGATTATCATTAACGACATTTAGAACAAAAACCTTTGAGTATAGTCATCTCGTGCATTTTACAATATGTTTGTTGTGAGCATTCATAATAACTAGTTAATGAAACTCAGATGATCGTTGTATGTACATTCAATGAAAAGTGAACACGACTAAATTCACATTGTAAGTGAACACAATTACACTCACATCGTAACAAATATACCTAAATGAACACAATTATATTCACATTGTAACATTTGTACATACTAGTGAACACAATTACATTCACATCGTAACAATTATACCTAAGTGAACACAATTACGTTCACATCGTAACAATTATACCTAAGTGAACACAATTATATTCACATCGTAATAATTATACCTGAGTGAACACAATTACATTTACATTGTAACAATTACACCTATGCAGTGAAACATGACAGATATCTCTAACTGGCTCCAACAGTCACAATAACTACCCCAGATGAGTCACAATCTTAACCACCCCCCGAGGTACGATTTGACTCATCATGCGCCATGAAGTTCGTGCGGCAGTGCAGTGCGGCGTGGGTAGAAAGTGTGATCGAGTGAATAGTTGAGTAGACTTGTTACAGAAGACATGTAAACGTCTGCGAATCGGTTGAGTCTGCGCGAGAAGTAGGTCGGGTTATGATAGGTCCGGAAGAGGCTCCCGAACTGAGGGTTGAAGATGTTCTTTGTGATCACTCTGTAATGAGAATCATATCATTCAAACAATCACTCCTTTTCAACGGTTAAAAACTTAAAAACACTGACTTACAATTTTGTAATTCTTGGGATTAAGGGCTGAGACTGCCAGCTAAAGAACCATGACTACCACCTGGCATGAACATGAATTTATTTGCTAGGTTTGACTTACCAAAATGTACACAACTCACACAACTAACAGAACAGTTCTTGAGTTGATGGAGAGCAACATTAAATAGGAAAAGAGGCTATTAACAATTGTGAAACAGGAAACTGCAGTGTTTTGGTCAGTCAGCTGGAAGAACAGATGGAACTGATAGAAGAGACAACCAAAACCCTGGTTAGACAACATTAAGGACAAGACAGGTCTTAAGTTCTAGCAGCTCCTGAGAAGAACTGAAGAAAATGGAAACATTGTGTATGTACACGTCCCTTCAACGGTCTTGTTAGCTATGGGACAGACAGATGAGGAGGTGTACGATTATCACATTTAAATCTGACAGTCGTGTATACTGTGACAATACATTGCAGTTTATTGACAAATATTAAAGATCATCTTGTTGTCTTTCCTTGAACTAAACAGGACAAACTTTCCACAATTAGCTTGTTACAGTTAGTTAATGTTGTTGCCATGGTTACCTGAGTTCCTGCCTCTCTTTCACCCACTCCTTGATCACTTCCTGTGACTCGGCCATCTGTTGATCCTGAAGAGAAACGAATCAACTTGTACACGGCCACCACTAACTAGACCCCAACTTCTGTGATCTGTGGTAGATGATTTATCTGCATCAGTGTGTTAGCGGCAGTAATTAGCAGCAAGATATGGGACATTCTTTTGTATCTCACAACAATATAATAATCAGTAATCAGCCCTCTTTCAAGATATTCCTCTCCCTTCCACTACCATCATTTCCCAGTGCCTCTACCCATTTCTCCCTTACCTCCTCCATATATACTTCCCCATTTTTCATCTTCAACCCTCCCTCCCTCCACCCCTCTCTTCCCCATCTGCCTGCATCTTTACTTCCCTTTTCCATCCCACCACCCATTCCCCTCCTCCCCCCTCCCCTCTCTTACCCTCCCCACCCCCTCCTCCCCTTCTTCTCTTACCCTCCCCACACCCCTCCCCTTCTACCTTCCCCACCCCTCCTCCCCTCCACATCTCCCTCCTCCCCCACCCCCTCCCCCCTCCTCACCTGCATTGTTTCAATGAGTCCCTCGAGGGCACTCAGCCACCGGACCGACTGCTTGTACACCTTTGAGTTGATTGTCTTTATTTCATCCTGTACAACATAACCTCAGAACTGAGGACACTCAACCTCAACAACATGAAAACCTCAGAACTGAGGACACATGACCTCAACAACACGACCTCAGAACTGAGGACACACAACCTCAACAAGACAACCTCAGAACTGAGAAGACTCGACCTCAACAATACAACCTCAGAATTGAGGACACTCGACCTCAACAACCTCAGAACTAAGGACACTTGACCTCAACAAACAAATACCATCTACAGCAACAAGTCATTGGCTTATCAAGAATCCAAGTCTGTCAATAGTCTGTCAGTCATGTTTGAAACACATACGTACACATTACACACTGTGCCATTTTGTTTGTTCTAGTTCATTAGGGAAATGAAAAACACAGTCCATAAAAGATCACTCGTCTGTTATTTGCCACCAAACTGAGCAGTGAAGGCCGTGAACAGTTTTATTGATAAACAAAGGAGCATATGTATGTGTTCTTAAGTGTTATAACTGAACATAGAATTGTACATATACTCACAGCTAACTCAGGGATTATGGCCCCTGTTCTCCAGCCATGTTTAAGGGTCGCATCCTGCAAAAAAAGCACATTTTATGTACACACTGTTTGCATGCATGCCTGTGTGTACACGCATGCTACTGCATGCGTGTACAAGTTTTATATAAAGTGATTGTTGATTTTTGTCACTGTTTGATTACCTACAATACAAGATAGAACATTCTGAATTATTTAGTCCGATTTTGTAACAGAAAATGTTGTAACAGAAACCCTGTAGTGCAAGAACAGAATGGTACAAGAACCGTAGAGAATGGAGGTTCATTTCTTGCCACACTGACTGGAGTTCCAGGGTCACTTGCTGTGAGCAGTTACCTACAACATAATCTCCTGAGATATGTGTCAACCTTGTTTTTAAACATAGTCACACTGCTAGCAGTTATACAATCTGTACATTATTTGTTCCATTCATTTATTGTCCTCTGTGAGAACAAGTGCTTCCTGATATCTACATTGATCCTTTACTAATGTTACCTCATGTCCTCTAGTTCTATTATCTTTCTTGAGTGAGAAAAACATATTTCTATCAATATTTTCATACCCGTTTAATATCTTAAAAACTTCAATCTGATCTCTTCTTAACCTCCTTGTCTCTAGAGTTGTTAAACCACATTCTTTCAGGCATTCTTCATAACTAAGGTCTCTCAGTTCTGGAATAATTTTAGTTGCTCTCCTCTGTATGCGTTCAAGCGTATCTATATCCTTCTTACGATATGGTCTCCATGCTTGTATACAGTATTCTAAATGAGGTCTAACTATTGCTTTATAAAGAGGTATAATTAGCTTTTTTCCCTTGTATGTTATGTTTCTCCTAATCAACCCAATAATTTGATTACCCTTTGAAGCTGCAATACCACACTGCTCTGAAACTTTCATATCAGCACTTATTGTAACTCCTAAGTCCTTTTCTTTTACGGTAGTACCCAGAACAGTATCTCCCATTTTAGAGTTTACACCCAAGTTCCCATGTCCCGTATGTAGGTATTCACATTTCCCAAAATTGAACAACAATCTGCCATTTCTCAGACCATTTCACTAATCTGTCTAGATCGTTTTGTAAATGTTGTTTATCACCATCAGTGTTAACCTTACTAAACACTTTTGTGTCATCCGCAAATTTCAGTACGTTACTTGTTATATTGTCGTCCAAGTCATTGATATATATTAAGAATAATAAAAGTCCTAATACTGATCCTTGTGGTACCCCACTAAAAACTGATTTCCTGTTTGAAACTTTTCCATCTACTACAACACACTGTCTTCTGTCAGTCAGCCATTGTTCTATCCAGTCAATTATGGGGTTTTAATTTAAGTAGTAATCTTTGATGTGGCACTTTGTCAAAAACCTTTCTGAAAATCTAAGTAGATAATATCTACTGGCAATGCCTCGTCTATCCACTTAGTGATTTCTTCCAAAAAACATAACACATTTGTTAAGCGTAACCTCGCTTTTAGGAATTCATGTTGACATGAAAATCTAAGTAGATAATATCTACTGGCAATGCCTCGTCTATCCACTTAGTGATTTCTTCCAAAAAACATAACACATTTGATAAGCGTAACCTCGCTTTTAGGAATCCATGTTGACATGAATTTAATAATTTATACATAATAAGGAAGTCCACCATATGGTCTTTAATTAACCTTTCTAATAATTTACAAATCACTGATGTTAAACTCACTGGTTTGTAATTCTCTTACTTATTTCTCGAACCCTTTTTAAATAATGGTATGATGTTTGCTTCTTTCCATTCAAATGGAACAACTCCCTCTTTTAATGACAAGTTGAACACTCTTGCAAGTAGTATACTGATTTGTTCTACTGTTTACGTTAGTAGTTTTGGAGTAATTCCATCCACTCCCGGTGATTTATTATCCTTCATTGCCTTTATTTTCTTAGCTACCATTTCTGGAGTTACAATTAACGGTCCTAAACATTCAGATTTAGCCTCAGTATTTATTATCATAAAATAAGGATATAAATTGTATAATGAAAACTTACAGCTAGGTCAGTATAGACGTGGTCCCCGAAGTAGAGCACTCTTGCACCTTGCCAGTTGGTCAGCTTATTCAACTCCATGAAATTGCCCTACAACAAACGTGAAATTGTTACTTTGTCCCACTTGCCGCACCAACCAGTTTCTTGTTTACACTGATGCTTCAAATTGTTACTTTGTCCCACTTGCCGCACCAACCAGTTTCTTCTTTGCACTGATGCTTCAAATCGCAAAAGCATCAAATATATGTCACTAATTAACACACTTCATATCTATGTCACTTTGAACATGTCTATATTTCATTGCAACTCAACTTGCGTATATCGGCAAATTGTTTATTTGATGTAAAACCAAAATCTCCTGCTCAGTTGCATTAGCAGCTACGATGGCTAATAATTAAAACACAAATACTGTCCAGTGTTGGTGTATACAGAGACCACTGGAGATCAAATGTGTCAAATGTCATGAATTATTAAACAAGCAAATACAATGTTTATTCACTTTAATTATACATCAAAACACCCCCACTAATCTCCCGGTAAAAACACCCCCTTTAACCTCCTGGTAGAAATGCCCCCACTAATCTCCTAGTGGAAATGCCCCCACTAACCTCCTGGTAGAAACACCTCCACTAACCTCCTGGTAGAAACACCCTCACTAACCTCCTGGTTGAAACATCCCCACTAACCTCCTGGTAGAAACACCCCACTAACCTCCTGGTAGAAACACCCCACTAACCTCCTGGTAGAAACGCCCCCACTAACCTCCTGGTAGAAACGCCCCCACTAACCTCCTGGTAGAAACACCCCACTAACCTCCTGGTAGAAACGCCCCACTAACCTCCTGGTAGAAACGCCCCCACTAACCTGGTAGAAACACCCCACTAACCTCCTGGTAGAAACATCCCACTAACCTCCTGGTAGAAACGCCCTTTCTGAAGACTCTCCACCTTCGTCCATGACTTTGCACCACACCGGTGGTCAAAACTTCTGAAGGGTCTGCAAGAAATTTTTTTTTTTTAAAATTAGCATAGAGACTTCCAATCATATCAGTGGTGTATCCAACCTGCCACAATGGTTTTTTAATTTAACTGACCTAATATAGGCAAGCCTCGTTATTACGCGCCCCGTTACAACGTGGATTCGGATATAATGCAGTCGGCCGTGGACCCCGATTTTCTGCTGCCGGGGGGATGGGAATAGCTACCTTTCGGAGGGCATTTCACCTGCTGATGCTACGAGCACCGCACTAATCTATTTCCTAACTAGCGCTTGTTTTGATGTACTCTTCCTGTTTGTCAAAGAATTGCTTAGAATTGCTTTGACGGTTCTCAATGTGAACAATAAACGAGTGGCGAGGTTTTGTTTCAATGTTTGTTCTGCGGTGGCATCAATCGTATTATGCTGCTGGCTTCATCCTCGCCTCAGCGGTTTGTAAATTGCAATCAAGATTCACAAATACGCCTTGCATAAGAATCAGTCAAATAGTCTCAAATGCTATTTAGTAGCCAACACCAGTATAAAACAGGTGAAATAGCATGCTTCTGTTGCATCATAAATAAAAATTTTTGCAGTGTTAAACCAAACTCATAGGTAAGTGTTACAGGTGTGCAGAATCAGTGGTATGGGAGATGTGTGTCGTGATTAAAGTCTTCGAGATCGGTTGAAAGGCGAAGTGAACTAATTATTGATGCAACCTAGGTAATTGTTGTTTTCAATGCTTAACTTTCACACACGGCACTGTATGCAAGCACGCCAGTGTATCTTGCGTCACTGCTACATTGTCACTTGCCACGCAGGACCCTACGCTCTGGTGGTGGTTTACTTCTTGATGTTCCACGCGTAAACCTAGAACGTTATGGTCGCCGGGCGTTTGCTTGTGCTGGGCCGACATTGTGGAACTCTCTGCCACTGGAACTACGCACGATCCAGAACACCAGGCAGTTTGGAAAATTATTGAAAACACTTCTGTTCTTAAACTAATTTAATCAGACCTCATTTAACCTTGGTATTATTCATGCATACAATTTTCTTAATGTAAAGTTTTATTTATCTTAGGTTTATTTATCTTTTTAGTATCTTTTTAACTTATTTAATATAATCTAGGCTTTTATTATTTATTATCCAATATGATCAGCTGTTCAGCACTTTTGCAAATCATTTGTTTTATCATTGCACTTACCTGTAATTTTACTATACATAGATCTATATATATATATATATATATATATATATATATATATATATGTATGTATACATACTAGCATTGTTTCCTAATTTTACTTTTTACTTTTTATTTATTTCCCTTAAAAGCATCTTGATGTTTCTTAGAAGTTTGCCAATTTTGTAATCACCCATGAATGGGGCACTAGTCCCGGATTTGATGGTGAATAAATAAAGTATATTATTATTATCACACTGTGTGTATCAACTCATATACGTGTTTGGTTACTCAGATCCAGTTTATTATTTTTGAAACGCATTAGTCGATCAATCTGTCCCAGTTCATCTTAGCAAATATATACATACGTATTTTACTCAGTTCAACATTCAACAAAGTGTGATATTTAAAAAATAATATACATTGACACTAGTTGACTCATTTAAATTAATTGCATATAGACAGCACGGCCAGTGCACAGCGTCCGTGACTTCGACAGCGTTTTTGGTACCGGGGACGGAGATCGCTGTTGCTTAGTAGTCCCCCTGGTGGCAGGTATGGGAACACCTAACACGCCTCGCTTACAACGCGGTCCAAAATCATGGACCCCGATTACTGCGTTTTAACGAGGTTCAACTGTATGTACGTTTATGGTGTTGGAATTAGAGATGGAATCAATGTCTGGAATGTAGTTAGCAGGATGCAAATAAATGTTTAGACCAAGCGACTTAAGTTAAAATGCTAACATATAAAAACACCACTTTAATTATAATTAACTCCAAAAGTCAACTTAAAAGCCTGGAGGACATAACTGCGATTACACCTGCAACCCAACTTAGAAATACAGCTCAAGATGTAACCAATTACAATAAATTACTATTGTAATCACAATACAGAATTTTTATTACAACTACAATCATGACACAATAACTTATTACAGCTACAACTTATTTAATTAACTTAATTGCAATCATTCATGATTGTTGATCTGCTTTGCGCCAAAAAACAAAATCTTTACTTTACACATTTCAAATTCTACGGAGCCACAGAATCTGAAAGAAAGATATCTGAAGATTACTGACAAACTTGTCATCTTACCGTGAATACTGGTAGAAAAACTTTGGTTTCCTGGCATTGGTGATAATCACATCAAACATCTTGTACCATTGGGGACCCACGAGGTAGTTCATCCCTCGGTTCCTGTAAACAGTTCAACCATCTCTAGGAGTTCTGGACACAACTGGACAGTCCAGGCAAAAAAGAACACTGGCAACATGTAGTATACATGTGTACCTTACTTATTGTCCCAAATATTTAAAGGTTCCTCGTCAATTCGATTTTTTTGCTAATCTCATTTCAAATTCATTTTACTAAACATCAAACCTATCCAATGCGACATGCTAGCTCGTTTGTGCAACTTTTGTATGTAGTTTTTTGTGAAATCATCAGACAAACTATTAAATTACTTAATGTTTGGTCAAACATTAATTGAAGAGAAAAACTTAAATGTTGAGAATTCATAAATTTCACCCTTGGTGAAATTTTTTAACTGTCATGTGATCGGCAAGAGGACGGAGGTCACGCCCATGATCAGCATTGACCCACACAGTGCTTACCATTTTGGATATCCACTATTTTGAGCTTTACCAGATCTAACAACTAAAGTTAATTCTTTCAATGATTTGAAAAAAATATGCATTTTAAAAATAAAATCGACTGCGGTTGTTACTTAAACAATTCACACACTACATATCTGGGCATCAACGAACTGGATTTGCGATAGGCTAAATCAGTTGAGGATGGAATTTTAAAAACAACCTTTTGAATTATAATATGTCTACCAAGTGTTTAGGCTCTAGCGACTATCAGTACAACAGAATATTTTCAATGTTTGCAGAGTGGGACAATGATATTCACAACAGTGTTTTAGGCGAATCTTAGGATCTGATTTATCAACTATTAAAAGGATTGTCTAAGCATCACAAAAGTAATAATTCCCTAATGAGTACTTACTTTCATTATCTTTACGAAGATAGCACCACACCAATATTTGCTATGTCCTCAATAAACGTAAATATTGTAGCATATATATATATATATACATATATATATATATATAGCATCAATGCAACAGATATTTTAATATGTTTGTCATGTGTTGTTTTAATTCAAACTATTTTATAATGTTCTGAATCGATGATACATGTATATTTATTCCAGTAATGTTAAACTAGTTTTACTGCGCTACACATGTTGATACGATCACGTTAAGAATGACCTACACATGTTGATACGATCACGTTAAGAATGACGTACACATGTTGATACGATCACGTTAAGAACGACCTACACATGTTGATACGATCACGTTAAGAACGACCTACACAAAGTCAGCAGAGTTGTTGGTGATGAGGAAGATGTGTTTTCCGGAAGCGGTCAGTTGGGTGAGTAGATCGACGATGGAGACGTCTGGGTCCATGTAAGTGGCTATAAACACATTGGGTAGACTAGTGATACAGGGGGGGCACACTTGAGCAGTATAGTTAGTGATACAGGGGGGCACACTTGAGCAGTATAGTTAGTGATACAGGGGGGCACACTTGACCAGTACAGTTAGTGATACAGGGGGGCACACTTGAGCAGTATAGTTAGTGATACAGGGGGGCACACTTGAGCAGTATAGTTAGTGATACAGGGGGGCACACTTGAGCAGTACAGTTAGTGATACAGGGGGGCACACTTGACCAGTATAGTTAGTGATACAGGGGGGCACACTTGACCAGTACAGTTAGTGATACAGGGGGGCACACTTGAGCAGTATAGTTAGTGATACAGGGGGGCTCACTTGACCAGTACAGTTAGTGATACAGGGGGGCACACTTGACCAGTATAGTTAGTGATACAGGGGGGCACACTTGACCAGTACAGTTAGTGATACAGGGGGGCTCACTTGACCAGTACAGTTAGTGATACAGGGGGGCTCACTTGACCAGTACAGTTAGTGATACAGGGGGGCACACTTGACCAGTACAGTTAGTGATACAGGGGGGCTCACTTGGGGTCTCACTTGACCAGTACAGTTAGTGACACAGGGGGGCTCACTCAACCAGTACAGTTAGTGAAATGGGAGGCTCATTTCACCAGTACAGTTAGTGACACAGGGGGGCTCATTTCACCAGTACAGTTAGTGACACGGGGGGCTCATTTCACCAGTAGAGTTATTGATATGAGGGGCTCATTTCACCAGTAGAGTTATTGATATGGGGGGCTCACTTGACTAGTTTCTGTGCATACAGATATATAAACCATACATACTATAAACTATATCTATTCTAACATCTGGAATGACCAAATGTGCTTTAAATGAAGGACCATTGTTAAACACAATGTTACAGTTACCTGTCTGTGAATATGGACCTTGCCAATCAGCATGTAATGTATACATGACATTCACACAGAAACACCCAAATGAAACATACAACAGTCAAATAAAAAAAAAAAATTACTGTTCATTAAAAACACATTTGGGCAGTCAAGAATAAATATAGAGGATACTTTATAACATGATTTTTTTTTTAAACATCAGACATTGGCCTTTTAACTGTTTTAAAAATCATAATGTGTATAATTATCAAATGAAAGAAACCACAAGTCACAACAGGTGTTACTGGGAGACCGTCTGTGAAGTGTTTGTCCAATGATCAGCGAATGGTCACTCACTCATGTCTCGTATGATGGTCTGGTGCAGTCGGCCGGACGAGTGGACATCCTGAACTGCACTCTACAATAGGACAGCGTGATGTGATACGCAGTTGGTAATCAGTGACACTTGTGATGATACTGATGAAATTAATTAATCAGTTCAGTAAACAAACACACAATG
Source organism: Lamellibrachia columna (assembly GCA_963662155.1). Classification (NCBI taxonomy): domain Eukaryota; kingdom Metazoa; phylum Annelida; class Polychaeta; order Sabellida; family Siboglinidae; genus Lamellibrachia; species Lamellibrachia columna. Next base: position 35,085,638 of record OY759275.1, on the reverse strand, counting down.
CTGATACACTAATGCAATGTACTAATGCAATGTACTAATGCAATGATGTACCAATACAATGTAGGCAGACATAAGTAATGGGGACTTCAAACATACACAGTGTATGGTCTAGTAGTAGTCTTGTATTGATATACTTTGTAGAATCAGATTAAATGAAAGAACCTACCTTCACATCATAAAAGACATATTCAGGATCATAAGAAAGGTCGTTGTCAATGAAATACTGCAACAAACAATACGCGCTAAAATACATGAAACAAATAAAAAGTTGTCTACACGCAATAATACTGATAGTTACCAACATGTCATGCATAAGAGAATATTAGGATACTTGTCGACCCCAGGGTCATATTGACTCGATGCAGAAACATAGTACAAAATTATCAGACATATGGCGCTGTCATCAACATATAAAATAATTTGTGTACTTTTCATTGTTTCCTAGTTGTTTGCAGTGTGCTAACTTACCTGTATCACATTTGAGAACAAAGTCATCTCTGGCACAGAAAACAGGTCCATCATCTGATGCATGTTTGGTCCCTACAAGAAAAGGTTCATAGCCTTGCACGAGATATCGTATTTCAACAAATTTAACTATTACTGGGTCTATTGACTTTTCTGTTTATTTACGCCCATATCATTTGTGCAGATACTGTTTAAGAATCAATTAGTTATGCATCGCTTTTTATATAACATGATTTTCCATTTGCTGGACCTGAATGACATGCACAAAATCAATATTCATTTTATACAGTTACATGAGAATAAATCACAAAAATTAAAATACGATCATGACTAATTTAAGTATAATGCAGTTCTACGATAATATCTCCCATCAATACGCCCCACTAATACCCCAGACAATAATTATTCTCCTATGCAGCATAGCAGAAAAGCAATATGATATGCATGATATATCAATCATTTAAACAACTATGTCCAGGGTTGTTTGATTTAAATCATTGATTTAAATCATGATTTAAATCGCTCCAAAAAAATCATCGATTTATGATTTTTTTACTTCCGGTTTTTTTAATCGCTGATTGATATGAACTTAACACAAATAATTGTTTACAAGCATCGAGATCAACAAAGTTTTGTGTTTTTTAATACAAAAGCACAAAGGGCGCACACTTGTGTAGCTGTATTGACACCAGATAGCCTGATAGTAAAATATTTTATGACATTGTGTATACCAGATTTTAAAAAAATCAAATAAATAAAAAAATCAAATAAATAAAAAAAATCCGATTTAAATTAAAACAAATCTTATTTTTTATTTTTATTTTTTAAATCATGATTTTTTTCAACCCTGACTATGTCATTGCAACCAATATATAATATTGTCATGGGTACAATATCCTAGAATTATATTATATGGTGGATGTTGCATTAATTTGAAATAAAAAATTTTCATTAAGCAACACATTTAAAAAAAGAAAATACAGATGGCAGGAAGGAACTCCTGATTGAATTAAAAACACACTTATCAGAAAGAGCAACATTTATTTGACAAAGTAGGACAATACTAAATATAAAAATGTTCAACCAATCAGCAATGTTGTAACTACTCGAGTTTTTAAATGCAATTTGGTAGATTCTGATAGCAGGGGACATACATTCTTGTCTATGACGAGGGTAAGTGGAATGTCAACATACCGTTCCATAGAAACTGTTCATGTTCATGATTCCAACATGTGAACCATTGTATAGCTGCTTCACCTCCTCATCAGGCAGACATGACAGACCTCTGTAACATAGACACGACAGACCTCTGTAACATAGACACGGCAGACCTCTGTAACATAGACACGGCAGACCTCTGTAACATAGACATGACAGACCTCTGTAACATAGACACGACAGACCTCTGTAACATAGACACGACAGACCTCTGTAACATAGACACGACAGACCTATGTAACATAGACATGACAGACCTCTGTAACATAGACACGACAGACCTCTGTAACATAGACACGACAGACCTATGTAACATAGACACTACAAACCTCTGTAACATAGACACGACAGACCTCTGTAACATAGACACGACAGACCTATGTAACATAGACACGACAGACCTATGTAACATAGACACGACAGACCTCTGTAACATAGACACGACAGACCTCTGTAACATAGACACGACAGACCTCTGTAACATAGACACGACAGACCTCTGTAACAGAGACATGACAGACCTCTGTAACATAGACACGACAGACCTCTGTAACATAGACATGACAGACCTCTGTAACAGAGACATGACAGACCTTTGTAACATAGACACGACAGACCTATGTAATAGAAACACGACAGACCTCTGTAACACAGACATGACAAAAGTCTGTAACACAGACATGACAGATCTCTGTAATATAAACTTGACATACCTCTGTAGCAGACATGACAGACCTCTGTAACAACGATTAATATACAGATATGACAGATCTCTGTAACAATGAGTTACATACAGACATGACAGACATCTGTACCAATTAGACACACAGACACAGACATCATGTCATCACATTACTTATGTCTATATTTACCCACACATGATTAGTTTTGTTCTACACCAACTTTGGTGATGTAACACCCAAAGTGTAGGAGCTCTATTAGTTGGACTACATTCACATATATTTCTGCAGAATGAAACACACAAGAATGACACTGCTATGCAAGTAATGTACCCCAGGGCTTCAAATACACAAGCCCACTACACAGTGGTGCTGTGTAGTGACGTATAACATACCTGTAGACAGTTCCCATCTGAATGTCATGAAAGGAATCAATTTTCAGCAGCAGGCCCTAGAAATGAGAGAGAGGGAAGTATGATTATAATTATACATGTTTGTTCCCTTGAATCGCAGATAATTCAAAAATAGACCATAACATTCATGTCTGAACAATGGCATTGTTTCATACCTTGCGTACATCACAGTGAAGGCCACGAATGGCAAATGTAGGATCGTATTTGAGGTTCAAGATTCTTTCGGGATACTGAAACAGAAAACATTTCATGGATCAATAAAGAGTAAAAGATATTTTATTAATAAGTTAATATGACTTCTTTCCCAACTAAACATTTTTAATTATTGTCATATTTATTCAATCACTAATGTAATCATCCCACCTTCCTCCACCACACCTTCTCGACTCTCAAATTAGTACACTATTTTTACCTTTATTTTCCCATTCTTCAATTCACATTCCATTATCTTTTTCCCCCTGACCTACCAGGGGACTCACCCATTCCCTACCCTATTCTTCCCTACCTTGTGTAGTTCCACCAGTTTTCGGCAGCCCAAGTCATAGATAAGATAGTGCAGAGACTTCTTGTAGTTCATCAGTGTGTAGTCATAGTCGAAGCCATAGACATCAATCTCACTCAGATCCAGTTCGTTGTTTGCATACACGGCATCTGGGTCACGGTTGCGTGGCAATGGTTGCTCTGGCAACACAAAGAAAATAATTAATAAATTTCAGCCAAGAGTGTTCTGTAAATGACCCCTTTATCATGCTGTTACTCTCCCTACATTCACTTTATCATGCTGTTACTCTCCCTACATTCACTTTATCATGCTGTTACTCTCCCTGTTTCACTTTATCATGCTGCTACTCTCCCTGTTTCACTTTATCATGCTGTTACTCTCCCTGTTTCACTTTATCATGCTGTTACTCTCCCTACTTTCACTTTATCATGCTGTTACTCTCCCTGTTTCACTTTATCATGCTGTTACTCTCCCTGTTTCACTTTATCATGCTGTTACTCTCCCTGTTTCACTTTATCGTGCTGTTACTCTCCCTGTTTCACTTTATCGTGCTGTTACTCTCCCTGTTTCATTTTAACATGCTGTTACTCTCCCTGTTTCACTTTATCATGCTGTTACTCTCCTTGTTTCACTTTATCATGCTGCTACTCTCCCTGTTTCACTTTATCGTGCTGTTACTCTCCCTGTTTCACGGTATCCAATGTTTTGGTTAATTGTAGACTGCAACAATACATCGAACTATCGAAGCAAATTACTCAAATTAAATTGAGCTATCAATAGTTATCATCAATATTACAATGAACTATCGACAGTAATGATAGTTAGAAAAACAATTCAGAAGGGCAATTTCTGTCACTATAATATTAGAAATAATTTTTTTTTCTCAACTATATCGGATACTTTTTTCTGACCTAATATCAACAATTGTCGATTAGAACTAAGCCATTCATGAATTCAGCATTTTTAATCAACTACCTCCAGGGTTACACAATAGGGCGACCCATCATCTACCTCCAGGGCTACACGATAGGACCACCCATCAACTACCTCCAAGGATACACGATAGGGCCACCCATCAACTACCTCCTGAGCTACACGATAGCTCCACCCATCAACTACCTCCAGAGCTACACGATAGCGCCACCTATCAACTACCTCCGGGGCTACATGATAGGGCGACCCATCAACTACCTCCAGGGCTACACGATAGCACCACCCATCAACTACCTCCAGGGCTACACAATAGGGCCACCCATCAACTACCTCCAGGGCTGCACGATAGCACCACCCATCACCTACCTCCAGGGCTACACGATAGGGCCACCCATCAACTACCTCCAGGGCTACACGATAGGGCCACCCATCAACTACCTCCAGGGCTACACGATAGGGCCACCCAACAACTACCTCCAGGGCTACACGATAGCATAGGGCCACCCATCACCTACCTCCAGGGCTACACTGGGATAGGGCCACCCATCAACTACTTCCAGGGCTACATGATAGCTCCACCCATCAAATACCTCCAGGGCTACACGATAGCACCACCCAACAACTACCTCCAGGGCTACACGATAGGGCTACCCATCAACTACCTCCAGGGCTACACAATAGGGCCACCCATCAACTACCTCCAGGGCTACACGATAGGGCCACCCAACAACTACCTCCAGGGCTACACGATAGGGCCACCCATCAACTACCTCCAGGGCTACACGATAGCTCCACCCATCAACTACCTCCAGGTCTACATTGGGATAGGGCCAACCATCAACTACCTCCAGGGCTGCATGATAGAGCCACCCACCAACTACCTCCAGGGCTGCATGATAGGGCCACCCATCAACTACCTCCAGGGCTGCACCATAGCACCACCCATCACCTACCTCCAGGGCTACACGATAGGGCCACCCATCAACTACAACCAGGGCTACACGATAGGGCCACCCATCAACTACCTCCAGGGCTACATGATAGGGCCACCCAACAACTACCTCCAGGGCTACACGATAGCATAGGGCCACCCATCAACTACCTCCAAGGCTACATGATAGCTCCACCCATCAACTACCTCCAGGGCTACACAATAGGGCCACCCATCAACTACCTCGAGGGCTGCATGATAGGGCCACCCATCAACTACCTCCAGGCCTAAACGATACCGCCACCCATCAACTACCTCCAGGGGTACACAATAGGGCCACCCATCAACTACCTCCAGGGCTACATGATAGGGCCACCCATCAACTACCTCCAGGGCTATACGATAGAGCCACCCATCAACTACCTCCAGGGCTACACGATAGGGCCACCCATCAACTACCTCCAGGGCTACACGATAGGGCCACCCATCAACTACCTCCAGGGCTACATGATAGGGCCACCCATCAACTACCTCCAGGGCTCCACGATAGCAGCACCCATCAACTACATCCAGGGCTACACGATAGCACCACCCATCACCTACCTCCGGGGCTACACGATAGGGCCACCCATCAACTACCTCCAGGGCTCCACGATAGCAGCACCCATCAACTACCTCCAGGGCTACACGATAGCACCACCCATCACCTACCTCCAGGGCTACACGATAGGGCCACCCATCAACTACCTCCAGGGCTACACGATAGGGCCACCCAACAACTACATCCAGGGCTACACGATAGGGCCACTCATCAACTACCTCCAGGGCTACATGAGAGCTCCACCCATCAACTACCTCCAGGGCTACACTGGGATAGGGCCACCCATCAACTACCTCCAGGGCTGCATGATAGGGCCACCCATCAACTACCTCCAGGGCTGCATGATAGGGCCACCCATCAACTACTTCCAGGGCTACATGATAGCTCCACCCATCAGCTACCTCCAGGGCTACACGATAGCACCACCCAACAACTACCTCCAGGGCTACACGATAGGGCTACCCATCAACTACCTCCAGGGCTACACGATAGGGCCACCCATCAACTACCTCCAGGGCTACACGATAGGGCCACCCAACAACTACCTCCAGGGCTACATGATAGGGCCACCCATCAACTACCTCCAGGGCTACACGATAGCTCCACCCATCAACTACCTCCAGGGCTACATTGGGATAGGGCCACCCATCAACTACCTCCAGGGCTGCATGATAGAGCCACCCATCAACTACCTCCAGGGCTGCATGATAGGGCCACCCATCAACTACCTCCAGGGCTGCATGATAGGGCCACCCATCAACTACCTCCAGGGCTAGACGATAGCTTCACCTATAAATTACCTCCAGGGCTACACGTTAGGGCCACCCATCAACTACCTCCAGGGCTACACGATAGCTCCACCCATCAACTACCTCCAGGGCTACATGATAGCTCCACCCATCAACTACACCCAGGGCTAAACGATAGCTCCACCCATCAACTACCTCCAGGGCTACATGTTAGGGGAACCCATCAACTACCTCCAGGGCTACATGATAGGGTCACCCATCAACTACCTCCAGGGCTACATGATAGGGCCACCCATCAACTACCTCCAGGGCTGCACCATAGCACCACCCATCAACTACCTCCAGGGCTACACGATAGCACCACCCATCAACTACCTCCAGGGCTGCACCATAGCACCACCCATCAACTACCTCCAGGGCTACACGATAGCACCACCCATCAACTACCTCCAGGGCCACATGATAGGGTCACCCATCAACTACCTCCAGGGCTACACGATACCGCCACCCATCAACTACCTCCAGGGCTACACAATAGGGCCACCCATCAACTACTTCCAGGGCTACATGATAGCTCCACCCATCAACTACCTCCAGGGCTACACGATAGCACCACCCATCAACTACCTCCAGGGCTACACGATAGGGCCACCCATCAACTACCTCCAGGGCTACACGATAGGGCCACCCATCAACTACCTCCAGGACTACAAGATAGCACCACCCATCAACAACCTCCAGGGTTACACGATAGCTCCACCCAACAACTACCTCAAGGGCTACATGATAGGGCCACCCATCAACTACCTCCAGGGTTACACGATAGCTCCACCCATTAATGACGGTCTGTTTTCCTGGCTATTTGCTATTCCATGATACTACTGTAATACTACTGTGATAGTCATACAGCTATCAGGATACTATTGCAATAGTAAAACTATCCCTGACAGTCTCTCCAAGTTAATTGTATGGAATTATTCATAAATATATTTTCTTTCAATTTTGCCCCGTTTCGTCCATTTCTCTGCTTCCTTTCTACAGTTTTTTCCATGTGGATCTGTGGCGTATTTAGGGGGGCTTTTTTCGAATGTAACCTGTGGTGCCATTGTGTGGTAGCATGGAAAACTAATGGGTGACTAAGTCTAAGCTTGGCCCCCTCAGGGCTCTGGCCTCTCTCTTTGTCAGATCCTAGATATGCCACTGATGTGGATGAAGCTAAACCTGGAATCTGTTAACTGTTGCTGCAAACAGGATCAGCTCTACACAACACCATGTCCCTGCTGTGATGTGCCTTCTAACACTGCATAGATGTTCCTGTGATTACACAACAGATACAGACAGATGCAGATTCAGACTGGCAGCATGATGAAAGCTGGCATCTGGATGCACTTGGCCCACATAACAGTATAAGTTGCTTCCTTAAAGTTATCTAGTTCCATTTTTCACGTTAATTTTTTTTTTATTTTGCTTAATAAATTCAAGTAAATTTATTATATTTAATGTTTATTTTTCAATGTACCATATTTTTCTGTTTTTTTAAGTTGTTAAGCGATAATGCAATAGTTTTCATAATATAAAATATGTGTTTTAATCACTATTATGAGTAAATTAAATATATTGTAAATAAAAAAATTATGTAATCATGAGTGCATTGGGAGTCATCTTAGATCATCCTATTCGACCATGACTAATTCGGGCACCCCTTTCTTACAGCTTCTGTGTCACCTAAACTACAACTAAAACTAAACTAAACTACAACTACAACTAAACTACAACTACAACGAAACTACAACTACAACTAAACTACAACTAGTGCTTTAATCCAGCATGTAATGATTTTATTTTAAGCCACCAGAGTACACTTGGACTAACAGTTGTGTGGTATTAACACTGGATTAATTTACTCTATAGTTGTAGACTTGGAGTTCTGCCCAATGCACTTTGTAAGAGATGCCTTTATTATGCAATTTCTTGCAGTTCATGACTGAATTTATGCACCCTACAACTGAAAATTGTAGTTGTGCGTGACACACAACATCAGTAATATAGCTATTGCTATTCCTTGTTGCCCATCACTGAATTAATGCACCTTACAAATGGATGGCTATTATAACTTATAATGTAATAATCAACCAATAATGTATTTATAATAATAACCAATAATGAAATAACAACTGATAATGTAATAATCAATAATGTAATAACCTACCAAATACCAATACTGTTGAAGTCTGTTTGGAGTGCAAACACAGGACGTAAGACACTACATCCCCCTCCCTCCTTCCTCTCACTATCTCCCCTTCCTCCTTCCTCTCCCTATTTCCCCCTCCCTCCTTTCTCTCCCTATCTCCCCCTCCCTCCTTCCTCTCCCTATCTCCCCCTCCTTCCTCTCCCTATCTCCCCCTCCCTCATTTCTCTCCCCCTCCCTCCTTCCTCTCCCTATCTCCCCCTCCCTCCTTCCTCTCCCTATCTCCCCCTCCCTCCTTTCTCTCCCTATCTCCCCCTCCCTCCTTTCTCTCCCTATCTCCCCTTCCTCCTTCCTCTCCATATCTCCCCCTCCCTCCTTCCTCTCCCTATCTCCCCCTCCCTCCTTTCTCTCCCTATCTCCCCCTCCCTCCTTCCTCTCCCTATCTCCCCCTCCCTCCTTTCTCTCCCTATCTCCCCCTCCCTATTTCCTTCTTTCTTCCTTTCTCCCTCTCTTAGTTTACAAAGTTCTGTAATAATAAACACAAAGTAAGTTGATCACCCTAAACATTGTTGGACAGATATAATGTGTTATAATGTTATAACATCTATAATATACTATGATATATAAATAGAACTCAGAGGTCATCCATTGACAAGAACAGGATTACCCAGACTTTTAATCCAACAATAATTACTCAGCCCTGGGTCAATCTGTCCAGCCTTGATCAAATGCATGCCCAGTACTCACATACTGGACATAACTGGCCAGAACTAGCATGAGGTCACTCTGACCAGCAGTGGTCAAATTTAATGTCAGCAGGAAAATGCATGTTGCACAGCTTTGCATGCTCCCAGACTGCAGATAACTGGCCTCAACCAGCAGGCTAATATATCAGTACAGATGTGGACCATTGGCGAATGTTAATATTTGTGTATTAGATTAGCTAACTTAATTCTACCCCATGAAGAGATAAATTGTGTAGGTGCATGCATGCATGCATTCGTTCGTGTGAGACAGACAAACAAAACTGTACATAGTGATCTGATATGCTACTGGGTTATGCCTTCATCAATGAAACGATCGAACAAGACGAACGTGCTATCACAACGTCAAAAACGGGTTTTGTAACTTGTTGTTGGTTATTCTCAAAGAAAATGTCATTAATCAATTTTACCTAGGGTGCATGACTTGGTTCAAAGGCAAGATTGAAGTCATTGACTATGAAGATGTCTGTGACCATTGTTTAATTAATATATGTTGAGAGTTAATCCAGGAACAGCTGAACAGATGTTGTTGCACGTATAAGTCTCGATGTTCGTATTGATTTAACATCAAAATTTTCGAAGGTCTCATATCGCTAAGTGGTCATCTTACAGAATTTAAATGCTGACTTGCATACACGAGTTAACTCATTGAGAGCTGTGCAGTTTTGTTTGGTTTGCACCATGTTTTAGTTAGAAACACCTAGTCAGCACTATGGTCGAGCAACAGTTACGTATCATGCACTGATAGTGACAGATAGTCATCGGTACATAGTCATGCAGCGAATAGCCACTTTGCACAATTAACTTGGTTGTGTGTACGCTTCAATGAATATGCAGCCCATTTTCATCAGATAGAGATGAATGACTTCAGAAACTCATCTGAGTACTTCTGATGCACTACAATCTTCACAGATGAACAACCACTGGTGATAGCAGCTTCAAATACCACTAAGATTACCAGATTTTCACATTCAATGTGGTACAAAAATCTAGTACATTTACATAATAAGATAAAGCATGTAAACAAAAGTCAAGAGACAGAACTCAACCAGGGCAGTGGCAGCACAAAAAGCACACCAGTGGCACAATGTGCACACCAGTGGCACAATGTGCACACTAGTGGCACAATATGCACACCAGTGGCACAATGTGCACACCAGTGTCACAATGTGCACACAAGTGTCACAATGTGCACACCAGTGGCACAATGTGCACACCAGTGTCACAATGTGCACACCATTGTCACAATGTGCACACCAGTGTCACAATTGAATGTGTACACCAATTGTCACAATGTGCACACCGGTGTCACAATGTGCACACCAGTGTCACAATGTGCACACCAGTGTCACAACTGAATGTGTACACCAATGTCACAATGTGCACACCAGTGACATGTGATTTAACAAGATCGCCATTTAAATTAATATTTACTTGCTCTTGTACATCTAATCTCCACAAAATAATCAGTGAAGAGTATACAAGTCCATTTTGATCTGCACCATGTGGTTGGTTGGATGTGTGTTTATTACATTAATGTCTAATACATGATAAGCGTTGTTCGTGTGTTAGAAGTTAATCAATATGTGCACGAGTCCATGTGATGTTGCAGTGATCATCACAAAATGTCATAATTTTATATTTACGCATGGTTATTGTCAAGTAACTTTAGTGATATACGTATAATAATGATTACATACACAAAATAAGTGTTTATTGCATTTTTATAATGTTTCAAATATACGTTAGTTTTTGGTGACCAGGACCCTCGCCTTTTGTTAGAAATGACGAGTGCCTTGCCTTGATAGATCTATATATGACGACTGTGTAACTAGCAGTGTAAATGTCTAAAAATAAAACTGACAGTCAATACTAGGCCTACCTGATAACGGCGGGCTGTACATAGATGAAACATTTATCAACAGCTTCCTTGACCTTGTCCATTTGCAGCTTATGGCTTTGGATGGCAACCTTGTTCAATCGTGTTAAATCTACTTTGTCTCTGTCTCTGTACGGTGGTATGGACTTTGCCTTTGCTTAAGTTAAATGCTTTGCCTTTGCTTACATAACTTCATAACTTGACATTTTATAACACAAGTTACACGTACCTGCGACTGTCTGCTTTGTTTTATGATATTCCTCCCACAGGTCGACTTTTTCCATCGTGACTGTTCGGGATCTTCCACTATACGACCGTAAAAGTATGTTCCTGTTTGCATTTTGAACAACACCTTTCAGAATCTGTCGATTTTGACAGATGCGCCGAGCGAGTAAATAGAAGCACGTTGTCGTCGGTGACATGTCGATGCAAGCGGGTCACTCTCGTTAAGTACTCAAATGTGGCATTGAACTATACTGCGCTGAATGACCACATCTTATGGATGGTTTCTAGTAGCATGAATAGATTATGTCAAAACAACGAATTCCGTATGTATACAATGGAGCACAGCCCGTTTTTGCGACTTTACTAGCACTGTAGCAATGACAAGCGGGCGCGTCTGGCCTACACGCTAAGATGTCAAACCATCCGTTAGGCGGCGTAACTAGTAACGCAATGAAGTCATCTATACCTCGAAGACGATAGCATCATAATAGAGTTAGTGGCCACAACTTAAAAAAAATACTATTCCCACAGCCACTGGTAAAAATTCGCTGGGAGAAATTGCGTTGCAATAGGGTATGGATACATATCTGATTGATGAACAAAACGTTACCAATAAACGTATTAGGTTAAGTTTCCTTATACCAAACCAAACAACCAAAAATAACTTTACTTACTTAGGTTTACTTAGGTTCTTCCGGACCATAGGCGGTGGCCTCGGTGGTCAGATCTTGAACTTTCCCTTGGAATGCTCTACGACTTCCTGGCAAGGCAGCTTTGTAGTTGTAGAGAAACTCCTCAGTACTCCAATGTCTATCTAGATGGTTTTTAAATGAGTTGACGCTTGAGGAAGTTATAACTAGTTCCGGTAGATCATTCCATAATCTGGTAACTCTAAGTGAGAAGCTTTCTTTTCTAACATTTGTACAACCACGTTCTATAAACCTAGCATTAGAAGTGGGGCTGACTAAATACAGTTACATTTGCAGGTCACTGTCTCTGTATTTCAGGCAACGATCTTGAAAGAAGCAACAACCACTGCCTTAAAAAAGTTAGATATCCAACAGATAGATCATAAATATGTTTCATAGTCACTTTTATTTAAACGAAAAATAACTTGTCAACATTCATTTGCAAAGCTAGCCTTTATGTAAAGGTATTTCTCATTACATCTTACATACACCAGGTTACAACACCACTAAACAGCAGCAGGGGCAGGCAAAATACTTTAAAAGTACAACAAATATGTTTTATGTATTACAAATACTTACAAAACAAATTGCATTTTCCTAAAATCTATTACAAATTCTAGCAAATATTGTTTACACTTTTAGTAAAGCAGACTCTTTAGTCTGCTTTATAGTATAACGCAAATTTTTATAGTATAATACAAATAATTTTTTTTTCATATTATTTAAATGTTTAATTTTATTTTAGGCATTACAGAAAATTATAATTGCAAGTGTGTGATGAATACTTTTATGGTATTATGAATTCTTACGGGAAACCAATAACAGAACATATTACTGTATACTGCAATACTTTCAAAAGTACATTTGACAGTGTTGCAAATGCTGCATAACAAATTTTTTTTTAATATTTAAAATATATCCTCAATACTCCAAGTATTGTGCCATCCCTGAGCAATAGACAATATTAAGCCAACAGCAGACCTGATTGCTTAAGATATTAACATCTCAACACAAGGTATTAATGATTTACAATGTCACTAAATCTACTGACGATACTGACAAACATTTCTTCTGGTAAATGTCACAGATCACTTGTAAGCCTTGCAGGTCAATTAACTGTAGTTTCCTTCCATTATAAGTGCATGAAACATTATGTTCCTTTGTGTTTGCTGTTATCTGCTGTCCTCCCTCCTATCATCACAATACACATCACAGTACACATCACAATACACATCACACATCACAACACAGTAAACATCACATTACACATCACAGTACACAACACAATAAACATCGCTGTGCACACAACAGTACACATCACAGTACACACAACAGTACACACAACAGTACACACAACAGTACACAATACAATAAACATCGCTGTGCACACTACAATACACACAACAGTACACACTACAGTACACACAACAATACACATCACAGCACACAACACAATAAACGACACAATACACATCGCAGTACACATCGCAGTACACATCACAATAGACATCACAGCACACAACACAGTACCCATCACAGTACCTATCACAGCATATATTACAGCACATATCACAGTACACATCACAATAGTATATAATTTATGTATTTATTCAAAGCTTTATAACAAGCAAAACAACAACCAAGTGTTAACTTTGCAACCAGTGGGGTATTTAGGGGGGTCATGACCCCCTTTGGGGTAAGAATGTTTTCATGAATAACCTGTTGCGCCACTACATGGTAGCAAGGCAGACTAATTGGCGGCTAAGTTTGGACTCCTTTCCAAGATGCTAAATATGCCGTTTGCAACATGTAAACAAAAAATATCAGGCAATTTGTTGGACTATGGCAAGATTACATCATGCATAAAAGTATGATCATAAAACCACAACAAAGTTGTAAATTATTGTAGTATGAAAATATTGTGTTTACGTATGGAAAATATGTCTTCCATATTCCCATAAAGTATATAATTTTATTTGTGATGTTTAGAATCCATTCCAGACCTACTACAACTCCAGTTGAAGTTTATCCAGTTATATATGAATGCTGCATTTGTTGACATGAAATGGGTTAATAATCACATATGAATAAAATTTGACAAACAATTTTAACAGAAAATCCCCCAAATCAAAATATCAACTTATAAATGTAATAAGACAGAAAAATCTCATTCTAGTTTTTAAATTAATACAATTTTACACATTTAGTTTTATTTGTTCTGTTGTGACTACCGTAACTTCAACACTTCTTTTATTGAAATGATATGCATCACACATATTTGTGAAGTGCAAAGAAATAACATTAAGCAGTGTGTATAACAATCCTAAAACAACATTAAAACACTTGCTGCAAAATTACTATTATAGCAGAGCCATACTGACAAGTTATCTAAGTATAAACACTGAGTATTCAGATATAATATCACATGTAATTGTGATTAATCTTTTTAAATGATTGGTTTGTTTTAAAAGGGCAATTTGATTTGATAGTTTTATGCAAGTCTCTATGGAGGAAAGTTTTTTCTATACATATTTGCAGAAATTAGGAAACTACAAATTATTATTAACATCTTTTTAAATTATCATCATAAATACTTTCAGAGAGCTTGAACCTGCAATGCATTTTATCTTTTCACACAAGTTCAACATTTCCACACACATACATTTTACACACATCTCCAACCTGAAATTATTAAACAAATAATGTCCATTTTATTATCCTGAAGTATATGGAAAATGTCTATCATGTGCCAGTTAATGATACGGAAATAGATCCACACAAAAGCTCTATGAGTATTTAAATAGAAGCACTATTCAAACGAAAAGCAGCCATTACAACAATATTCACGTTTTACTCTACCGCACACTGTTGATTACATTGTAGCTTGAAAAGAAAAGGCATTTACAATATCTGGGTCCACCGGACCATGCATGACATTGTTCATTTACAAGTCCTGATGGAACAAATGAGTATTATCATATATATATATTATATATATACAGCAGTACTTAATAGGGCCTGAAGTTATTTTAATAGACACTACCATGCGGGTTCAATATCAAACTGTCACCATTTAATTACTAGGATATTCACGCTGCTGTTTGCTACCAGTATACATCATGCTGATGTGTGCTACCAGTCTACATCATGCTGATGTGTGCGTGCATGTATGTATATCTGAGTGCAGCTCATAAACATAACAATGTTCCTGTGTGTACATCAACTGTATTTGAGGATTGTACGCAAGGCTGCAAGCAAACACTGACCCGACGGCCAATGGTTGGTACTTTTGCCGCCAGGCCAGTTGTATCCATCAGGTTGCCAGCCCATTATAAATTTGACCAATTTTGTATTTTCATCCATAACAAATGTTTCGATAAATCTCATCCAGAATTCTGGTATGGCTACTGAACAGCTCCGTTGATGACTGTGTCTGTGATGTATTTGTCTGAGCTGCGCCAGCAAGATGGAATGAGCTAAACAACTGACACAGATAATTCTTAATTTTGTTTTTGATGAAAATAAGTGTTTAAATGATTGCCGTGGCTTTTAATTAACAATTTCTCCCCAATGCAATATCAAGTCTGGTAGAATATTGATCAGGCTCGTAGATTTTAGAACTCAATTAGGCTGGTGGACAAATGTGTTAGTTTTCACCCATAGAGTATAAAATCTAGTGGAATGAAGATGACACCCATGGCAGAGAATAAATAAAAGACAAATCTCACATCAACAAAGTTCAACAGCTCTGGACAACATTAGGAGATCAGGACTAATTACACATTACAATAGAGTTTGTGATACACAAAGTGGGCAATCAAACATTTCATAACATTTCCAATGAATAATAAACAAACGCTACATTTATATATATATCAATGTAAGATGCAATAAATTATTTTGTAACTGATGATCAGTTATGTATTTGCTACAAATGTAGAACCTGCAATTAGTTTTATGAAAGAAACACCTTGCACCATCACGTGGAAATAATCTCATATTGTTTTCATTTCACACAAATCACAATTAAATGAGGAAAATATAGACTTAAGAAACAGGGAGAAAAGAAGTGTAAAAAAAAAACAGCACTTTAGTCCAATCTTTGTCCAACACAGCAACAACAATAAACCAAGCGCTTTCAGTGTTACCATGAAATCATAAGCCTGTGAATGTTTGTTGACAACTATGTCCACTGAATACCAGTCATAGCATACTGCAAGTTTGTGGTCACAAACACAATCCGAAGCTCTCAGAAAGCTTTGTGTTCATTGTACATTCGCACAGGCAACTTGACGTAAGTAGCAACAACACCAGTCATGGCTTCAGGCAACACAACGTCTGTCTGTTCCCAGACCTCCCTGTCTATGTCGAACCCCTGGATGATGTCCTGGAAACTGTGAATGTCCCAACTGTATCCACCGAGGATGTACACTTTGTTAGCACACTTCACAGCCGGAGCCTCGCTCTGACCCAGTGGGGCCGGAGAAAGAACCGTCCATTGGTCAAGCTCGACGTCATAAGACTCGGTGTTGAGAACGTCGCGCCTGTCCCCTGCATCTGTGTTCCCAGCGCATGCCAGGATCTTGTTCTGGTGGGAGATCATCACGTGGTAGCCGCGACTTTGATTCATCGGAGACTTCAACTGCCAGCCATCATGACTGGTATCATAGCAGTGCATTTCATCAGTGAAGTCATCCCCAGAGCACCCGCCCGACACGTAGACTTTGTTGGCGTTTGCACAGCCGGCGTGACTGAACACCGTGGCCGGTAATGATGCGATCTGGATCCATTCATTAGTCACAAAGTCATATTTTTCTGCTGAGCTGAGAGCAATTCTGTTGTGTTTTCCTCCAACGGCAATGAGGCATGTAGACAGAGCGACAAGAACAAAATGTGTACGAGGAACAGTCATCGAGGACACCTGAAGCCATTTGTCATCGCGTGGATTGTACCGGAACACGTTGCTCGTGGCGTTGCTCCCATCGCCAGCCATCGCATTCTGTCCTCCCACAACATACACAAAGTCATTTACCACGGCAACGCACGCAAAGTACTGTTTCTCCTTCTTTGGACACAGAAGTTCAAAGTCTTTGAGGCAGCCATCTTTGAACCTGGCGGCCATCATGTGTGTACTAAGGGTATTATCAAGATATCCCGCCCCCAGGATCAAAAGACTAGGCTCATAGTCCCTCATTCTAGACAGTGGCAGGTCCATGATTGGCTGCTTGAAGAGCTTCATGTGGTAACTGAGGGATGCCTGTAAGATGTCCTGGCAGCCGTCGGACAGCATCAGAGGCTCCGTGTAGATCTCATCCATCTGCTCAGCGTTAATGAGACCATAGCGCACCAGATGAAGCACCTGCTTAGCCGATGCCCTGCGCTCTGGTTTCACATTCAGCCACCTGATGGCGACCTTGAACACTTCGAGCTCAGACTCGGCTCGCAGTGCGTCATCCTTGAGGAACGCACACAGGAGCTCGAGGGAAATGTCCTGGAAGTCTGCGTTCTGAGCAACGGGGATGAAGTTCTGCAGGATGAAGTGCATCGTCTTCTTCTGACAATCCGCCAGCTCGTACATCTCCGCCATCTTCAAGAACTGAAGACAATTATCGATGTTGACCTCGTCCTTGAGGTACTGTGCACAGAAGTCTTGCACCTCATTGTACTGTAGATGCGCCGCCGCTTCCAGAACCTCCTGCAGGTTGGTGGAGCTGATAATCACAGAGCCAGTGTAAGCATAGTCCAGTAGCGCCTCCAGTCCCTTGGCCGTGACTCCACACAGCTCCACCTCATCCTGGGCGCTCTCCTGAAAGCCCTCGGTGAACATGGAGTAGAAGTACTGGCTGGAGGCGGCCAGGAAGCACCGATGGACATGGAAGGTCTCTTCCTGGACACGCAGTCGCGTGTCACACAGAAGGTTCAGGTGCCACAGCTGCTTAAAGCCACCAACCACAATGTCACCGTGGGTCTTGGCAGTATAACGGCGCCCCCTGGATGTCGCCATGGAAGACATTTTACCTGCAGGTGACAAGCAAGAAAGGCATTACCACTTGTAAGAAAGCTGCAAGTCTATAAATTTGCTGCAGAATATATTTACTTATCTAATGTATGCAATCTGGTAACTAGGGCAATTTGTGTAATTAAAATACCAAACAAACAAGATAAGACTGGTATTGGTAAGAAAACCTGTTGGTGTCGGCCAACATGTTGCATATGATCTGTTTGGATTTTGTTCATAACTGGTTATTTATAATATCACACGAGTGCGAGATAATTTTTGTAAAGCCAAACGTTTTTTTCGAGAAATAGGTCAACATATTTTGTTAAGAATGCCCACATCTGGTTTGAAGTAGAATATACTTTGCATATTTATAGAAACAAACTACAAAAAGCATGCTTCATTGTACATATTATTTGATAAAATAAACTGTTATACATATAATAAACGTATACCATTATGCTTAAACGTTTGTTATCATATGATGTGATATAATATAATATTTATAGCAACAGTTAGTTTGTATTGCATAATGAATTTCAGACAAAACCAAGTTTGGGTTGTTGTTTTGCAATAAGTAAATGGAAGCATGGTCGTCCTCAAATGTTGTTTTCTTTCTAGAAATATATATTTAGTAAATTTTAACAAGACTGACATCCAAAACAAGCCCCTGGTCAAAATACTTTTTATGCTTGAACTTTCTAAAAAAGGGTAACCTTAAATAGATCCTTCCGTTAAAACCGTTTGTGCTTATGAGAGCCGTTATTGGCCTTTTATTACACCCGTCTTCGTCAGACATTTGCCCATCTTCAAGGTGGACAGACGGGCATTTTCCAAAACCACTTTCCAGATGGCAAGTGGATGTAACACAAATTGTTATAAACACATTCATTGGTGACGATTATGTAAGCACTTTGCATGCTAACATACATCACAATATGGTGGCTCCCATAGCGACAATTATTGTCTTAATGGGAATCTCCATGACGTTATGATATTGGTATTGCATTTATTTGTATTCCCTCTGTCTAAATAAAGTCAGACTGTTTTGCTGTGTTATAGCGTGTATGACACTTCACAATTATAATATTTGTTCATTTGTTGAATTGAGATTTTATGAAGTAAAATGGCAAACTGATACTGGCTCTGGCACTGCCACCAATTGCCATATTTATAATTTTTTTTATATTTAATACAATAATAATACTGCCTTTGGCAGCCCACAACTTCACAAGGCACACCTTTATTAGTAAGGCATACGATACATTCTATAGCATTGTATTACATAAATAATTCTAACGTAACTGATATACCTTATCCGCTGACTAAAATACCTTCGTCAATCGGATGACATAAACGGGTATAAAACACACTTATTATCGTTCAGTACAAAAACCTCGTTATCATTTGACAAAACAAACGTAATTACGCCCATTTAAACAACCAATACTAGCAATGCTTACTGCAAAGTGTTTGTATCCATTTAATCACTGCAATACCGCAGTCAGACAGCAGAACTGTGCTAGGAATTTTCTGGCGACATCGACGACGGCTTCTTTCGATTTCCCCAAAATCCCCCGTTGACGCACCACTACCGTGGAGGCAGCGGTGGTTTCCAAAGCAAACAAGCGTAGTTAGGTTTTAGACCGGGCCCCGATTTAGAGCAGTTAAGTGGTTTCCGAATGACAGTGATTATTAACTGGTTCAAATCGTTCGTGCTGTACATTGACAGCATAATTAGTGTTATTTTTGTTAAATAATAAATTAAATGTGTCAATATTAACATTTTATTTCAAACAAAAGTTGAAGTGTGTGTGTGTGTGTGTGTGTGTGTGTGTGTGTGCGCGTGTTAAAATCTGCGTTGTTCTTCCTCATACTTCCGACTAATTCTGGTAAAGCTGCATTGCTTTGGATGTTGTCCTTTTCCACTGCTCCCTATCAGCAACTTTCTCCCTCCATCTTTACTCATCCTTTGTCTTCCCAACATCTATCCCATCTTAATCCTGGTCTGGTATTTTTTCCTGCAGCCTCGATGTTTCACAGATCTGCTTTCTTTGGCAGTCAGCCCTCCTCTATCCACACTAAGTGCCCACATCATTCAACTTTTTACCATTCTTCCCGTTAGGCTTAACTACATCCCAATTTCATCCCTTAGGTCAGTTATGCGCGTGGCTGTGTGGGTGCGTGCATGTCTGGTTCAGGTGGTCAAGATGTTGCTAAATGTTCAAAAACACTGATAAGAAAAAGGTGTGCTACATTTGAGGTATTATAGTTAGAAGAATGTGCTAGCTAATATCATGTCTAACAACAGCAAAAATTGTGGTGTGAAAACAGGATAATTATGTAGAGCGCTATCAAAACTACCAATTTAAAAATAAAACAATCAAATAATACATGAATACACAAATTAATGTGTATTTATCAAATCTAATCATTTAAAATAAACACAATTATGTTGAGGCATGTATGATTCCTGTGATGGAAGCTATTTGGCAAAATGCTACGACAGATACATAAATTATTGATGAAGGCATTACTGAGTGTATAACTGTTTTCTGCAGAACCAATGGTTACAACTACTGATAGATTTGTTATCTACAAAATGCTACGACAGATACATAAATTATTGATGAAGGCATTACTGAGTGTATAACTGTTTTCTGCAGAACCAATGGTTACAACTACTGACAGATTTGTTATCTACAAAATGTTTAGTCATGTCGGAATGTTAATATGTTAAACAATCTAGTAAGTTGTTGGATTAAAGTTGCTGATGTTCAAATCTGTAGTGTGTAAATAGTTTAAGTAATATGCACAGTTGGTTTAATAGAAGAGTGCATCTTTTGTTAAAATCATAAAAAGAATTGAATTTGAAGAATAGTCTAATGCTATTATAATATATCTGCTATATAGAGGCTGTTTGGCTGAACCAAAATTAATTTAGGGTTGTCCGATGAATTCATCTAAAGTAAATAACAAATTTGCACAAACAAACCAGCTTGTAGTTGATAATAGACAGGTTTGATTTATGAGCAAAAAATGGAAGTGCAAAGGCAACTTTAAGGTTTTCTGTTGTTCGGTGGCATCATTGACATGGTTGGCTGATCATAAGAATCCACTGTAATTAGCGAGAGTACAACTCACAAAGACAAACTGGCTTAGTGTTATATTCACATGTGACACAACAGACTCAGATATATCACATTAACAACTTAGATACACATACCATGTTCCTTTTTATTTCAGAAATGTGCTGCGGTCTTTTCAAATCTGTGACATAAAATAAACTTAATTTCAGCATGTTCATTTAATTATAGTTCATTTAATTATAGTTCATTTAATTATAGTTCATTTAATTATAACGCATTAGCAACTTTCCATTTGTAATGTAATTTTTTTTATTTATACAAAAAACACATAAGTTAAGCATTTTTTTTTATTAAATTAATAACTGTATCTACAGTGCACATGTACCCTGACTGTTTGACTCCTTAGGGAGTGTTGGCCAGTATTCTACACAAGACAAGACAAGACGTATGCCTCATTTCAAGCCCTAGAACACAGGGCTGTTTGCATGCATCAAATGATATCAAAACAAAGAACATATGCAAAACTACAGCTGCACACATTTATGTGCATTCACTTTGCATGCATTTTCATAAGTTAACGGACACATTAGATCAGGAGGTCCCAACCCAGGGGTATGCAGAGGGTTCGCTGAATGTAAGGTCAAATACAAATATTTTGCCACTGTGTGGTTCATGCAGGTGAATTATTTCTGCAATATCAATTTCCCAGAAAATGAATATATATGTTGACAGTGACATAAAAAGTTTTGTGCACAAAATAATGTGTGCTGGTGGATGAATGAGGGGTAGGCTATGGGTGCACTCTGACCTTGTACATCTATAGTATAGGGCATAGTTAAGTGCGGCAACATGGGTAGTGATTTGAATTGTGATAGAAGGGAAAGGGCAGCTGAATTACTCCCGTGCGACGAGATACATCGCGGGGAGAAGTGTTGTGAACCACTGTGCTGTAAGAACACCATTGGACTTCTTGGTGGTCTTTCTGTTGATGGACACAAATGATGGTTGTCTTCTAGCTCAGCCTCATGCAAGCAAAGGGTCATCCAGACGTTGCACACATCTTTCTGTTGATGGACACAAACAATGATTGTTTTCTAGCTCAGCCTCAAGCAAGCAAAGGGTCATCCACACGTTGCACACATCTTTCTGTTGATGGACACCAACGATGATTGTTTACTAGCTCAGCCTCATGCAAGCAAAGGGTCATCCAGACATTGCACACATCTTTCTGTTGATGGACACAAACAATGATTGTTTTCTAGCTCAGCCTCAAGCAAGCAAAGGGTCATCCAGACGTTGCACACATCTTTCTGTTGATGGACACAAACAATGATTGTTTTCTAGCTCAGCCTCAAGCAAGCAAAGGGTCATCCAGACGTTGCACACATCTTTCTGTTGATGGACACCAACGATGATTGTTTTCTAGCTCAGCCTCAAGCAAGCAAAGGGTCATCCAGACGTTGCACACATCTTTCTGTTGATGGACACAAACAATGATTGTTTACTAGCTCAGCCTCAAGCAAGCAAAGGGTCATCCACACGTTGCACACATCTTTCTGTTGATGGACACAAACAATGATTGTTTTCTAGCTCAGCCTCATGCAAGCAAAGGGTCATCCAGACGTTGCACACATCTTTCTGTTGATGGACACAAACAATGATTGTTTACTAGCTCAGCCTCAAGCAAGCAAAGGGTCATCCAGACGTTGCACACATCTTTCTGTTGATGGACACAAACAATGATTGTTTTCTAGCTCAGCCTCAAGCAAGCAAAGGGTCATCCAGACGTTGCACACATCTTTCTGCTGATGGACACAAACAATGATTGTTTTCTAGCTCAGCCTCAAGCAAGCAAAGGGTCATCCAGACGTTGCACACATCTTTCTGTTGATGGACACAAACAATGATTGTTTTCTAGCTCAGCCTCAAGCAAGCAAAGGGTCATCCACACGTTGCACACATCTTTCTGTTGATGGACACAAACAATGATTGTTTTCTAGCTCAGCCTCAAGCAAGCAAAGGGTCATCCACACGTTGCACACATCTTTCTGTTGATGGACACCAACAATGATTGTTTTCTAGCTCAGCCTCAAGCAAGCAAAGGGTCATCCAGACGTTGCACACATCTGCAATGAGAAATGTGTTGATAATAGTTTAAAATCTGTAATGTGTGATTAAATTATGTAATATGCGCAGTTGGTTTAATAAAAAAATACATACTTTTCATCAAAAGAACTGACTTTGATAGTCTGATTGGGTAACTTGTGAGTGTAAATAGCTTTATGGCAAGGAAAACAAATGCAGGCTACGTCAGGAATAAACAGAGGCAGACTACATCAAGGTAAACAGAGGCAGGCGACGTCATGGTAAACAGAGGCAGGCTACGTCATGGTAAACAGAGGCAGGCTATGTTGGGGTAAACAGAGGCAGGCTATGTCGCAGTAAACAGAGGCAGGCTACGTCGCGGTAAACAGAGGCAGGTTATGTCATGGTAAACAGAGGCAGGCTACGTCATGGTAAACAGAGGCAGGCTACGTCATGGTAAACAGAGGCAGGCTACGTCATGGTAAACAGAGGCAGGCTACGTCATGGTAAACAGAGGCAGGCTACGTTAGGAATAAACAGAGGCAGACTACGTCATGGTAAACTGATGCAGGCTACGTCATGGTAAACAGAGGCAGGCTACGTCAGGAATAAACAGAGGCAGGCTACGTCATGGTAAACAGAGGCAGGCTACATCAGGAATAAACATAGGCAGACTACATCAAGGTAAACAGAGGCAGGCTACGTCATGGTAAACAGAGGCAGGCTACGTCATGGTAAACAGAGGCAGGCTACATCATGGTAAACAGAGGCAGGCTACGTCATGGTAAACAGAGGCAGGCTATGTCATGGTAAACAGAGGCAGGCTACGTCATGGTAAACAGAGGCAGGCTACATCGCGGTAAACAGAGACAGGCTATATCATAGTAAACAGACGCAGACTACGTTGTGGTAAACAGAGGCAGGCTACGTCATGGTAAACAGAGGCAGGCTACATCGCGGTAAACAGAGTCAGGCTACGTCATGGTAAACAGAGGCAGGCTACATCATGGTAAACAGGCAGGCTATGTCATGGTAAACAGAGGCAGGCTACATCATGGTAAACAGAGGCAGGCTACATCATGGTAAACAGAGTCAGGCTACGTCATGGTAAACAGAGGCAGGCTACGTCATGGTAAACAGAGGCAGACTACGTTGCGGTAAACCGAGGCAGGCTACGTCATGGTAAACAGAGCCAGGCTATGTCATGGTAAACAGAGACAGGCTACGTCATGGTAAATAGAGGCAGGTTATGTTGCGGTAAAAAGAGGCAGGCTACATCATGGTAAACAGAGGCAGGCTACGTCGCGGTAAACCGAGGCAGGCTATGTCATTGTAAACAGAGGCAGGCTACTTCGCAGTAAACAGAGGCAGGCTACGTCATGGTAAACAGAGGCAGGCTACTTCGCAGTAAACAGAGGCAGGCTACGTCGCGGTAAACAGAGGCAGTCTATGCATAGCCACTTTTGCCTTTTTTTTATTTTGGCTTTGCAGAACCAAAATTAATTTAACAGTTTGTCTGATTATTTCAATAAAACTACATAACACATTAGCACAAATGAATTAGTACGTCGTAGTTGATACAAG
The DNA here is from genome assembly GCA_963662155.1 of Lamellibrachia columna. NCBI lineage: Eukaryota > Metazoa > Annelida > Polychaeta > Sabellida > Siboglinidae > Lamellibrachia > Lamellibrachia columna. Next base: position 35,060,645 of record OY759275.1, on the reverse strand, counting down.
ATAACATTATGTATAAATTTTGGCGAAATAAGTCAGAAATGAAACAAAGCAAAAAGGCTGCATAAGCATACCGACCTTCCTGCATGACGATGTCAGCCTTCCAATGCTGATGTCAGTCGACCAGTCTTAGAAGTCCTTATAGACGAGCTCATACTTGGGCACATGTGCCGGGTCAAGGGGACTCCTCACCATCAGTTTACCTTTCATTGCCCCCCGAAATATCACCTCAACGACATCAATGAAATCCTGTTTGTTGTGAAAGCTACCAATGAACTTCGTGTGGTCGGGCGTTCTGTACATACAAAAGTGCCAAAAGAATAATTAGTTGTTAAATTGATCACATAACCATAGCGTTTCTGGCACAAATTTTATGAAACACAATTTAATTAATTTGTAACCTGGATATTAAAAGCAAAACTGGTGTTTAATATATTGATTTTCACCTTGTGCAAGACATTTAATGGTTTTTTTTGGTAAAGTGTGTGATATGAAATACATATTATAATTAATGTAATTACTGCAATTACACAAAATAAATCAATTACAATTATAGCATAATTTCCAAATCAGAATCAAGTACAATGAAAATGCAGCATTTTGCATGTGCTATGAACTAAGCATGAAGAACATCTCATATACATGTGCACCGTAATAGATCAACAAACATGTTACGTGGTAAACTCACCCCCAATCCACCTTCATATGTTGGGCATTGAAGAAGAATAAAGTGGCTGGAATGAGGGAGATGTCAAAGTACTGATGGTACACAGGCACACTGTCGACATCAACCAGGTAAATGGCGGCCATCTTGGCCAGCTCTGGAGCAGCTTTGGCCAGCTGCAAGAAAAACAATATTGTTTAATTAAAGGTGCCAAGACTGATCATGTTACCAGGTGCTCAGTGTATAGTTAGTATATATACTATAGTTGCATATCTAACCATAATTTGATCGTTATCTGCAGACAAGAGGTCATTTCCATTCCAGAATTGGAATTGACATTCAATTCCAATTCTGGAATTGGAAGTGATTTTCAAGTCAGTTGGAATTGGAATTGATATTTTTTTAATTGGAACTGATTGTTTTGGAATTTATTTTGTTGGAATTATTGACTGGTTACTGTTAATCTTTACCCCTTAAATTTACTATTTAAATCATATTTTTCTGTTATTAGTATGTCACTCTGAATCTGGTAACGGCCAGTACGCTGTCAACAGTATAGCATATACACTGTCTACTCTGTTATTGAAACATTGTGAACAAGAACAATATAATCAAGCATTTGCATCAAAAACAAATACTAAGTTACTGTAACAGACAGTAAAACCAAAGTCAGACCATTCAGGCCTTATCTCATTTTCTTTTTCAGTGGATAAGGTTTATTTCCCTATGGAGAATACACATTGGTGATTAGGATGTTGAAAACTCAGTTTACAGTAAATTTGATGAAATATCTATGATACCACAACTGATATAAACTGTTCAAAACTCAGATTAACGACCCAACTGTCCAGGGCTGTGCAAAATGTCTGGTTAGCAAAAATCCAAGAGAGGTATCGCAGCAGAAAGTACGTATCAAATGGCTGAATGCCATTTTTGAAGTTTTTTATAGTAAACCTGACACACACATATATATATGCATTGAATGAACAATAGTTAATTATATCTGATTAAATATGATTGTGCACACGATTTCAAGTACAAATAGGTAAAAGGTAAGGTAAAGTCATCCCCCAGGCATTACGCCTTAGGAAGCCATGAAGGCTTATATGGCCAGTGCTTAAACCTGGTTTCTATAGTGCGAAGCAACTTAGAGTGCAGTTATACTGACTCTCCTGGACGGGACACTAGTCCATTGCAGGTACCTTCCAAACAGTGTTTGTACTCATTTACAGCTGAGTAGACTGAGGCAAAGTAGGGTAAACGAAATTGCCTAAGCTTCGAAAACGAACTGTGACCAGTGCGGGTCTTGAACTCACAACCCTCGAATTTAGAGTCCAACACCTTAACCACTAGGCCACGGCTGCCCCGCAAGTAAAAATAGAACTGTGTTAAAACGAATTGGATTTGAATTTTTCCTTAGCCTAGGATTTTAAAAGTTGGAATTGGAATTGACAAAATGGAATTGACCCCATGTCTGGTTATCTGTTTAATTTGAATTTAAAAAAAAGTTGAATATCAAGTTTACATTTCATGTGGAGAGATCCTAATTAACTTTCTCCAATCTTACAGGATGGGGCAGTGTTTTGGCCAGGAAATCAATACATGCAGCCACAGAGAGATGCCAAATGGCTCCAAATGATCAATAAAAAAAAAACAATTTAATATGGTTAAAGGGGTACAATTATGTGAGGCAGGTATAAGTAACTGATTACGAGTATATTTATCATCTAATAGTAGGCGATACTAATGAACACATGCACTATGTGTCAATGTCCCTTGATGGTACGGTTTTCACCACAAAACGTCATAATTTATATTTATGCATGGGTATTGTCAAGTAACTTTAATGATATGTACATGAATAAAAACGATAATATACATTAAGTATGTGTTAATTGTGTGTATGTTTAGTTTTCGGTGGCTTCAGTTGTCACCTTTCATTCACTGGAAGCGAAAGGCGAACATATGCTTGGCTAGCCAAATCACTGTGCCGAGGCTGAGTGGGATAAAATAAAACACTAAAATTGACAGAGTTTCAAAGCACAAAGTAGGCACTTCAACAAAATCTGCTGAGCGGCCCGCACAGCGTGCCGAAAAATCGTGTCAGTTTATCCTCGCCGATTCCCGGGTTCTCCTTTTGCTTTACATACTGTATTGTCGGCTGTTTCTGTCCCTTTCCATGACTTACAGCGGCAGATTGGACAATAGTAAGTTCCTTTTCATGATCGTCTGTTTTTTATAAAAATTTTACCAAAATTAAGGTGAAATACATCGATTAGACGACAGGTGTATTTCTGGTGTAAGTTTAGCAGACAAAGCTATTTATGACTCCATCCATATGTTCGTGACTTCTTCTAGAGGTCTTAGTTAGCCTGTGTACGAAATATTTTCCCGCTATGCGAATGCACATGGGTGTTTTTGAACTTCGCTAGTTTGTGAAATTTCACCCGATTTTGATTCTTGGAGTTGGAGAGCGAGATAGATTTAACCAAAATCATGACTTATTTACATGTCTATGATTTTAATGCATTACAAATAATACAATACCAATATTTGTTTGATACTTGTTTTGCAAAACAAATTTTATCAATGATTACTAATGGTACATTTTTTTATATATTTTTTTACTTTTTAATTTTGTATATCTATATTACTATAATAGCAAGTAGTATATTTACATAATGCATATTGCATGTATTCTTTTGTCTAAAATAAAAGATTGATTGATATTGATTAAACTTGTTGGGCCTGGCTGCGCTAATTTAGTAGAATAATGAAATTATTATGTCATTTTTCAATGATTGAAAAAAAAACTGCACAAGATAATCTAAATCACTAGTTAATAATTGATTAATTGCTGTACTGAACCTGCAGTAAACTGTACATGCAGGAAATTACAAAATGTCAGAATATATAATAAATTGTGTTATATTTATGCAAAGACATTGGTTTTTTTTTCACAAAAAACATTTAGCACTCTATATGGAACACCAACTAGTATATATTTCTCCAATAATTATTTTACCATAGTCACCAAGCAAGACTATTTTTGTGTTCTTTGGCAGGGAAAGAAAAATGCCAAAATTACACAAATATCTTCATAATCATGGAAGTTGTGGCTTTTTATTGAAATGTATTGGTCTGTTGAAGTAGCATGCTGATTAGCCATTGTTGATTTATTAATTGAGTTACTATCAACGATAAATGACTAATGTATATTTAATACCCTACTTAATGTATTTTGAAATTATACAAATATCTTCATAATGATGGAAGTTTGGCATAAAAAAGGTGTTGACCTGTTGCGTTTGCACATTAATTAGCCAATATTTACTTATTAATTACATCAATAGGGTTATGAAATGACTATATGATGTATATTTTATGACCCTGTTTAATGAATTTGTAAACCCTGAAAAAAATTATACAGATGTCTTCATAATCATGGCAGTTATGGCCTTTTATAAAAAGGTGTTGGCCTGTTGAGTTTGCGCATTAATTAGCCAATATTGACTTATTAATTGCATCATTTGAGTTATGAAATGAGTGTGTGATGTATATTTATGACCCTGGTTAATGAGTTTGCAAACCCTGGACAAATTATACAAATATCTTCATAATTATGTAAGTTATTGACATGTGTCGGTCAGTTGACTTCACGCACTAATTAGCCAATATTGACTTATTAACTGCATTAACTGAGTTACTCTTAATGATACATGACTGGATTATGCATATTTACGACCCTATTTAATGTGCTTGCAACTCCTGAACAAATTATGCAAAATAAAAAAGTTATGCAATTTTAATCATTATATGAAAGAAAACACAAAAATGAGTCTTTTTCCTGTATGAGATGCAAATTTTTTTCTAATTTTTACCGTATTAAAATCGTAACATCTTTGGATCTAATAAAGATATATTAATAAAATAAGCAGTGTTTGGTTCCTTTACATTTCACCTTTCATTTAAATCAATTGCCAATGTTCTATCATGATATCTAATTTTTCTTTGACGTGCCTACACAAAGGCAAGGCTTGGAGTGTCTATCATGCCAGAATTTTTCACTTTTGGGTAGTACAAGTAAGTAAACAACAAAGTGGTACTAGTGGCAACCCCCCAGTGGTACCGATCAAGCTATCTGGCTAATGGACTAATTCATTGTCTGAAGTCAGGACAAGACGGAGACTGGCCGTGGCCCGGGACGGGCTGGGTTGGCAGTTTGATAGCGAAACTTTAACGCGAACGTACAATGTCGTCGATTCGAAGACAAGTCGTATCATCGTCTCTTCCAAATCGCAGCACCAACACCAAATCTTCCGTCGTTCGAATCACATCATCGACTTCTATCTTCGTTGTCAGCTTCGGCAAAATAAAACTCATTTGTGTAAGGGTACCAAGTGACAAGTCACAATTTCATCTAATGTCGCTCAACACAAACGATTAGAGGTTTGGTTGTTAGAAGGCGCAGATGTAATTGTGGGCATTGGTCGTTAGAGGGCGCAGCGGTGATCGTGGCCACGGTAAGCGAGTTTGTTCTTTCGGTTGATCTACTCGAAATAGTTCGGCCTGTGCTTTTGGAATAAATTATATAAATACACAGCAGTGTTAGTGACTACATTGAGCACAGGCGGGAGGTATAATTTGATACATGGTTAAAAAAACTACCCAGAAGACATATGTGAGCGATAATATGCACTGACATTGACTACAGTGAGCGACAATAGAATGTGTTGTGTACGTTTACGTCAAATCACGTTACACGGGAAGCAGGCGTTTGTCGTTTAGTTGATAAACGTCTAGAATAATTATATGTGACATCGTATAGCTTAGGCTAGGTGTCTGTAGTTGATTTTTACCGTCGTTAAGTTAAAAGTGGTACCGTAAATAATTCGTAAATTAATGTTAAAAGACAATTACTATTGTTCAACCAAACTACTTCATTGTGCAATTTGATATATTTATTTGTTTTAATAAATATTTTTTAAACATGAATTAAATTTTCCATGGTGCTTCCTACAAAACCACCCAAGCAGCATTTCTAAGATTACCTGGATACTATGCTTATTGCTTATTATGTCATATGTTACCTTTTTCATATAGAGAAAATGCATTGAACATTTGGTCAAGATGGAATGAGTAGTTTTTAAGATATATGACACACCCATTTCATAACCTGTGTGTTCCCATAATGATATCAAATGAACTTGCATTTTACAGCATATGAAGCGATGCTGAAGAAATTTCACTACCTGGTATGTCTGGGTGCACACAGATGTACGTGCACCACAAGACATTTGTCGCATGCAGTCACAACAAGGGTATCGGCCATGAGGGTTGTAGCAAGCACCCTTCTGAAGGAAGCTAGTCCACCAACCATTAGTTTGAAACAGAGTACAATGTATACAGCAACACAGAGAAATGTGCACAATGTCTCTGGTGCAGCGACAGTCGAAGAAGACAGATCATCAGACGAAGAATGCAGTGCCACAGAAAGACTACAGAACCTGGGTCCGGAAGATGAGAAACGTCTGAAAGTGCTGCAACTTGAATACGATGTTTGGATGTCAACTGGTAGTTTGGTTCCGGAGAACATGACAGATGAAATGTGGGCGGACCTGCTGTTTAAGTGTCCTTCGCTCCACTCCCGCAAGTCTAAATACAAGTTCTGGTTCAAGAGGGAGAAGGCCATTGCGAAAGACAAAAGAAAGAAAGCCGAGCGACAGATAGTCTACCAGCAGCGGATGAAAGAGTTGGACAAGCTCAAAGTGAATGGACAGTTGCCGCTGTTGAACACATACATGTTGTTTGTTCGTGAATCTACAATGAACAGACATTACTATAGTAATCTTGCCCACGCCATGATGTTTGGACAGACTCTCGTGTTTGATTTTGCCTTCGAGGAGCACATGAAAGAGAGAGAATTGATTAACCTGGCCGATCAGATGAATACTTGCCACGGTAGTAACAAAATTGCAAAGGAGCCGTTTCATTTCCACTTCTGCAATGTACCACCGCACAGCAGTTTTCAGAAGAGGTTGTATACATCATTGCCAGGTCTCGAGAATCTCCCAATATCTGTGTCTAGCGAGAATTACTTGGACATTTATCCGCCTGAGAAACTTGTGTATTTGACGCCTGATTCAAACAATGTTCTTGGAAGGTATAATCATGATGACATATACATAATTGGTGGCCTTGTTGACAAGTCGGTTGTGAAGCCATTCACATTTGCAAAGGCAAAGAGTGAGAAGATCCGTACAGCAAAGCTTCCCCTTGATCAATATTTGATGTGAGTTTGTATTTTATTGATTATGTTATGTTTTGGCTTATGGTATTACTAGATGATTTCGTAAATGTCATTCCTGGTGAACGTCAATGATGCTGGACAGTCTTGATGTTACCGTTAATACCAGGAGCTCAGCATTCGACTTCAATAACACAGTGTGTTACACTGTATACATGGTATACGAATAATATGATTATAATTATGTATGACTAAGCTAGTTCTGATGTTATAAACTGTTTAGTCATTTTGGCTAAAGCCCCCAATTTTTTTCAAATACAAATTAATTTAACTACATTTTTAATGTGCATCAAGAAAACATATGCTCATGTATTCTGCATGCTTTTCAACGAAAATGCTTGTGACCAAATTGGCTCAAATGGGTAACTTTTGTTTAGCCAAATCCGATGCCATGTGGCCCATAGCATAGGATGATTGTCTTGTGAATGCAAGGTACACAGTCTGATCATTTTTATAGTAAAATCATATTATACAGTATAAATAAATAATAAACTATATGTTCTAACTACAACTGCCCAAATGTGTTTTAATGAATCACAATGTATAATTATAATATGACCGTTATCTGTTTGCAAATACCTACCTTGCTTGCATGCAATATTTAAACATGATATTTGTGGTGAAACATTCAGATTAACCGAAAATGGTCAAATGATATTAAACCATTGTGGTTCATTAAAACAACATTTTTGTCTTAAAGATATAATATGGTTTTACAATAAAAAGTATCATACTTTTTACACTGAATCTATTACCAATCTAAAGTTCAGTCAAATATATACATCTTATATTGTTTGTCAGTTGAATTTTCATAAATCTTTAATGTCTGCAGATGGACACAGGGGACAAAAAACCTTGCACTGAACCACGTTGTGAACATTCTGCACAACGTGAAAGAGACGGGAGATTGGGAGAAGGCTTTCCGTCACATTCCGAAGAGGAAGACCCGGAGATTCAACTGAACAGACACTTTTCTTGCGTTTTAAGCCACTCTGATACTATTTTAAATTCATCATGGATCATCAAATCAAGTTACAGTTGGATGCAAACATACCGCAGAAACACTCGTCTCACCTGACACATGCACAGATTCAAATAACACTGCTGATTCAGTTTTTAATTATATCATTTGATACATGTTTAAATAATATATATATATATATATATATATATATATATATATATATATATATATATATATATATATATGTAAGTAACCAGTATGGTTATCTTACCTATATGCCCAGGTCCCCACAAGGTCCTCACGAATTACATGGTTGACTGCATGACTTGGATCATATGATATAACGACATGCATGTGTCGATACAATTAGAATACCAGAATAATTGCTTCCCAGAGAAGTTGAGATGGATTTGGAGCGAACAGTTCTGCCAGGGGTGAAGTGTAAAGCACTTTGAACAATCCCAAGGACTGGATAACACGAAAACACTTTTCCTGCCTGCCTTCCCGCCTTCCACATGTCTGCTTCCATCCTCGTCTCCCTCCCTCATGCATGCGTGTGTGCGTGCGTGGGAGTCCAATGTAAGGGGCTGTCCTTTTCTGCCCACATTGAAGTCACATTTATAGCAGAACACTGAACGCACACCAACTGATGCGTACTATTATTTTTGATTGAACAATTGAAGTGAGACTTTCAAGTGGTATTAAATATAAATTGTTAAAATTTCTATGCCATTTAATAATTTCAGTCATGAGAGTGTACATGGTTGCATCTTATGAATATTGAACAATCAGCTTCCTGTGTCCTGATTTCTCGGTTGCTGCACCAACTCTTTGGAATTCACTCTGTTATTGAAAGTCTCGCTTCAATTGTTCAATCATTGCATGTTAGGAATATACATTGCATATTAAGAATATTCATTAGTGTGATTTTGGTGCCCGTAAATTAGCCACCACCAAATTCATGGTCTGGGTGGTTCACATTAATAGGGTCATCTCGTGGGTGGATAGATGGTTATTTAGGGTCTCGTGTTAAAAATATATGAGTAGGTCTTAGTACTGTATTTACTTACCTAGTTGGTGCACTAGGCCACCATCTCAGTTGAAATAGAGCTTTGTATTACACTCTATATGGTTACCTTGCAATCTATTGTATAATTTGTTATTTCGTATATATTGTAAATATTGAATCGGATGCAATCAAGCCAGTTTCTGCTTACTTCTGTTGTAACAGTTGCATTGAAACTGATGATTGACTAAACTTTAGCCAATCAGGATCCAATGATGAACAAGCTTCCATCATGCTAAAAATTCCAATAATAAAAAAATTTATATATAGGGGTGAGTCAATGTGGGTGGGTCAGTGGTCCGCATTGGCAATGCGTGTAGAGTGCTTGCAATTTGTTTTGTTTTTAAATATTGGCATGGGTGGAGGGGACAATTCTGTCCAACAGTTTATTGGATTACTGGAATTGTTTTAAAACAACCCTGTAGTGCAGAAATCAGTCGTGAGTAAATGCTGTGTTCTCCATATCTCATGAGTAAATGCTGTGTACTCCATCTCTCATGAGTAAATGCTGTTGACTCCAACCCTCATGAGTAAATGCTGTGTACTGCCAGCCTCTCCCCGCCCGCCCGACCGCCCGCCCGCCCGCCCGCCCGACCGCCCGCCCGCCCGACCGCCCACATTGAAATCACACGTACATTTACAGCAGAACACTGAATTCACACAACTGATGTGTACCATTGTTTTTTTGTATAAAATTGCTGAGAAAATTGTTGTAACCGGAATGATTACGTGTTCTCGATAGAACAACATGCATGTGTCGTTACAATTAGGATACCAGAACAATTGCGACATAGAAACTGCGCTTCTAAGTGAGGATTTCAACGTCGTTGATGGCGTTGACAAGTGTCAGTGAGTGGAGCTGCTAAAGATTATCTGATGCAAACAGGACAACAATGCCTGTCGTGGTTCGTTGCTAACTCTTCCAGCACAGACAAAAGACCACATTGCTTAATTGCTGTTTACGAGCCAGCATGCGGGCAGTTCTTGCATTTAGCATGTGTTACATAACAATCGATGCGAAGTGGTCTGTTTCAACACACGTGGTTTGTCTATAGCACACACTGCGTGTTTCACGTGGACTTCTCTGTAACAGCTGATTTCAGCTAAATCGGTTGAAGTACGTTGCGTTGACAGCCAGTCAGACGAAATAGGTGAAAAAGAGGTGATACGAAACAGCTACTACGAAAACAAACGGTGCATCATAAACAGCGACTTTATGACCTAACAGAATGCGGAATACCACCGAAGAAGTGTCACTCATTTGAAGACAATTTCGGCCTCGATTCTCTAGGTTTGTGAATAAACGTTATTTGGCTTTGTAGATCAATAATATATATTCTGTGGAATACACATATTTGATATAGTATTAATGTTGATACATATGCCGTTTCTGCTCGGATTCTACAAACAATTGGACATTCATATGGAGTTATGATTAATGTATTGGGACACGTTAATTACTAGTGACAACTATATTTCTCTTCTTCTGATGCAACTCGTGATTATGTATTAACCGCTTCCAAAATGTGACTAGATTGTGGCCGCACTGGAGAGTTCTAGTGATGTAGCCCTAGTTCGAGTCTATATTAGGTAGAATGTCGGATTTGCCTAGTTTAGCAGGTTAATGTAGGCCCAATGTTGAATGGATATATTATTTGTTCTTCAATTGGATGGAGACGACACACATTCTAAGCATTTTGACTGATTGTTGGCTAACGTAACTGTTGTGCGCATTTGTTCCACAAAGTAACGGCGATGGGAATGATTATTTTCATAGATATTAAACAGATGATACCATTTAATACAACTGTTCGATGATACTGTAGACAAAATAATAAACTTTTTCCACGTGTAGTGTGTTGCATTCCCAAGGTGCTGTGCTGGCTACGACGGGGACTGTTGTTTTTTACACTTTCTAAGCATTTTGACTTACTATTGGCTAACGTAACTGCTACGCGCATTTGTTTGACAAAGTAGCGGCGATGGGAATGAATAGATTCATAGATAATAAACATATAATGCCATTTAATACAACTGTTCGATGATACTGTTGGCAAAATAATAAACGTTTTCCACTTGTCTTATGTTGCATTCCCAAGGTACAGGTTATTGATGACAGTTAACGGGCCGACGTTGTTGTAGGCGCCATCTTAGAGTTAGCACTTCCGGCGCATGCGCATAATTTCCACCACTGAATCTGCATAATTCAATATCAATAACATAGACTAGTAATATTACTGATGCATGTTATACATTTTGTTGTATTACAACTTGAACTAGGTCATATAAGAAATATTCTAATGAATAAATTGTTTATTTAAATGTTGTTATAACAGAAAAAACGTAAATTGAACATGTTTCAAGAGTTCACATCACAAATTCGGCCGGAAGGGTTTGCTAACTATATAAACGGGTAGACGTGTTGTCATAAGAGGTTGCTAGCTCAACACATAGGGATTGTCAGTAGTTTGGGTGGAGGACTACGCAATGGTCTGGGGGCCGACAAATCTCTCCCCTGAGAGCTGCTCGATACGCAACTATAAGAGACTCGGTGACTGTGGATTGGTCTCTCCACCGACCGATAGGAGGTGCAACCAAATAGCTGATAATGGCTAAGTGTCACTCACGTCATTGGTCTCTTATTTTTTAAACAAAACAATATCGATCATTACATATTCAGATTCAGTTTATTATTCTCGATTCGTATTAGTTGATCATGCGGCATCTGTTTTATTGTCATCGTACCAAACGTCTGTTAATCCTTAATCAATTACATGTAAATTATTATGTTTATGCCCTTCCTTGCATTTTAGTAACTCAATGTTTCATTATATCACTCTACGTCACTCCCAACACAAAAAGGCTATATAATGTTAGTGTTTTATGGCACTCCATAGAACACTATGTGATGATGGCGCTATATAGATATCATATTTTATTATTATTATTTTGGTGGTGACGTTCTCGAAACACCAGTGCCAGCAGCATATTAATATTTTACGAAAACTCCCAATTTGTTGGAGGTATGTGATTTTAACGAAACTTATCTTGTTCACACATTGGCAGCATAGTAACAGTGAATGTCATGAAGTTGTAGGATTTTTGATGGTCACGTTTTCTACTAATCATGCAAAACGTTAACGTGACCACCAAGGGAAAATCTGCAGTTGTTCTGTTACTACAATTTAATAATAGGACAAAACTGCTGGCCTCGACAATTTGAGAATGTGCCATGTTTTTAATTGATCCGGCGCCAAATCATGTGTGACATAGTTTTAGTTGAGGTACTTAGTCGTTTAACTATGCGTTGTGTAGCTGATGTGTTGTGTTTCGTGGTGAGACCGGCTTCTAACAGGGCACTGGCGGTAAAGATGGCCCTCCTGGCGGACAATTCAGAAGAACCGCAATTTATCCGGTAGGTGGACGCGCGAGGTTAAGCGAAGACGCGTAAAGAAAGTTATTGCTCAATCTGAGCTTTGCTTGTCTCCAATTTTCGCAGTTGAGAGTCCCCCGCTCCATAATCCAGCCTGTCAATGGTTGCACAGGCACGTCCCTTGACGTTGCGACTGAAGTTCACATTTTTTGGTAGAGAAGCACTCGACTCTCTGTTCAGGCCCTCATTTCGGTTTGTGTTAAGATACAGTTTTGTTAATAATGCTAGTGCATTTCCCCATAATCTTGGTTGCAGAATCCTGCCATCAAGACTAGCGATGTCCGACAACTCTGAAGGGGTAAGGCCACTAATGACCTTCTAGTTTAATGTTTCACACGAAAATATAGTGTATTAAATTGTGATATGTGAATTTAAACAATCTGTATGATGTGACATTAGTGCAATTGAACAGGCATGTTCACAAGTTTGTAGAAGCTACTGGCTTTGAAATGGTGCATTTTTTAGAGTGTAACAGGCAGAGGGATTCATTTGAATTTTTCTTCTGTGGACCATGTGGGCGCATAAATGCATGGCTATGTTTGTTAAAATTGATGGGCATCGCACGTCGGAGCATTTTAATAGAGCTGGAGGTATGCGAATTTGACAAAACTTTGCCAGCATTTCAATGAGATGATGGCAGTTGCTGTAAAAAATAAGTATTTTTGATGGTTATGTTTTCTTATCAAACAAAACGTTAACATAACCACCAAAACATTTTTATAATGTGGTCAGCCCTGAAAAAATGGAAGTCCTGGTCACAAACACGGTTATAAAATATTGATATATTTATGTTTTTGTCGTTGTTGTTAGCTTAATTGTGGACATTACAGGTAATTTGGATGAAAATTTTAGTTTGTTATAACAAACTTATTATAATTTCATAATTTGCAATACCGAATATAATTTGGGCTTATTTTTTTATAAATAAATAAAAATGGTTGCTAGCCTGCCCCATGTTTTGTGTGTGTTTGACTTACAAAATTGTCGATGTCAGACTGTGATGTTATATGATTATATATATTTTATTAACTCCATCTAGTCAACAAGATCATTACTGTTTTAATACAGTTACTATTTAAACTGTTTAACCGATCTACTCAATACAGAAAATGTCAAATAAATGTACATTTTAGTTTTGTACTATAACATTTGATATACACAAGCTGATGTTTTGCGCAATTTGATATTAATATGACATTTAATTGTTAATCAACACAATTTTTTAATTGTTCATGTGTTAAAATAGTATGAAAGAGCTTGTGGTAAGCTAAAAATCTACAATATGCAATTTTCAGTATAAAAAATAACTGTTTCCTTTCCAAAATGTCTATTCACCACATATCAATACCAATTTCATGTTGTGTGCAGTGCTTTATAAGTGCTTGGGCACAAGGAAATGAAGGTATGCAACCCTAAACTTAGCTATCCCCATATCTAGCTAACCCTGAAGTGGTTTACTGAAGATATAATCATTCCCATTCCCATACTGTGGCAGGCTGAAAGGGCAGGAAAATTAACATGGGTGAGATGACCCAAGATCTGCAATTTTCAAGCTAACTGTTTAAAATGTTCACACCTTATGGCATGCAATTTTAGGGAGGGAGCTCAAGTCAGGTGAGATCCCCAGTATATCATATAGATATATGGTTTGTGAATGCCCTGTAACCACTGCGGTAGATTTATACTACCTGCAGACCAAAAACCAGAGAAGTCTATTAAAAATCAGACAGTGCCTAATATATGAAGCTTTAGACAGTGGAAATGTGAATAAAAACATCATTGATATTTGTAGGGAATTGTGTCTAATATGTCTGTCTTCACTAGCATAATTATTAGTACTTTTATATACCATACAACATTAATTTCTCCATAAAAAATAAAAAAATAGACCATAATTGTATTTCTCTCAGCATTATTACTAATTTATCTTCATTGCGTATTCTGTATGTCACCAAACATACATAATTATTATGAACTTTGCTTTTTCATTAATGATTATTCTACATTCCTGAGATTCAGACAGACATAGTGGTGACATGTGACGCAGGGACACAGTACAGCTTGGATGATATATTTGTCAACATTCAACTTGAGCCACCTTGTCTAATTTCCGCACCCAAGAAGACTCCAGGCGATGATGTCCCATTAGCTGAGCCACCATTGCCCTCTCCCTCCACGTTGTTGTCACCATTAAAGCCATCCATTGACTACAAACCATCTGACCTCTCTATTCTGGATGCTGCAGAAGAGGCCAATGATGAGGAGTCCAGTGATGAAGAGTTAGTATTATTGTGTACATTCTTTGGTTTTCTATTCCTCTAAGATTTTCAATACAGCATAATATCTTGATTACTGTTTTAATCATGTTAATTTTTAGCAAACAGTTCATGAGTTGCGTGACTTTTTATTCAAAAATAATGCAATGGAATTTGTGCATTTTCAGCTACATACAGAAACCTATTAAGAGCATCATGTTTTTGAGGACCTGCTAATGCAGCTCTTCCAGTTGTGTGCTGAATGTGGCCATCCAACTCAAAGCTTTGTGCTATCAACAACGAAGATGGCAGTTTCGTAGAGATCATGCAGAAATGTAGGAAGTGTGGCTGCGTGAAGACCTGGGCCAGTCAGTCGTATACCAGGAGACTTCCAGCTGACTACATCCTCATCTCCTCTCTGGTGGTCTGCCCAGTCGAGTTCTGAAGGTTCTGTCCTTTAATAACTTGCTCTCTATCTCACCATCAACCTTTCATCGTCACTAGAAAGGCTACTTAGCTTCAGCTGTGATAGCTGAATGGTTGGATGCCCAGGCTCAAATCATGGACGAACTAAGAGAGATTGATGGGGACCTTGAACTGTCCGGAGATGCATGGTTCGACAGTCCTGGACATTGTGCAAAGTATGGCCGTTACAGTTTGCGGGAGAACCGAATGAACAAAGTACTGGATTTCCAGCTGGTGGAGGTATTTACCATATAAGCATGATTAAATATTATTCACCAACCAGCAAAAGCCATTAGGGATCAATAATATTGACTCAGTTTAGTTTAATATTCAAGGACTACCTATGATAGTAATAACCACTAAAACCTACAACTGTAATAATGCATTTACGTATAACAAATGCATTAATAATACAATAGTACATCTAAAGTTACTGATATTTTTGCAGAAACTGTACCTGTACCAGGCATGGGGCAATTAACTTGAAAAGTTAATTAATTAAATTACAATTCAATCAGAAATGTTCCAATAAAATTAACGTCACACATTTCTCAGGTCAATTAAATTAAATTAACCTCCCAAATTCTTCAATTAAATTAACAATTAACTTTAATTCAATTAATAATTCAATTATTTTTGGTAGAAACCAAACCAAACAGTGGTTTATTCCTGGTAATGAAGCCATTACTGAATACAAATCCACAGAAACATGTACAGTTGTTTTCTCCAAGTCTTAGCTCTGAATATACAGACAATTTTTCATACAGAATAACCTATCTTAAAATTAACTGGTTGCAAGTTGCAGTAATATTGGAGGAGGAACTGTTACACAAGAATGTGCTGCAAGATGTCAAGAGACTAAACAGACCATCATACTGTCAGCCTGGAGACTTTTCACAGTTTTGTCAATCATTGTGCGACCAAACACACCAGCTTTGACAAAGCCTACATATGGTGACATCTTATGCACTTCTAAAATGATATTTAATTAATTTATATTTAAAAAAAATATTTTTTCCATTTGTACTACAAGTACAATAATCTTGTGAACATGTTAAAGTACATGAAAATGCTAATATTACAAAATTTATCTTTCCATAGCATATATTGCTAACATCTTCGACCATATTCTTAAAGGATACAGAGATGGACCCAAATGACCACTGGTAGCGCTATCCTAGCTAATGATGGAGATGGTTAAGTTTCAGGCACAACTTTTCACACTTATACTGCATACACACAATACCTATGGTGGGAAAAGCGCGTGTCACCTTCTCGTGGTTCCTACTGTGGATCACGACAGCAAACTTTGCTGTCGTGTGAACTAAGAACAGCGCACACTGATACTATCTTGTAAACTGTGGATATTGTGTTTGTTTTATACTGAATGGCTTGGTGCTTGGTGAAGTCATATCGGTTGCTGACTCGAGACAGTAGGTGCACGGTTTTGTGTCCAAAGGGAAATGTGGTTGATACCAACTAAATATTCGACTGCCACATAATTCACACAGCTTGACGTCTAAAATGATGGTGATATCGAGCCTGATTGTTATGAAAGAAACACATATTTGGCTCAGTTGCATTATTGACAGTTGCAGTCCGACCCATGTTTGCTGCTGTGACCGACTGTGCAGCAGGAACATCGTCATGTCTTCGGGATGGTCTACAACAACCTCCTTTGCTGTCTCTGGTATTTCAAGAGGTAACTCTGACAGCCTAAACGACGTTGGTTAGTGCAATAAGGTAATGAACATAACAATTTACATGTTAATGTTAATATGCTGAATCAAACCCTAAGAATGTAGAATATTATATTACATAACATAGTAGCTATCACACGATCATGGGACCACTATCTGAATAAATGAATTAACATGGACAGTACATGTTCTCGCAATTTTAATTCCACATATCCAAATTTGCTTCTTTCATAATTGTATACCTTGTGCAGATGTACATTGGGATATTAGAGTAATTTTTGCAAATACCTGTCTTAAGTATTTACTTTGACGTGTTATGTCATAAACTGTTGAAGAATAACAGCAGATTATTTGGTAACAACTTTTTGTTTGCTTCACTCATTATAATGGGAGTTTTTAGTTTTAGAAAATGAGATAGTTTTAATATATGCAATTCACAAGATACTCCATTTGTATGATGCCAACAGTGTACATTGCTGACAATCCTTGCTAATTGCTTTTGTAACAAATAAATGCAGTCAATATTTGTTTTGTAGGTGTTTCCCCACACTTCACAACAACATGAAACACAAATCAGGTACTGTGAATAGTATATTGTTTTAAGTGAGCATTTTTGTGTAGTAAATATTTTGCACTAGTATGCATAATTGCAATACTTTTCAAAGTTATCGTCCTATTAAAACAACTAGAAATTTACTTACATATATCATTTCAATATCATTGATTTTTACATTAGTGCTGGCTTTTCATAGTTACTAAATAGCATGACATTAATTTCCTACACATTATGTGATAATTGATTAACTACAAACCACATAACCAATTAACCAAGTTGTTTGCCTGTCTGCTGAGTTCAACCGGGTCATTTGCTGAGGAAAAATAATATTGGTGTCATCAGCAAAAAAAATAAAATTTAACAGTTATGAACTACATGTATGTAAAGCACCTTGATTGATCAGGCCCTGTATATCTACTTTATTATTATCATATGTAAGCATCACTTCTATCCAGCTACACTGTCTCAAACGACAGTGAGCACGAACATGAATGCAGAGTAATCACGGTTACACACCATCTTTACATTGCATATGATGCAACAGAGAGTTGTTCTGGCTGGTGTACAAAGGCTAGGATCCCTTTCCGACAATTGTCTAGATATCAGTTGCACACCCTTAACGAACCCCCTTTATTCTAAAATGGATTGCAACACTCAGGATTAGGCACAGATGTTTTCTTTGGAGCCATCACCAGAGCCAGACTAACACCTAAGCCCAGGGTTTTATATACAATCAACCCTGTGGGATTGTAAATCCTATTGTAATGATGGCACTGGAAGTGTCAGTGTAGCAATGCACACAGCTGAGCATCAGTCCCCTGTCAGATCCATTGGGCTGATATGATACCTGTTACCAGATCCTTGGTCCCTGTTCTGTGTATTACCCCTGACACTTCCACTGTCACAAAGATAAACAGAATGCCTCCAAGTGGGCTGTAATGTGAAACCCTCCTTGATCACAAGTCATAAAGGTGTTGACTTTGGGGGCATGATCACAGTTCATAAGGCTGCTGACTGATTACTGTTCATAAGAGTGACTTTGTTCAAAGTTCAGAAGGGTGCTGACTTTGATCACAGTTCAGAAGGGTGCTGATTTTAATCACAGTTCGGAATATGAATATTGTTGGTTACAGCACGAATGATGATGACAGATGTAATTCAAGTTTTATGTTGAAGGAACTCAAGTTAAATAACGTAATAACATAATAATACTTAAAGAACATTGTATCAGAACCGACCAGATCAATTAACACCATCACATATTCACCAAAAGAGTACATACACGATTTGCTTCTGCCATACTGTCAAATTATCATTTATAACATTAATAAAATATTATGAGGCACTGAGAAAATTTTCATCTGAATAGTAATACAGTACCGTATCTATAACTATGGAAGTGCAGTTGCTTCAGAGATACCTTTAGAATACTTGAACATGCTTCAATTTTATTTTAGTGTTGTTTATGCATATACTTAATTTTTATTAATTAAATTAACTTAAATTTTTCCATCCCATGAGCACTGAACTTTTTATTTTCAAGCTGTTCCTAGGAATACGGTAAACAATACAATGCATATGTGGAGTGACCCTTTTAGTTTCATACCCTTTTCTCCTTCCTTTAAGGGTTTTATATAACATGAATATACTAGCTGATTCAACAGCACCTACATTGCTGTATTCAAGGTTGATAGCTGCATACAATTCTTGACATTTCTCCCAAAATTCAACAACTGTATTTTGAGTTGGGATGTAATGCATCCCTTTCTGCTAGGCATGAAGGTATGTGTTTGAGAAGTTTTTTCTTCTCTTCCCCATCAAACTTATGAATTAAAGTCTATCCATCCCATTCCAAGATACATATCTTGTTTCCTATGTTCTAAAACTGACACCACACAATTTGATGCACTTAAGCAATTCAATGAGGTGTACAACATTGGATTTTGAGAAAATGCCATTCTTTCCTTAGCAGAATCAGTGACATCTTCTATGAGATTAGCTATACGTCTGTCAGTAACTCAAAGCATCATATGCAGTTCATCCATGACTCCATGAGTGAAGGGAAGACTCACAAATGGTACAGACCTACATCCATACGAACTACTACGTGCATTTTCAGAAATGTCATGTATTGGCCTTACCACATCTTCACCGCAATAAGTCTTCATATTTAGTCACATCCCCTCGGTCATTTGAATGGACTCTGCAGTAAATGCATGCATGATTGGATATTGCTCCAGTCATGTCTAGTACCATAACGAGACATCTATAGTCTCCTCCTAGCAGATTATTTGGTAACAACATTTTGTTTGCTTCACACATGATGGGAGTTTTTAGTTTTACAAAATCAGATTATATAATAATATTATCAATAATTAATTTATTTATGCAGTTCACAAGATAATTCATTTGTATGATGGTAATAGTATACATTGCTGATAATCCTTGCTAACTGCTTTTGTAACAAATAAATGCAGTAAATATTTGTTTTGTAGGTATTTCCCCCAAACTCCACAACAACACAAAAGTCAAGGCAGGTACTGTGAATAGCATAGTTTTAAGCATGCATTTAGTAAATATTTTGCACGAGTATGCATAATTGCATTACTTTTCGACAGCTCCAAAGTTATCATAAATGTTTGTTTACCATAGCAACTGCAAAGGTTTAGTGAAACATGAGTGACTGACTCTAAGTTTCCTCCCTGTTTGCTCACAGATGCCAGACGACAGGAAGGAACAGCACACAACAGAGATGTTCACTGACTTTGAGACTCTGGCTGCCAAGTTCAACTTCATTGACCTTGCTTGCTCGGAGCGACTGAAGTGCACTGGAGCGACAGGTAACTGCACCAAGTAGGGCATCTCTATCAACTGTGGACTGGTCAGTTGATATAACATGCTAGTCTCGGACATGCTTGATTCTGGACTGGAAGTGTGTATTTCACGAAAAAAACAGCATAACACAGTCACAGTTAGCATTCAAAATACAATTTTTAGACATAAATTACAAATATAATTCTTATGTCGTATGTAAAATAAACATGACATTAATTAATTCATTGTAATTGAAAAAGCTTAATTGTTGGCATTTATACATTCACCAACTTCTAAGTTATTTCAATGGGTCAGGGAGATTGCTACTAAACAAAACTTGATCGCTAATATGGCAGCCACTTTGACTGGGGGGTAAGGCCAAGAAGGGATGCCACCTTTCCTACAGAGACTCCAAGCTCACCTGTCTGGTACATGACTCGCTCAGAGGAAACAGCTGAGTCCCACAGTGGAGAACACATAACCTGGGAGTTAGCACTAGCATGGGAAGAGGAGTATGTATATTGCTCAGTGCCACACAGTTTCTTTCACTCACACAGTTTCTTTCACTCATTCACAGCAGAATTCAATTTATTCAGAATACATCATAATAAAATACAATAACTTCTATTGCGCTGAAATCTTCTGAAACCCAAGCTCAGAGGTGCATCAAAACAAAAGGGCTAGGCAATCTTCAAAGTCATATACAGTTTTAAAGTGGTAAACATATGGATGAATATATGCTAGGAGCTAAGGAACTAAACGTGGTTGAAAGGGTAAGTCTTCAGATGTTTCCTACTGACCTAACACTAACAGAGTGAATTCCAAAGAGTTGGTGCAGCAACCGAGAAATCCCTGGTTACAAACAAACAAACATATGAATAGGTCTTAGTAGTCTATTTACTTACCTAGTTGGTGCACTAGGCCACCATCTCAGTTGAAATAGGGCTTTGTATTACACTCTACATGGTTACCTTGCAATCTATTGTATAATTTGTTATTTCGTATATATTGTAAATATTGAATCGGATGCAATCAAGCCAGTTTCTGATTACTTCTGTTGTAACAGTTGCATTGAAACTGATGATTGGCTAAACTTTAGCCAATCAGGATCCAATGATGAACAAGCTTCCATCATGCTAAAAATTCCAATAATAAAAAAATTGATATATAGGGGTGAGTCAATGTGGGTGGGTCAGTGGTCCGCATTGGCAATGCGTGTAGAGTGCTTGCAATTTGTTTTGTTTTTAAATATTGGCATGGGTGGAGAGGACAATTCTGTCCAACAGTTTATTGGATTACTGGAATTGTTTTAAAACAACCCTGTAGTGCAGAAATCAGTCGTGAGTAAATGCTGTGTTCTCCATATCTCATGAGTAAATGCTGTGTACTCCATCTCTCATGAGTAAATGCTGTTGACTCCAACCCCCATGAATAAATGCTGTGTACTCCATATCTCATGGGTAAATGCTGTTTACTCCATCTCTTGAGTATATGCTGTGGACTCCATCTCTCTTCAGTAAATGCTATGGACTCCATATCTCGTGAGTAAATACTTTGTATTACATCTATCATGAGTAAATGCTGTGGACTCCATCTTTCATAACTTAATGCCACATACTTTGTCTCTGTTTGCATCAGATAATCTGTAGCAGCTCCACTCATTGACACTTGTCAACGCCATCAACGACGTTGAAATCCTCACTTAGAAGCGCAGTTTCTATGTCGCAATTATTCTGGTATCCTAATTGTAACGACACATGCATGTTGTTCTATAGAGGACACGTAATCATTCCGGTCACAAAAATTTTCTCAGCAATTTAAAAAAAAAAAAACAATGGTACATATCAGTTGTGTGAATTCAGTGTTCTGCTGTAAATGTACGTGTGATTTCAATGCGGGCGGGTGGGCGGGGAGGGAGAGGCTGGCACATATACCGTTCGTCCATTTTTGTTTCCCATTCTTCTTCATCCCTAGTCCACAGCATATTCTCTTGAGAGGTGGAGTCCAAAGCATTTACTAATGAAACATGGAGTCCACAGCATCAAGAGATGGGATCCATAGCTTTCACTCACGAGAGATGGAGTCCACAGCATTTACTCATGAGAGAGGGAGTCCACAGCATTTACTTATGTTATATGGTGTCCACAGCATTTACTCGTGAGAGATGGAGTCCACAGCATTTACTCACGACTGACGGAATCCACAGCGTTTACACAAGAGATGGAGTTATTGCTCTCCTCCTCTTCCCTGTAGTCCGTGGTGAGGCTGGCACAGATACTGGTTGTCCAATTTTGTGTCCCATTCTTCATCACTAGTCCACAGCATTTACTCATGATAGATGTAATACAAAGTATTTACTCACAAGATATGGAGTCCATAGCATTTACTGAAGAGAGATGGAGTCCACAGCATATACTCAAAAGAGATGGAGTAAACAGCATTTACCCATGAGATATGGAGTACACAGCATTTATTCACGAGGGTTGGAGTCAACAGCATTTACTCATGAGAGATGGAGTACACAGCATTTACTCATGAAATATGGAGAACACAGCATTTACTCACGACTGATTTCTGCACTACAGGGTTGTTTTAAAACAATTCCAGTAATCCAATAAACTGTTGGACAGAATTGTCCCCTCCACCCACGCCAATATTTAAAAACAAAACAAATTGCAAGCACTCTACACGCATTGCCAATGCGGACCACTGACCCACCCACATTGACTCACCCCTATATATCAATTTTTTTATTATTGGAATTTTTAGCATGATGGAAGCTTGTTCATCATTGGATCCTAATTGGCTAAAGTTTAGCCAATCATCAGTTTCAATGCAACTTTTACAACAGAAGTAATCAGAAACTGGCTTGATTGCATCCGATTCAATATTTACAATATATACGAAATAACAAATTATACAATAGATTGCAAGGTGACCATAGAGAGTGTAATACAAAGCCCTATTTCAACTGAGATGGTGGCCTAGTGCACCAACTAGGTAAGTAAATACACTACTAAGATCTACTCATATGTTTTTAACACGAGACCCTAAATAACCATTTATCCACCCACGAGATGACCCTATTAATGTGAACCACCCAGACCTTGAATTTGGTGGTGGCTAATTTACGGGCACCAAAATCACACTAATGAATATTCTTGATATGCAATGAATATTCCTAACATGGAATGATTGAACAATTGAAGTGAGACTTTCAAGTGGTATTAAATATAAATTGTTAAAATTTCTATGCCATTTAATAATTTCAGTCATGAGAGTGTACATGGTTGCATCTTATGAATATTGAACAATCAGCTTCCTGTGTCCCTAAACAAATCACAATCCATATCTACATTTATTGCCCACTGTTGTAAGAAAGCCCAGAAAGCTTCAATAATCAAGTTCTGACCTACTTTTTGTTCCCAGAGTTTAAACAAAGATTGTAACAAGGGATTTCTTGGTTGTTGCACCAACTCTTTGGAATTCACTCTGTTAGTGTTAGGTCAGTAGGAAACATCTGAAGACTTACCCTTTCAACCACGGTTAGTTCCTTAGCTCCTAGCATATATTCATCCATATGTTTACCACTTTAAAACTGTATATGACTTTGAAGATTGCCTAGCCCTTTTGTTTTGATGCACCTCTGAGCTTGGGTTTCAGAAGATTTCAGCGCAATAGAAGTTATTGTATTTTATTATGATGTATTCTGAATAAATTGAATTCTGCTTTGAATGAGTGAAAGAAACTGTGTGAGTGAAAGAAACTGTGTGGCACTGAGCAATATACATACTCCTCTTCCCATGCTAGTGCTAACTCCCAGGTTATGTGTTCTCCACTGCAGGACTCAGCTGTTTCCTCTGAGCGAGTCATGCACCAGACAGGTGAGCTTGGAGTCTCTAGGAAAGGTGACATCCCTTCTTGGCCTTACCCCCCAGTCAAAGTGGCTGCCATATTAGCGATCAAGTTTTGTTTAGTAGCAATCTCCCTGACCCATTGAAATAACTTAGAAGTTGGTGAATGTATAAATGCCAACAATTAAGCTTTTTCAATTACAATGAATTAATTAATGTCATGTTTATTTTACATACGACATAAGAATTATATTTGTAATTTATGTCTAAAAATTGTATTTTGAATGCTAACTGTGACTGTGTTATGCTGTTTTTTTCGTGAAATACACACTTCCAGTCCAGAATCAAGCATGTCCGAGACTAGCATGTTATATCAACTGACCAGTCCACAGTTGATAGAGATGCCCTACTTGGTGCAGTTACCTGTCGCTCCAGTGCACTTCAGTCGCTCCGAGCAAGCAAGGTCAATGAAGTTGAACTTGGCAGCCAGAGTCTCAAAGTCAGTGAACATCTCTGTTGTGTGCTGTTCCTTCCTGTCGTCTGGCATCTGTGAGCAAACAGGGAGGAAACTGAGAGTCAGTCACTCATGTTTCACTAAACCTTTGCAGTTGCTATGGTAAACAAACATTTATGATAACTTTGGAGCTGTCGAAAAGTAATGCAATTATGCATACTCGTGCAAAATATTTACTAAATGATTGCTTAAAACTATGCTATTCACAGTACCTGCCTTGACTTTTGTGTTGTTGTGGAGTTTGGGGGAAATACCTACAAAACAAATATTGACTGCATTTATTTGTTACAAAAGCAGTTAGCAAGGATTATCAGCAATGTATTCTATTACCATCATACAAATGAATTATCTTGTGAACTGCATAAATAAATTAATTATTGATAATATTACTATATAATCTGATTTTGTAAAACTAAAAACTCCCATCATGTGTGAAGCAAACAAAACGTTGTTACCAAATAATCTGCTGGGAGGAGACTATAGATGTCTCGTTATGGTACTAGACATGACTGGAGCAATATCCAATCATGCATGCATTTACTGCAGAGTCCATTCAAATGACCGAGGGATGTGACTAAATATGAAGACTTATTGCGGTGAAGATGTGGTAAGGCCAATACATGACATTTCTGAACATGCACGTAGTAGTTCGTATGGATGTAGGTCTGTACCATTTGTGAGTCTTCCCTTCACTCATGGAGTCATGGATGAACTGCATATGATGCTTTGAGTTACTGACAGACGTATAGCTAATCTCATAGAAGATGTCACTGATTATGCTAAGGAAAGAATGGCATTTTCTCAAAATCCAATGTTGTACACCTCATTGAATTGCTTAAGTGCATCAAATTGTGTGGTGTCAGTTTTAGAACATAGGAAACAAAGTTGTGCCTGAAACTTAACCATCTCCATCATTAGCTAGGATAGCGCTACCAGTGGTCATTTGGGCCCATCTCTGTATCCTTTCAGAATATGGTCGAAGATGTTAGCAATATATGCTATGGAAAGATAAATTTCGTAATATTAGCATTTTCATGTACTTTAACATGTTCACAAGATTATTGTACTTGTAGAACAAATGGAAAAAAAAATTTTTAATATAAATTAATTAAATATCATTTTAGAAGTGCATAAGATGTCACCATATGTAGGCTTTGTCAAAGCTGGTGTGTTTGGTCGCACAATGATTGACAAAACTGTGAAAAGTCTCCAGGCTGACGGTACGATGGTCTGTTTAGTCTCTTGACATCTTGCAGCACATTCTTGTGTAACAGTTCCTCCTCCAATATTACTGCAACCTGCAACCAGTTAACTTTAAGATAGGTTATTCTGTATGAAAAATGAACATTTCTGATTGAATTGTAATTTAATTAATTAACTTTTCAAGTTAATTGCCCCATGCCTAGTACAGGTACAGTTTCTGCAAAAATATCAGTAACTTTAGATGTACTATTGTATTATTAATGCATTTGTTATACGTAAATGCATTATTACAGTTGTAGGTTTTAGTGGTTATTACTATCATAGGTAGTCCTTGAATATTAAACTAAACTGAGTCAATATTATTGATCCCTAATGGCTTTTGCTGGTTGGTGAATAATATTTAATCATGCTTATATGGTAAATACCTGCACCAGCTGGAAATCCAGTACTTTGTTCATTCGGTTCTCCCGCAAACTGTAACAGCCACACTTTGCACAATGTCCAGGACTGTCGAACCAAGCATCTCCGGACAGTTCAAGATCCCCATCAATCTCTCTGAGTTCGTCCATGATTTGAGCCTGGGCATCCAACCATCACAGCTGAAAATGCACAAATTCCATTGCATTATATTTGAATAAAAAATTTGAAGTCACGCAACTCATGAACTGTTTGCTAAAAATTAACATGATTAAAACAGTAATCAAGGTATTATGCTGTATTGAAAATCTTAGAGGAATAGAAAGCCAAAGAATGTACACAATAATACTAACTTTTCATCACTGGACTCCTCATCATTGGCCTCTTCTGCAGCATCCAGAATAGAGAGGTCAGATGGTTTGTAGTCAATGGATGGCTTTAATGGTGACAACAACGTGGAGGGAGAGGGCAATGGTGGCTCAGCTAATGGGACATCATCGCCTGGAGTCTTCTTGGGTGCGGAAATTAGACAAGATGGCTCAAGTTGAATGTCGACAAATATATCATCCAAGCTGTACTGTGTTCCTGCGTCACATGTCACCACTATGTCTGTCTGAATCTCTGGAATGTAGAATAATCATTAATGAAAAAGCAAAGTTCATAATAATTATGTATGTTTGGTGACATACAGACTACGCGACGAAGATAAATTAGTAATAATGCTGAGAGAAATACAATTATGGTCTATTTTTTTATTTTTGATGGAGAAATTAATTTTGTATGGTATATAAAAGTACTAATAATTATGCTAGTGAAGACAGACATATTAGACACAATTCCCTACAAATATCAATAATGTTTTTATTCACATTTCCACGGTCTAAAGCTTCATATATTAGGCACTGTCTGATTTTTAATAGACTTCTCTGGATTTTGGTCTGCAGGTAGTATAAATCTACCGCAGTGGTTACAGGGCATTCACAAACCATATATCTATATGATATACTGGGGATCTCACCTGACTCGAGCTCCCTCCCTAAAATTGCATGCCATAAGGTGTGAAAATTTTTAACAGTTAGCTTGAAAATTGTAGATCTTCGGTCATCTCGCCCATGTTAATTTTCCTGCCCTTTCAGCCTGCCACTGTAAATGTGTAATTTTTTTAATAGCAGGTAAAAAAATTCGCAATTGAATTGTTGCACAATCATTCTGATATTTGACAGATGCTGCAGCATTTTCGATTATGCCAAAACTATACTTCTAGGCCCAGTAGTATATCTACATTGTACATTCCCAATTTATTGCCAATGTCAAGGAGATGTTTGGGGGTAAAACATCCTAATATAATCAGCTAATTAGAGAACATTATAACCGGTCTCTTGCTTTGCATAATAACCGGTCCCTTATACCAGTGCGCATGCGCTACTAGAAACGGAACCAGTACACACTCGCATTTCAACCTGTTCAATACTTGTTTAGTTATTGTCATTTCACGCTTTCTCTTTAGTAAAGTGACTGAACAAATGGAACTCTGTTCTTATTTATAACTAAACAACTTGATGGCGCCTGTGAACGTGGAGTGTCCGATCGAGGATTGTGACTACGGCTACGCACGCAGAGGCGGCAGTGGTGGCTGCTATGCTGAGTGTACATGCCACTGTGCACGTCGCAGTCCCCCGGGCACTGGGCGCGAATACGAAAATGGAGAAACTCAAGCGTACTTCCGTAGCACTGGCCGGGACGGGCGAGGCCTGGTCATACTTCATAACCCGCTGGGGTGAGTACAAGACGGGTACTAAACTTGTTGGACCCGACATAGTCGCACAACTACTGGAATGCTGCGAGGAGGAGTTGAGAAAAGACCTCACTCGCACAGCGGGCAAGAGCCTAATGAGCAGTGACGAAAAAGATGTCCTCACCGCCATGAAGGCACTCGCCATCCGAGCGGAGAACACCATGGTAGCTCGGGTAGCCCTGTCTAACATGCGGCAGGGACACGAGGAGCCCATCCGGTCGTTCTACGCCCGTATCAAGGGGCAGGCGGATACATGCAAGTACGAGATGAAGTGCACTAAGACGGAGTGCGAACAAGTCAACGACTTCACAGAAGAGATTATACGCAATGTGATTGCCCGCGGCATCGCAGACCAAGAGATACAACTTGATCTGCTCGGTGAAAAGAACCAGGACATGCCATTAAAGGACATGATTGAGTATATCGAGGCCAAGGAGTCTGGAAAACGCTCGGCATCGCGTCTACTTGACCCTCAGAGCACGGATGCGATCAGCAGTTCGTATCGGCGGGGGAAACAGCAGGACGTACGCAACAGGGGAGGAGCCAGGCCGGAGAAACCTAAAGCCAAGCCCAAAGGGGTGTGCATCTATTGCGGCGAGGTGGGTCACGGCAAGACGCCCCTGTGGCACACCAGACGCACCGAGTGCCCCGCGTATGGTAAAAAGTGCCAGAAATGTGGCCGCCAGAATCACCTCGACAAGGCGTGCCTGAGCGGACGACCGACTAAGCCCCCATCTGAGGAGACAGACGAGCTGTATGACGAGCAGACGGCAGCCTTCGTCGAGCTATGCACGGTCACCATGGACAGCACGGGCGACGGGTTACGCACACTCCCCCTCACTCACCATCTGTACGATGACATGTGCGATAAGTGGACGAAACGCGCGTCCAGCCCGCAGCCGTACATCAACCTCACTCTCACCAACGAGCGCGAAGATTACAAAGCGCTGGGTTTTGACCTCCTGAAACGCACCCGCGCAGTATCCCTGCCTGTCATGGCCGACACGGGCTGTCAGAGCTGCCTGATCGGCATTGGAGTCACCCAACAAATGGGACTGAGTACCAAGGACTTCATACCCGTATCCATGACTATGAAGGCTGCGAACAACAAGGGAATTCGTATTCTCGGAGCTGTGGTGGTCAGATTCGCCGGTAACAGTGGCACTCGGAGATTGGAGACGCGCCAAATCGCGTACGTGACGGACACCTCGGACCGCATATTCCTCTCCCGCGCAGCTTGCATGGACCTGGGTATGATCTCGGACAAGTTCCCAACACTCGGGGAGGTCAACCTGGCGACCTCTGAATTGTGTGACTGCCCGCGACGTGCAGAGCCGCCGACCAAGCCGACCACACTCCCCATGCCGGCGACCGAGGCTAACAGAGAAACCTTACAGAAACACTTACTCAGAATATACGCTCAGAGCACTTTCAATACGTGCCCGCACCAGCCCTTACCGAGAATGACTGGCCCGCCGCTACGTCTTATGCTCGATGAGGATGCGACGCCGGTTGCCCATCACACTCCCATCCCCGTGGCCATACACTGGCAAGACGAGGTAAAAGCAGGCCTTGACCAGGACGTTCGTCTCGGCGTGTTAGAGGAAGTACCCATCGGTACGCCGGTGACATGGTGTCACCGCATGGTAACCTGCGCGAAAAAGAACGGCAAGCCGCGACGCACCGTCGACTTCCAGGCCTTGAACAAACATGCGTTCCGCGAAACCCACCACACCCAATCCCCGTTCCACCAGGCGAGACGCATACCTAACGGGAAACGCAAGACCGTATTCGACGTATGGAACGGCTACCACAGTGTCCCTCTACACGAGGACGACCGCCACAAGACGACCTTCATCACTCCATGGGGACGCTACCGGTACCTCTCGGCTCCACAAGGGTATATAGCGTCAGGAGATGGTTATACACGACGATACGACGAGATCGTCGCGGACATTGGTGACAAGACCAAGTGCGTGGACGACACGCTACTATGGTCAGATACGATCGAGGGGAGCTACTTCCAGGCGGTCCAATGGCTGGATATATGTGACCGGAATGGAATCATCCTCAACCCGGAGAAGTTCGTCTTCAGCGCACCCACAGTGGACTTCGCAGGCTTCACGATCACCATGACTGACGTGCGACCATGCAGCCGCTACCTGGAGGCGATCCGCGATTTCCCACAACCGCGTAACATCACCGACATCAGATCGTGGTTCGGGCTGGTCAATCAAGTGGCCTACGCGTTCAGCATGGCCGAACGAATGCATCCGTTCCGGAAGCTCCTGAAAAATGGAAAACGCTTCACGTGGTCCCCGGAGTTAGAGGACATATTCCGCGAGTCGAAGGACGTGATCGTTCAAGAAATCGAGCGCGGTGTCCGCATCTTTGACAAGACCAAGCCTACATGCATCGCCACAGACTGGTCGAAGGAGGGCATTGGATTCTGGCTATTTCAAAAGCACTGCCGATGCTCACCAATCAGACCCTTCTGCTGCAACGACGGGTGGAAAATAACCCTGGTCGGCAGCAGGTTTACACACGCAGCAGAATCCAGGTACGCGCCCATAGAGGGCGAGGCCCTCGCAGTCGCGGACGCCTTGGACAAGGCGCGCCACTTCGTGCTGGGTTGCGAGAACTTGATCGTAGCGGTAGACCATAAGCCGCTGCTGAAACTCCTTGCGGACAGAGCCCTTGACGACATACCTAACCCCCGCCTCAGGAACCTCAAGGAGAAGACCCTACGTTATCGCTTCCGCATCACACATATCCCAGGCATGAAGAACAAGACGGCAGATGCCATGTCACGTAGGCCGGTCGGCACCGCGCTACCATCACTCATGAACCTACCAGACGACAATGCCGCCATAGTGAACCACCTACCATCCAGCATGCACACCAACGTCCTATCTCTCCTACGCCGAATCGAACCGGATGACGACGACGACGACGACGTCGAGGAGGACAACCTGACATGGTGCGCCGCGGGCCTCGAATCATTGCGATCAGTGACATGGGACCGCGTCAGGGAGGCTACCAGCAGCGACGTCGATATGCACACACTGGAGGAAATGGCAACCGACGGCATCCCCGACTCGAAGATCGAGATGCCAGAGACGATTCGCGACTATCACCAGTACCGCGAAAACATCACATCGACAGACGGAGTGATCCTATACAAGGACAGGGTTATCATACCGCCCTCACTCCGCGATGAGATACTGAGCACCCTCAACGCTGCCCACCAGGGCGTATCGATGATGACCGCCCGTGCAGAATCCGCTGTGTTCTGGCCAGGCATATCGGCCGACATCAGCACCACTCGGAAAAATTGCGAACACTGCCACCGGATGGCACCCTCACAGCCTGGAGCGCCGCCCATCCCACCGATCCCGGTCGTTTACCCCTTCCAGGCAGTGTGCTCGGACTTCTTCGTACATAGGGGCGTACATTACCTCGTGACGGTGGACAGATACTCAAACTGGCCAATCATATCGCAGTCGACAGGTGGCGCCACCGGCCTCATCGACCACTTACGTCGCGCCTTCGTGACGTACGGGACGCCAGAAGAGCTCGCATCGGACGGGGGTCCGGAGTTCACCTCTACCGAGACCAGGTCTTTCCTGCACAGATGGGGCGTACACCACCGCCTATCATCGGTGGCCTTCCCCCACAGCAACTGTCGTGCAGAGATTGGGGTGAAGACAATGAAACGACTCATCACCGACAACACCGGTCCGAAGGGAGAACTGGACACAGACGCTGTGCAGATAGCAATACTACAATATCGCAACACACCCGACCCTGACACAAAGATCTCCCCGGCGATGTGTGTCTTCGGCCGCCCGACACGCGATTTCATCCCGATTATCCCCGGGAAATACAGACCACATGAGACTTGGCGTGAGACACTCAAAGCAAGGGAGGAAGCCCTCCGTTAACGCCACATCCGCACAGCTGAAACCTGGGCGGAGCACACTAAACGCCTTCCACCACTTGCGGTAGGGGACTTCGTCCGCGTACAGAACCAGACAGGACCTCACCCCAACAAATGGGACAAGACGGGCAGTATCGTTGAGGTACGTCAGCACGACCAATACGCGATCAAGATTGACGGATCGGGCAGAGTCACACTTCGGAACAGGAAATTCCTGCGCAAGTTCAGCCCAGTTCACTACGACCGGCCGCCAACCCGATCGATCTATGACGACCTAGCAACCCGCGTGACCGTACCAACACCCGTTGTGACACCGCAACTACCTGACCTCGATAACGACCCTGCGACACCCGCGACGCAGACGGGGCACACACCGCCACCGACACTGACATCAGCGAGAATGCCCCAGCACAAGACACCGCCCGCTGCAGTCACGCCTACAACCCCAGGACGAGACACACCGAGGCGCGCGACCCTCCAGACGCCACCACCAGCCCCAGCGACCCCGAGAGCTCCACCCCCATCGGAGCCTGACGTGAAACCACCAGCACCAGCAATTGGTCAACGACGATCCACCAGAGCGACCAGCGTGCCTACCTGGCACAAGGACTACTCCATGGGATAGTCAATAAACATTTATCAGCCTTTATCCAGTAGCATAAAGACTCGGAGGGAGATAGAGAACATTATAACAGGTCTCTTGCTTTGCATAATAACCGGTCCCTTATACCAGTGCGCATGCGCTACTAGAAATGGAACCAGTACACACTCGCATTTCAACCTGTTCAATGCTTGTTTAGTTATTGTCATTTCACGCTTTCTCTTTAGTAAAGTGACTGAACAAATGGAACTCTGTTCTTATTTACTAATAACATATATAAATGCACTGATTGGACGATTATCGATTGCCATTAAACAAATCCTCGTCAGCCCATGGTGGTGGTCATGTTAACGTTTTGTTTGCTAAGAAAACATAACCATCAAAAATTCTTATTTTTTACAGCAACTGCCATCATCTCTTTGAAATGCTGACCAAGTTTTGTCAAAATCGCATACCTCCAGCTCTATTAAAATGCCCCGACGTGCGATGCCCATCAATTTTTAACAAACATAGCCATGCATTTATGCGCCCACGTGGTCCACAGAAGAAAAATTCAAATGAATCCCTCTGCCTGTTACACTCTAAAAAATGCACCATTTCAAAGCCAATAGCTTCTACAAACAAACTTGTGAACATGCCTGTTCAATTGCACTAATGTCACATCATACAGATTGTTTAAATTCACATATCACAATTTAATACACTATATTTTCGTGTGAAATAATAAACTAGAAGGTCTATAGTGGTCTTACCCCTTCAGAGTTGTCGGACATCGCTAGTCTTGATGGCAGTGCCAGTGATTCAGGGTAGGGTCTTCATGCTACTATAGTCTATATAAGCAGAAACCGACAGTCGTGTAAAATGTTGCAGATACGGTTAACATATGGGAGCAGGAAAATAACTCTTAACTTATTTCTGGTGCAAAATCACCTCCAGTATGAAAATGGCGGCGATAATATGCCGATATCGAATTTGAGCAGAATAATAAGCGCATACTGCGCTTCCGTAGGAACTTCATATTTGATTTCGGTAATCGTTTACTTAACTGGCCTAAATTATTAGGGCTTGAATCAACGTGAAGCGCGACCTCGCTGCGCCGAGCGCCGATGGCGAAAGACGCGACTCTGTTGTTGCCATGCATAGATGGCAAAGTTAGAATAGGTAATATATTTGTTTGGCCTGCTGCTACCGTATAGTGACTTTAGTCTATTCCCAAACTGCCGTGCATCATTGGAATTCTAGTACTAGTCCGTCTCAAGTAAGAAATATCTCCACTCTGCCCGCAACAGTTACATGTGTTTACGTTGCGGTTGGTTACGTTTCGACAAGCCTATTTACGTGTGCGGTTTGGAGACGCTGCTGCTGTCCCGTGCGTGAAAAGTGTTCGGGGAATCTTATACACTAAAGTAAAGGAATATAACAGAAGCTCTATTACTAGCTCGAGTAAAGCACTGGCGTTTGTCCAGCGGCATAAATGTTGTCGCCACGGAACTGTAGGAAAATCTGGCCTAGGCCTAGCTAGCTACTCGAGTCTGAGCCTGGCTGAGGAGGCCGAACTGGTGGTGAGTGCGGAGCGTTGAGTGTTGTGCAGCATTTACGCCACTGCAGTTACATGTGAATAAAAATCCTAAATGTAAATGTGACTTAATTAGTAGCATTATTCTGTGCAATATTTTTGGCAAGCATGGCCTTGTTAAGCAAACACTGTCGCTGTATATTAGCCTCGATTATCCAGGCTCTGCCTCTGGGATGTGGCGCCGTTTGTCAAACACGACAGAGTCTGGAATCAGAATGTAGCCTAAGACTAAGTTCTGTTGTGACGGAAATTATGTATGCACACAGATTCTGGGGTGCAGACACAATTATTAAATAAATTTCTTGGAACTTCATATTTGTTTTCGGTAATCGTTTACTTAACTGGCCTAAATTATTAGGGCTTGAATCAACGTGAAGCGCGACCTCGCTGCGCCGAGCGCCGATGGCGAAAGACGCGACTCTGTTGTTGCCATGCATAGATGGCAAAGTTAGAATAGGTAATATATTTGTTTGGCCTGCTGCTACCGTATAGTGACTTTAGTCTATTCCCAAACTGCCGTGCATCATTGGAATTCTAGTACTAGTCCGTCTCAAGTAAGAAATATCTCCACTCTGCCCGCAACAGTTACATGTGTTTACGTTGCGGTTGGTTACGTTTCGACAAGCCTATTTACGTGTGCGGTTTGGAGACGCTGCTGCTGTCCCGTGCGTGAAAAGTGTTCGGGGAATCTTATACACTAAAGTAAAGGAATATAACAGAAGCTCTATTACTAGCTCGAGTAAAGCACTGGCGTTTGTCCAGCGGCATAAATGTTGTCGCCACGGAACTGTAGGAAAATCTGGCCTAGGCCTAGCTAGCTACTCGAGTCTGAGCCTGGCTGAGGAGGCCGAACTGGTGGTGAGTGCGGAGCGTTGAGTGTTGTGCAGCATTTACGCCACTGCAGTTACATGTGAATAAAAATCCTAAATGTAAATGTGACTTAATTAGTAGCATTATTCTGTGCAATATTTTTGGCAAGCATGGCCTTGTTAAGCAAACACTGTCGCTGTATATTAGCCTCGATTATCCAGGCTCTGCCTCTGGGATGTGGCGCCGTTTGTCAAACACGACAGAGTCTGGAATCAGAATGTAGCCTAAGACTAAGTTCTGTTGTGACGGAAATTATGTATGCACACAGATTCTGGGGTGCAGACACAATTATATATACACATATTTGTTTTCGGTAATCGTTTACTTAACTGGCCTAAATTATTAGGGCTTGAATCAACGTGAAGCGCGACCTCGCTGCGCCGAGCGCCGATGGCGAAAGACGCGACTCTGTTGTTGCCATGCATAGATGGCAAAGTTAGAATAGGTAATATATTTGTTTGGCCTGCTGCTACCGTATAGTGACTTTAGTCTATTCCCAAACTGCCGTGCATCATTGGAATTCTAGTACTAGTCCGTCTCAAGTAAGAAATATCTCCACTCTGCCCGCAACAGTTACATGTGTTTACGTTGCGGTTGGTTACGTTTCGACAAGCCTATTTACGTGTGCGGTTTGGAGACGCTGCTGCTGTCCCGTGCGTGAAAAGTGTTCGGGGAATCTTATACACTAAAGTAAAGGAATATAACAGAAGCTCTATTACTAGCTCGAGTAAAGCACTGGCGTTTGTCCAGCGGCATAAATGTTGTCGCCACGGAACTGTAGGAAAATCTGGCCTAGGCCTAGCTAGCTACTCGAGTCTGAGCCTGGCTGAGGAGGCCGAACTGGTGGTG
This sequence comes from Lamellibrachia columna, assembly GCA_963662155.1. Taxonomy (NCBI): domain Eukaryota; kingdom Metazoa; phylum Annelida; class Polychaeta; order Sabellida; family Siboglinidae; genus Lamellibrachia; species Lamellibrachia columna. Next base: position 35,024,805 of record OY759275.1, on the reverse strand, counting down.
AGTGCGGAGCGTTGAGTGTTGTGCAGCATTTACGCCACTGCAGTTACATGTGAATAAAAATCCTAAATGTAAATGTGACTTAATTAGTAGCATTATTCTGTGCAATATTTTTGGCAAGCATGGCCTTGTTAAGCAAACACTGTCGCTGTATATTAGCCTCGATTATCCAGGCTCTGCCTCTGGGATGTGGCGCCGTTTGTCAAACACGACAGAGTCTGGAATCAGAATGTAGCCTAAGACTAAGTTCTGTTGTGACGGAAATTATGTATGCACACAGATTCTGGGGTGCAGACACAATTATATATACACATATTTGTTTTCGGTAATCGTTTACTTAACTGGCCTAAATTATTAGGGCTTGAATCAACGTGAAGCGCGACCTCGCTGCGCCGAGCGCCGATGGCGAAAGACGCGACTCTGTTGTTGCCATGCATAGATGGCAAAGTTAGAATAGGTAATATATTTGTTTGGCCTGCTGCTACCGTATAGTGACTTTAGTCTATTCCCAAACTGCCGTGCATCATTGGAATTCTAGTACTAGTCCGTCTCAAGTAAGAAATATCTCCACTCTGCCCGCAACAGTTACATGTGTTTACGTTGCGGTTGGTTACGTTTCGACAAGCCTATTTACGTGTGCGGTTTGGAGACGCTGCTGCTGTCCCGTGCGTGAAAAGTGTTCGGGGAATCTTATACACTAAAGTAAAGGAATATAACAGAAGCTCTATTACTAGCTCGAGTAAAGCACTGGCGTTTGTCCAGCGGCATAAATGTTGTCGCCACGGAACTGTAGGAAAATCTGGCCTAGGCCTAGCTAGCTACTCGAGTCTGAGCCTGGCTGAGGAGGCCGAACTGGTGGTGAGTGCGGAGCGTTGAGTGTTGTGCAGCATTTACGCCACTGCAGTTACATGTGAATAAAAATCCTAAATGTAAATGTGACTTAATTAGTAGCATTATTCTGTGCAATATTTTTGGCAAGCATGGCCTTGTTAAGCAAACACTGTCGCTGTATATTAGCCTCGATTATCCAGGCTCTGCCTCTGGGATGTGGCGCCGTTTGTCAAACACGACAGAGTCTGGAATCAGAATGTAGCCTAAGACTAAGTTCTGTTGTGACGGAAATTATGTATGCACACAGATTCTGGGGTGCAGACACAATTATTAAATAAATTACTCTCAACCGGGCTAACTTTTACCAGTTTATACGATGTAATTCGAATCAACTTTAAACTTTGATTATATTAATACAACTCTCACACTGAAAACTTAAATAATGCAAAATAATTTTATAGTGTGGATAATGATGTTGATTGACTGCTGGCACTTCATGGTAACGTCTACAGAACATAGAGTTAGTACCAGTCAAATCATCTCTTTGGAATTCCCGAAGCTGAGTGAGGGTCGGATAAGCGAGACGTACTATTACTGTATCTACTGTCAACTATAACATGAGTCATTACAGGCCGTGGGGTTGGGGGCAGACCATTATTTGTTTTTCTATAGTCGACCATATTATTAAGTTTTTAATCCTGTATGCAAATTAACAATTCAGATTTTATCACAATGATTTCCGGTTCCGGTTCAGGTGCACAAGCGTACGTAGCAACAGCTGCTCAAAATCTTAATCCTAACTAAACATTCAAAGTTCTTTAACTAATAGTTAAACTCACAGCACAAGTCAAACTAGATACTGTTAACAGTACCAAAATTAAATAACTTCTACCTTCTAGGATTCCCAAAATAACTAACTTTGAAATCGAATTTTCCCCGCCATATTAAAGTAAACAAAGGAAAAAAAGAACCCCAAGCAACGCTCGACATACAAAACTTAGACATAGGAAATCAGACATAAACAGTAGTTAGACAAAACACTAGAAATTAGTTAGACATAAATACATTTCTTCAACCATCCTGCACAAATTCTTGACCTTATACTAATTTGGCCCTTTCATCAAGGCAACTCAATATACCCAGAGTCGCCCTGGGTATCACTCTTCGTTTCTGTAAATAAACCACTGAGTCTCCGATCAACCCCCCCAGACTCAATCTCTTTCTCCCAGCACTGCCTTGATACCTTGCACAACATAATGTTATAAAAAATATATATAAGCAATAAATAATAGTTACTCTAACTCAGTCTTAAAGTAGACATAAAATAAATAAAACTAAAGTAGCCAGGTTATGGCAAGTAAAAAAAAACCAAGGACAAAAAGTAAAAATGACTCTGTATGGATGACCGATGATGATGACGTATGGATATGCACAGGGTGTAAAAAAAATTTCAAAGGACCTAACCACAAATTGTTGGAATGCGAGTACTGTGATAAACATTACTGCATTGAATGTGTTGAAATAACGGATAAGGAATATAAAATTATGACGGACAAACCACAAATTCACTGGTTCTGTCCACCATGTGACACAAAAGTAATGAAAAACTTGAAAAATGAAAAAAGCTGTGAAGAAAGGTGTCAGAAGTTCCTTAAGAAAGTGGAAGAGAGAATTATTGAACTAGAGAAAGAAATCAGAACCAAAGTGGACGAAACAAGAGTCATCGAAATGATCAAAGAAGCTCAGTTGGAGAAAAACCCAAGCAAAGTCATTAGCCCAAATGAAGTTAAGGAAGTCGTACAAATTCAGGTAAAAGAACAGAACATGGAATCAAAAGACAGAAAAAAGACTCAACAACGTAATCATTTTCAACTTACCAGAATCTACATCACAACTAAAAACTATGAGACAACAACATGACAAAGAACAAATTTTAGAAATGTGTACAGAAATAAACAATAATTTCACAGACACTGATGTCACAGAAACGAGGAGGCTTGGGGAAGCCAAGGAAAATGCAATCGGTCCCAGACCGGTTCTAATCACATTAACACATATTGACAAAAAACAAACCCTTCTTCGAAGGTTCCATCACATCACAGAAAATGACAAGTTCAAAAACATAAAAATTGATCATGACAAAACTAAACAAGAAAAGGAGGAATCAAAAAAGCTCTATGAAGAAGCAAAGAGGCAGGAAGCTGCAGACAAGTCGGGGGAATACCTGTACAGAGTCAGGGGTCCACCATGGGAGAGAAAAATAAGAAAGATAAGGAAAAGCCAGTAAAGACTACACATCCACCTAGAGTGACGGATGGTAAAACAAATGTAAATAAAAATAATTTTAATGACATAGGCAACATTCTGTGTTTTTATACCAATGCTGACCAACTAAGGAACAAGCAAAATGAATTTGAACAAAGAATTAAAGAACTGAAACCCCACATAATAGCAATTAATGAGGTAAAACCAAAAAACCCCAAATGCACTGTAACCATACCAGAATTTTCCTTAGAAGGCTATACACTGTTCTCCAAGAATATAGAAAATAATGAAGGTAGGGGTATTATAATATACGTCTTAAATTCCCTATACGCAGAAAATATAAACCTGGTCTCAACCTTCAAGGAATGCTTATTTATAGAAATTAAACTTCAAAATAAAACCAAACTTCTCTTTGGATGCATATATAGGAGTGATGGGGGGTCAGAAGAAAATAACGCAGAACTTGTAATTACAGGAGATTTCAATCTCCCAGATATTAACTGGAAACATTGGACGACCAAATCAGTTAACCCCAGCAACCTAAATTTTAAATTTGTAGAATGCCTTAGAGACACATTCATGTTTCAACATGTCTCAAATCCCACTAGAGGATGAGGCACAACTAACACAAACCTTTTAGATCTGATTTTATCAAACGAAGAAGACAGCATAGGGGAAATAGAGTACCTCAGCCCCCTAGGTAAAAGTGACCACTGTATCATTACATTCAATATTTTGTGCAAAGTTATAACAAATAAATACACTAAAAAACGGAAGCTATTTAATAAGGCAAATTATGAAGAAATGAGGAAAGAGTTTTCAGATATAGATTGGGAAGAGAAATTTAAAGACTGTAAAGACAACGTTAACGATCAATGGGAAATCATTAAAACAGTACTAAAATTATTAGAAGATAAATATGTACCTCAAAAAGAAGTTTCAAATTACAGAAAGGGAAATTTCCCCCTGAATGCAAACACCAGAAAACTAATTAGACGTAAAAATAGACTATGGACAAGATACATTGAAACAAGGGATGGGACAAAATATTTAGAGTATTGTAAAAGCAGGAATAAAGTCCGAGCTTTAACCAGAAAGCTCCGAAAGGAATTTGAACGAAATTTAACCACTCAAACCAAGAAAAACCCTAAAGTCTTCTGGAACTATTATAAATCAAAAACTACAGTTAAACAAGGAATTGGGGAACTGAATATAGACCACACAAATCCGAAATCCCAAACAACAACTGAAGATGAAGAAAAAGCAAATATTCTTGCCAACTACTTCTCCAGTGTATTCACTACTGAACAGACAGGGTCCCAACTACACCCAAAGTAAACAATAAATTAGCGATGGATGAGCTAAAAGTAACTGAAAACATAATATTACTAACATTAAAAGAACTTAATATAAGCAAATCGCCTGGCCCTGATGAAATAGGTGCCAGATTACTAACTGAGTTGTCCGAAAATATCTGTCTCCCATTACAAAAAATATTTGAGACATCGATAAAAACATAAAGTATTCCTGATGAATGGAAGGATGCCAAAATATCAGCAATATATAAAAAAGGAAATAAGAAATTAGCTTGCAATTACTGTCCAATAAGCCTAACAAGCGTAGTTTGTAAATGCATGGAAAAAATTATTAGAAATCACATCATCAGTTACATGAAAGTCAATGGTCTGTTCAGTCAAAAACAATATGGTTTTATCTCTGGCAGATCAACAGTTCTCCAACTAATTAAAATTCTAGATGAATGGACCTCAGAAATGGATAAGGGTAATTACACAGATGTTATTTATATGGATTTTCAAAAGGCTTGATACCGTGCCACATACAAGACTAATAAGTAAATTAAAAAGTTTTAACATTAGGAATGATTTAGTTAACTGGATTGAGGCATTCATCACAAATAGACGACAAAAGGTAGCAGTAAATGGAAAAGAATCAAACTGGCACAAAGTAACATCAGGGATACCGCAGGGATCTGTCCTAGGACCTTTATTGTTTGTTCTATACGTAAATGATCTGCCAGAGTTAACTAAATCCAATATATTCCTGTTCGCTGATGACATTAAGATATTTAGAGCCATAACAAATAAAAATGATCAGGATATACTACAACAAGATTTAAGTATCCTAGAACAATGGAGCGATAAATGGTTATTAAAATTCCACCCAGACAAATGTAAACACATGGAAATTGGAAAAAATAATATAGGTAAAAATTAATATTTCATGACAAGTAATAATGTTAAACATTCACTAGCCACCACAGATAAGCAAACTGACTTAGGTGTAATTATCGATTCAAAATTGTCATTTGATGATCACATAAACCAAATGGTAAATAAAGCAACCAAAATGACAAAAATAATCCGAAGAACCTTCCAATTCCTAGACACACACACTTTCTTGCCACTATATAAGACAATGGTTAGATCTCACCTAGAATATGCCGTAGCAGTATGGTATCCATATAAGATAAAACATAAAATAGCAATAGAAAACGTCCAGAGAAGGGCCACAAAACAACTTCCTGGTATGAGGGATTTATCATATATAGAAAGACTAAAATTACTGAAGCTACCCACATTAGCATACCGAAGGCTAAGAGGAGACATGATAGAAGTCTATAAAATAATGCACGAACTATACGATAATGAATCTGCACCAAACCTCCTGAAATGGGAGGATGTGACACTAAGATCAGGAAATAGAGGACACTGCCTTAAAATATTTACCCAAAGAACAAAAATAAATTTAAGAAAAAATGCATTCCCTCTTAGAGTGGCTGAACCATGGAATAGTCTCCCAAACTCTGTAATACAAGCTAGATCAATTAACTCATTTAAAAACAAACTAGACAAATTCTGGTCTACCCAGGCAATAATATACGACTATGAATCTCCTTTAACAATAACTAATGGAACCGGAAATGATGATATAAAAATATTTGATTCTGAAGATCTGATCATGGAGGAATCAACTGGATCCTGCGATCAGAATCGTCATAAGGTATCATAAGGTATGACACAAGTTGTTGGTTGTATCGTTGACCTGCTCTGTCCTGCTGTTCAGTTTTCGTCAAATCCTACAATTATTTTCTTGAGAAAATCTGTATGGGAGATGCTCCTCTTCACATCCCACTTCAACCCTTGACTGGGATGGTCGAAGGGGGTGCCACTTCTACAGAGTTTTCACCAGCTTGGTCTGTCTACTGCTGCATGGGGCAGGGTCAGCAAACTTCGCTTGGTCCATTCAGGACTGTATATTATCCAACCAGTTTTTCTTCTGGCAGTTTTTTCTTGTGCTCCAGGATGCCTTGCAGTATGTTTTTTGCAATGGTGTTGTGTCGGGCGATGTGGACAAACCAGGAAAGTTTTTGTCGTTTCACCATTGACGGCTACACCTCCCATCAGGTCGATATCATCTGTAAAACGATTACAAATCGGCCTTCCACCAATGAGATGATTCAGTTGTGACGTTAATGACTGGTTGTACATTTATACGACAGGTGGAGCTTTTACGTACCTGTTCACCTACACATGACAGGGACAGATTGCTATTTTACATTTGCATGGGTGCATGACATATAATCAAAGTTCCAGTGATTTTGAGATGTACCTTTGAGGAATGTTTGCACCTGACAAAATAGTTTATTAAGAGGAAAGGGCACACTGCAGACTATAACACTTCTGCTGTGCACAGACTTAAATTCGTAGTTGCTAGTTGGCAGAATATGCACGTGTCAGTGATGGAAAGATCCCTGTGTACGAAGATATAATTTGTTTTGTTTGGGCGACAAATAAGATAATGATAATTAGATTTCTTCAAAAAATTGAGGATTTGATGAACAATTCTACTGCAGTTTGGTGACAAGACAAAAAACTGAGTTTGATTAAAATCGGATGATAATCATATTGTGCACAGTGTGGAATTGTCTGACATTAACGTTTACTATTTTCACAATTTCACATTTTATCTATTTTCAGGTAAAGTGTTTAAAAATATGGGATGCTCAGCGTCCCAGCAGCGCCAGTACGAAGCCTTCAAGCAGACCCCATCTTTAACCAGGAAACAGTTTGAACAACAGGTGGCAGCAGCGTTAGCAGAGAAAGCAGCAAGAATCGAGACAAACAGTATCCATAAAGTGGAAACAAGTAGAATATCTGAACAAGTAACTCAGGAGGTTGCAAAGGTTGAATCACGCACAGAGGTAATTGCGCAAGTTGTTATAATCTGAAATCTAGCAAATAAAAATGTTTTTGCAGCCATAAGATTTGCCTTTTCATTGGACTACAGTGAAATTTTATTATGGCACGTGGGTTTTATATTATTATGAGTAGTTTATATATATATATATATATATATATATATATAATATAGCATTTACATTATTCTGTCAGACAAATCTAGATGCTTTACACATCACCCTAACCTGTCTTACTGTAAGTATTGCACAAAAGCTACTAAATTGTTCACATACTTCTTAACTGGGACTTGTTTATGCAGATGAGTGACCTGAGGTAATGTGGAGTAAACAAAATGGCTCAGCTTTCAAAATGGCAGCAAGAGGATTCTTTTGATGCCTTTCAATTAGAATTTTTTTTCAGTTTAAATAAAATTTTACACCAACGCTGCTCCAGTTTTGGGGTTTGGGATTATTTGCGGTAAATTTAAATGTAAGTTTTCTGCTGTAGGCAAGATTAACGTCGGGTGGTGAAGAACGCTCTTCGGACATGGAGGCAGAAAAATGTAGCACCCGTGACAATTTGGACAACTCTTCAGTTGTGGAGGACGAGAACTGTGCTGCTGTCGAAGACAATGTCAGGGTTGCCAAAAATACATTCACAGCTGACCAATCGCTGCCTGAGTTGACCAGAAACTTTGGACCAGGTTTGTTGATACACCCTGTATGTGAAAATTACAGATGCCTTCATTTACATATACAAATTCTGATCGTTTCTATCGTGAATGCATGTTATTTAGTATAAACTATGTCTTGCCCACCCAAATGTGTTTTAATTTGTTAATATGACTTGCATATTATCTGTTCAATTTGAATGTTTTGACTGAAGTCTCAAATATTACATTTTATATGTGGCGTCCCACAAGCGTAGTTTCATGCTTAGCCAACAGGTGTCATACGTGTTGTAAATAATTTCTATTAGATAAGTCTATAGATTTACAAACTCAATGAATCTGTATTTAATTTTTCAGTAGATTTTCCCAACACTAGAGGTATGAATAATTCAAAGTGGCCAATCAGATGCTACGTACGCCTTCAACCGAGCCCTTTCAATGTGAATGCCGGGCATGGTGGGGCTGCCTCATTGGTTCAGATTTCCAACAGCTATGGTGGTAAAGGCGAGGAGACAACCTCCGAAGTTTTCCTTCTCAGGTAATGTTACTCTTTACTGCATACAAAAAAATTAACAGTATTGTTAGCAAATGTATAACTTGAAAAAAAACAATTATCTCTAAACATAATTTTTCAAACATGGTTGTTGTGTTATCCATAAAATGTGTTATGCTATACAACAAATGTAATTGAAATGTTATAATCATCTATTTAAACATGTTTACCTCCGTTGAGGAATTATGCTAACTTTTTTAACAACTCGTGTTTTAGTTATTTATTTGTTATAATTATTTATTTATTTATTAATCTTAATCAAAATTATTAGTGTTATAACACTAACAACTCCTGTGTGTTCCACTTGAATAGTTATCATTCAAAGAAATCATTTGTCAAAAGTCACTCCATAACCTTGATGCCCAATAATAAGGTTATGGAGTGACTTTTGGCAAATTATTTCTTTGCTGTATTACCATTATTTTGATTCATCATAACACATTGTTGATGGCAAAAATATATGACATTAAAGGAAATCATTGGCCGTCACCTCAGCCATTAAGCATGATATTCATAACTTTGCTTAGCCTGTTGTTCAGTCCATTGTTCAGTCTGTTGTTCAGTCCATTGTTCAGTTTGTTGTTCAGTGTATTGTTCAGTCCATTGTTTGGTCTGTTGTTCAGTCCATTGTTTGGTCCATTGTTCAATCCATTGTTCAGTCCATTGTTCAGTCTTTTGCTCAGTCCGTTGTTCAGTCTGTTGTTCAGTCCGATGTTCTTAATAACTATGATATTATATTTGGAACTACATCATATGTCATCAGATGAGTTCTGTTGATGTTTGATTACAGATCTGGCTATGACAGCAACCACATGTCCTGGGTCAGCTTAAGTCACAGTCACGCTGGACATTTTGGACCTGCGAGCACATTCGTCACCGATGAACACGGTAATCTGGTTCCTGACTGTCTGTTTGGTTCTAACCATGTCACCATACTGTCAAATGATGCCCGCTATGGAAACCTCAGCCATGGCATCTTGGTGGAGGGTTCGGCAGAAAAGAGCACCACAGTACTTCCTGTGAATGTGAACGGCAGTCAGACCGGGAACCACGGTGCAGGAAGCACCCTGGTTCTGTGCAGTGGGTGGGAATCCAGGGTAGATGATGCCCAGTTTGTCTCTGCTGTGTACATGGTTCGATCCGGATTTAAAGATAATAAACTTCAAAGTTCGTTGATAAAAGGAGATGATAAGTGGGCGTTTGTTGCCGGGGATGATGGGATGCTTATGATCGCCGGGGTTGGCCGCAGTCGATATGCCGTGTACCACAACCGCGATAATTTAGTTGAGAATGTGGGCGTGAGGTCAAGGTCATTTAGCACTCAAGTGTTGACAGGAACGGAGGCGAAGGAATTGGTTGAGATGTCAGCAGATAAGCATTTTGTGATGCTGGTGTTGTGTTCACATAGTTCTGGCATAGAGGATGCGACTGCAGCTTCGTTGTATCTCGTCAGTTGTAGCAACGGAAACATCAAGTCTGTCTTCATAAATGGCAGGAAAGGCTCTGATTATAAACCCAATATCATGGATTTGTGGTCATTTGAAGTAACCAATCAAAGACTCTGGATTCATGGACCAGATGGACCATGTCGTATTGCTTTTGTGTCGAATCTCCATGGCAACGACTTTGGCTGTTTTGACCAACATGGCTGCCTAGCAACAGGAGAAGATGAACCAATCAGAGGGGCTGTTGCAATCGACAATGGTGAAGCCAAGGGTTGGGTGTCACGCCAAAGTGCGGTGTTAGTGACAGTGAACGAGCACAAGGAGTTCTGGTTCCAAGGATCAGAGTTGAAAACTGTGGTAGGGAGAAAGAAATGGGCTTTCCAACACAAGTGGGAGAAGAGGGAAAAGAAGCCTGGCATTTCACTTGTGAGAATCTTTGCAGTCCGGAAGAACTTCTTAGGTAAGTCAGTTGTTTCATAAACCACACACATTATTGCAACCACGAGAAAGGTTTGTCAAAACTGCAGTTAAACGTACATTCTGGGGAAATTAGTCCAAAATTAATTGTGAGATGTTGAAACTAAAAAATGTATGGTATTAATAAGTGATATAATCATTATTATAATGAAAATATACATGCAACTGAATCCGTTTTATGATTCAATTGTGATATATACATGATCTTCTTTGAGGAATGTTTGTGTATTTTTAGCACTAGATGTTATGAAGTACGAATGGTCTAATGTTCAAAAGATTTTTGCAGTCACAGTCGACTATACTGGACATTGATGCTCACTCTACCAAATGACTCTGTTTTAATTTTACTAACTTATTTCCAGATGTTCACAAACTTCATGGACCCTATATTTTTATTGATTATTAACTTTATTTTTTAATGTAATGATAATTCTGTATTTGATTCTCAGGCTCTAACGTGTATGTGGAGATTGACGGATCACCGCAGCAGCTTACCTTCCAGCCAGAGGGTGTACTGTATGCGCTGAACTCCGGAGGTCCCGCTTACACTGCCCTCAATGATGTTGTGTACACAAGTGAATTCTCACAGTATGCCAGCTACACATATGACCACATGTTTGGTGAGTTCAGGATCATTACTTCGCAGGATCCTGTGCAGTTCAAGTTATCATAAATTTGGGTTATCGTGAAATTAAATGACCATAACATTTAGTTATCAGAAAATTACAATAGAGTTATCAATTATGTTATCATAATTAAGTTGTCATGCTGTTAAGTTATCATAATCCTATTTTATCATAACTTTAATTTATCATAATATTCAGGAAATTTTACAGAATTGTGAGTTTGTGGTTTAAATGGTCACACATTATTTGTGTTTCAACATAGGTGAAATTTAAATTGATTTGGCGACATCATTTGTCAAGTCTTTGTCAATTTAACAAAAAAGTAATTGGTTAAACATTGAATTAAATATTTTCTGACTGCAAAATGTGCTAAAAATTCTCATATGGCTGTTCTCCCTGATTATGTGGCAATAATTGTTACAGTGTTTTGTAAAGGTAATGAACTCTTACTACAAACTCTGGTGTTAAGCCACTACACTTAGCTATTTCACATGAAAATATTGTATATTTCCTATCTCTCTAAGCTAGATGCAGTTAACTCACTTGTCTCAAACCAGTAATAACTCATGAAAGTGAACGATCTATTTTTAGTGGAACTAACAAGAAATATGCTACATTTGTCATTCTCTCAGCAGCCTTTTGTTCCTCATCTAAGCCTAACCTGGGCAAGTTATTTCTCTGTAGCTATACCCAAAATCTGGAAAGAACTCCCAATTCCCCTGAAAGAACTCCCCATTCCCTTATCATCATCTGAAATTACATTTCCACCTTAAACCCTCGCCAGTCCCTCACTCTGATCATGAGTTCATGATCTCATGTTTAACGATCTTGGTCTGTAACGCCTCTTAATTCTGGTTCCTGAAAATTTAGGTCACTTTGAATGTTTTTACTATCATTAAAGTAAACGCATTAAATCCATATTTTAGCCAAATTTATTAAAAGATTATCTTGTTTTTGATCCAGTCTTCACAACACACCTGTCCTTGCAGGGTCTCGCTGTCTGGCACTAGGTGGTTCTAAGACTCACGGCCGTGTGCCGCAGATTGTGACGGCGACCAATGATGGGTTTCTCTATGTGAGTTCTCGAAGTTCAGGGGTTGAAGCGCAGGACGAGGGAAGGATGCAATATGAGGTGAGGCATGAAAGGGGTGAATGTATTTGGGGGGTGATGCAAACACAAAATAATGTGTTAAAATACAATGATTTTTGTTGATTTTATAAAGCGGAAATTTGACAAATCAATAGACCATCCAATAAGAAGCATTGTATTTCACCTTCAAAGATGAAGATTTAATGGCCCATCTTTTATTGCTGTACAACATTTTCTAGATAAGTTGTAAAACTAGTATATATCATCACCAAATCATGTATTTTCTACAATGTTAAGACATGAAAGATCACATTTATATGGATAATAATGCGATGTTATAAATTTTATTTTATTAATACACAGTCATTCAGTTGACCAATGAAAAGTGTTGTACTTTAGTATGATAAGCCAATGACTAAACAAATTGCCAAATGATTGTGTTAATGCTAGTAGTGTGAATATGTTTAAAAATAGAATTGACAGATTTTGATAAGGGCGGGCTACACACAGATGAGAAAATTGTTGGACTCTCGATAAGCCAATGGCTTCCTTGTCCACTTGCCATCTGGAACTTGTTGTGTGGGATGGCAATCTTGTTAAATCTTGACTGCTTTGTTCTTATGCCAACATGAGCCTTTTAAAATATTGTGAAATCTGGTTAAATGCAACGAGTTGGGGGAAGAAAAGCTTAGTTACTGTTGCTGATTGACTCTGTATGTGTACTAGGTGAAAGACCTTCCTAACAGTAAGGCGATTCTGAGGCTACACTTTGTACATCCTAGCATTGGGCGAGTGACAGTCAATGGACAGCTCATCTCAGAATCGGTAAGTCCACCCTAAGTTCGAGATTTTCAAATAAAAGGAATAAGTATTGCAACTTTACAGAACCTTAGTGATGGTTTTATTCAAGTTTAATTCATCAGACAATTACATAGTTCTCTGTTGAAAGAAAAAATTATTAATATTTATCAATATGTTTGCATAGGATATCAACATATGTAACAACTGCGGCTATTTTGTTGACCAATGAATAAACCAAATAATCAAAAGTTGCGCTACATTTAAATGATATATGTAGAGTGGAACCTCATTAATCCGGACACCTTGGTCCACACAGTATATGTCCGGAGTAACGAGGTTTTTTTTTGAACGAATCATGCGATTAATAATAATAATAATAATAAAAGTACTTATATATCGCCCGATCAATCGAGATGGCTCTCAGGCGCTTTACATATATAGTAGTATTTTACGGGCCATAAAATTGCTAAGAGAATAATTATACTGAGAATAGTCTACACAAATGCTAAACATTAAAAAGAAATGCTAACAAAATAACCATGTCAAAATATTCTATAACACTACTTTAAATATAGTTTGTAAAACAAGTAAAGGTAAGAAAACAATCATGAAATTGACAACAAATTAAATATACTAAAAAATATACTAAAATATTCTAAAAACTACCGGTACTTTAAATATATTCATTTATACAAGTAAGGCTCGGAATATAACCATAAAAACCGCTAAATACAATTATATAAAAAAATATTCTTAAGAACTATACTTTAAATAAGTTCAGTAATACACGTGAAACTAAAAGAATGACCATAAATATGCTAAGAAACGAATATATACAATATCTAATGAATGCACATAAAATGTCCTCATTGGTGATTTATAAAAAAAGCTTGTTTAAAAAGGTGAGTTAACAGGGTATATTAGCATTTGGGAATTCTGTTTACATGAAATAATGTCCAGATGCGAAGGTTTCTGTATCATCCGTGTCAGGATAAATGAGGTTCCACTGCACTGCATTTTTTGTATTATAATCTTGCACAAAACGACTTGATAAATGCTTTCTTCTACATATATTTCCTTGTTTACCAAATGAAAGATTGAAAGTGCCTTCTTCTTCTAATTTTTTTTTTATCTAGGATATGAGACAGTTTGTCATTTAAAAGAGACTAGAGTACTGTTACTTGAAAGAGACTAGAGTACTGTTACTTAAAAGAGACTAGAGTACTGTTACTTGAAAGAGACTAGAGTACTGTTACTTGAAAGAGACTAGAGTACTGTTACTTGAAAGAGACGAGAGTACTGTTACTTGAAAGAGACTAGAGTACTGTTACTTGAAAGAGACTAGAGTACTGTTACTTGAAAGAGACGAGAGTACTGTTACTTGAAAGAGACTAGAGTACTGTTACTTGAAAGAGACTAGAGTACTGTTACTTGAAAGAGACTAGAGTACTGTTACTTGAAAGAGACGAGAGTACTGTTACTTGAAAGAGACTAGAGTACTGTTACTTGAAAGAGACTAGAGTACTGTTACTTGAAAGAGACTAGAGTACTGTTACTTGAAAGAGACTAGAGTACTGTTACTTGAAAGAGACTAGAGTACTGTTACTTGAAAGAGACTAGAGTACTGTTACTTGAAAGAGACTAGAGTACTGTTACTTGAAAGCTAATTTACGTTTTGTTCTCAGATCAAAGAACAACTGAAGAAGCAGAAAAACATCCCTGATTCCAACACAGCCCACCAGGTGGACATCCCATTTGTCATAACTGACCACAAGGTGGCACTGCACCTGACTAATCAGATGATCAGTGGATTTGCGCTACTTGATGCAGGGAGATACAACGAAAAAGTGAAATCGGCACAAGAACAGACGGAAGAGGCTGAGTCGAAACAAAGAGTTAGTTCATGTTGCTAGGTCTTAACAATATTCTTGCTGACAACAATATTCTTGCTTACAGCTCCCTCCCCAATTGATTTAACTCATCGTGAATCAGGTTTGTTTATGTTCATATATGTAGTGTTTGCATAGTTTAAATAATATAAGCAGTCAGTTTTTAAAAATGCTTTTGTTGAAATCATTGAAAGAATTGACTTTGAACGTTAGATGGGGTAACTCCCCAAAGATGATGCACTGTCTGTGTGGCTGTCAGTGCAAGATGATGCACGGTCTGTGTGGCTGTCAGTGCAAGATGATGCACTGTCTGTGTGGCTGTCAGTGCAAGATGATGCACTGTCTGTGTGGCTGTCAGTGCAAGATAACGCACTGTCTGTGTGGCTGTCAGTGCAAGATGATGCACTGTCTGTATGGCTGTCAGTGCAAGATGATGCACTGTCTGTATGGCTGTCAGTGCAAGATGATGCACTGTCTGTGTGGCTGTCAGTGCAAGATGATGCACTGTCTGTGTGGCTGTCAGTGCAAGATGATGCACTGTCTGTGTGGCTGTCAGTGCAAGATGATGCATTGTCTGTATGGCTGTCAGTGCAAGATTATGCACTGTCTGTATGGCTGTCAGTGCAAAATGATGCACTGTCTGTATGGCTGTCAGTGCAAGATGATGCACTGTCTGTATGGCTGTCAGTGCAAGATGATGCACTGTCTGTATGGCTGTCAGTGCAAGGTGATGCACTGTCTGTGTGGCTGTCAGTGCAAGATGATGCACTGTCTGTGTGGCTGTCAGTGCAAGATGATACACTGTCTGTATGGCTGTCAGTGCAAGATGATGCAAAAAATCAGAAGATAATTTTTACAGAATTTATTTGTGAACTTTCAGTTGGCTGACCAGGTGGAGCCACTGTCCAGGACACTAGCGAAGAAGGAGCATGAGATCGTTGGATGGTCGCAGAACCTCCTGCAGAATGCATCAGGCGAGGTTCGCTAAATAGAATTATTTGCCTAACTTCTTATGAAATATGTTTTATGTGGCATGTATCTGTGGTAAGTAATTAGAAATAATGTAATGGTATTACTCCGAGGCAGCTGGTAAATATACATCAAATTCTCTACAAAACTTTCTCCTCATTTTATTTAGCCTATCATGAATCAGGTTTGTTGATGTTCAAATGTGTAGTGGGTGAATAGTTTACGTTATATGCACAGTTGTCTTAGTAACAGTGCACACTGTTGTTATATGCACAGTTGGCAGTAACAGTGCACACTGTTGCTATATGCACAGTTGGCAGTAACAGAAAGGGTGAATAGCACTATATAGAACTGGACCACTTTTACCCTTTTCTTTTGACTGAATCCAGTCAAAAATAATTGAATAGGTTGTCTGATGATTTCATCAAGACTAAATAGCACATTTGCACAAATGAACCAGGATGTTGTAGTGGACACTAGAGCCAGGATGTTGTAGTGGACACTAGAGCCAGGATGTTGTAGTGGACACTAGAGCCAGGATGTTGTAGTGGATACTAGAGCCAGAATGTTGCAGTGGATACTAGAGCCAGGATGTTATAGTGGACACTAGAGCCAGGATGTAGTAGTGGACACTAGAGCCAGAATGTTATAGTGGACACTAGAGCCAGGATGTTGTAGTGGATACTAGAGCCAGAATGTTGCAGTGGATACTAGAGCCAGGATGTTATAGTGGACACTAGAGCCAGGATGTTGTAGTGGACACTAGAGCCAGAATGTTGCAGTGGACACTAGAGCCAGAATGTTGCAGTGGATACTAGAGCCAGGATGTTATAGTGGACACTAGAGTCAGGATGTTGCAGTGGATACTAGAGCCAGGATGTTATAGTGGACACTAGAGCCAGGATGTAGTAGTGGACACTAGAGCCAGAATGTTGCAGTGGACACTAGAGCCAGAATGTTGCAGTGGATACTAGAGCCAGGATGTTATAGTGGACACTAGAGTCAGGATGTTGCAGTGGATACTAGAGCCAGGATGTTATAGTGGACACTAGAGCCAGGATGTAGTAGTGGACACTAGAGCCAGAATGTTGCAGTGGACACTAGAGCCAGAATGTTGCAGTGGATACTAGAGCCAGGATGTTATAGTGGACACTAGAGTCAGGATGTTGTAGTGGACACTAGAGCCAGAATGTTGCAGTGGACACTAGAGCCAGAATGTTGCAGTGGATACTAGAGCCAGGATGTTATAGTGGACACTAGAGTCAGGATGTTGCAGTGGATACTAGAGCCAGGATGTTGTAGTGGACACTAGAGCCAGGATGTTGTAGTGGACACTAGAGCCAGGATGTTGTAGTGGACACTAGAGCCAGGATGTTGTAGTGGATACTAGAGCCAGAATGTTGCAGTGGATACTAGAGCCAGGATGTTATAGTGGACACTAGAGTCAGGATGTTGTAGTGGACACTAGAGCCAGAATGTTGCAGTGGACACTAGAGCCAGAATGTTGCAGTGGATACTAGAGCCAGGATGTTATAGTGGACACTAGAGTCAGGATGTTGCAGTGGATACTAGAGCCAGGATGTTGTAGTGGACACTAGAGCCAGGATGTTGTAGTGGACACTAGAGCCAGGATGTTGTAGTGGACACTAGAGTCAGGATGTTGTAGGGGACACTAGAGCCAGGATGTTGTGGTGGACACTAGAGTCAGGATGTTGTAGTGGACACTAGAGCCAGGATGTTGTAGTGGATACTAGAGTCAGGATGTTGTAGTGGACACTAGAGCCAGGATGTTGCAGTGGATACTAGAGCCAGGATGTTGTAGTGGACACTAGAGCCAGGATGTTGTAGTGGACACTAGAGCCAGGATGTTGTAGTGGACACTAGAGCCAGGATGTTATAGTGGACACTAGAGTCAGGATGTTGCAGTGGATACTAGAGCCAGGATGTTGTAGTGGACACTAGAGCCAGGATGTTGTAGTGGACACTAGAGCCAGGATGTTGTAGTGAACACTAGACCCAGGATGTTGTAGTGGACACTAGAGCCAGGATGTTGTAGTGGACACTAGAGCCAGGATGTTGTAGTGGACACTAGAGTCAGGATGTTGTAGTGGACACTAGACCCAGGATGTTGTAGTGGACACTAGAGTCAGGATGTTGTAGGGGACACTAGAGCCAGGATGTTGTGGTGGACACTAGAGTCAGGATGTTGTAGTGGACACTAGAGCCATGATGTTGCAGTGGATACTAGAGTCAGGATGTTGTAGTGGACACTAGAGCCAGGATGTTGCAGTGGATACTAGAGCCAGGATGTTGTAGTGGACACTAGAGCCAGGATGTTGTAGTGGACACTAGAGCCAGGATGTTGTAGTGGACACTAGAGCCAGGATGTTATAGTGGACACTAGAGTCAGGATGTTGCAGTGGATACTAGAGCCAGGATGTTGTAGTGGACACTAGAGCCAGGATGTTGTAGTGGACACTAGAGCCAGGATGTTGTAGTGGACACTAGAGCCAGGATGTTGTAGTGGACACTAGAGCCAGGATGTTGTAGTGGACACTAGAGCCAGGATGTTGTAGGGGACACTAGAGCCAGGATGTTGTGGTGGACACTAGAGTCAGGATGTTGTAGTGGACACTAGACCCAGGATGTTGTAGTGGACACTAGAGCCAGGATGTTGTAGTGGACACTAGAGCCAGGATGTTGTAGTGGACACTAGAGTCAGGATGTTGTAGTGGACACTAGACCCAGGATGTTGTAGTGGACACTAGAGCCAGGATGTTATAGTGGACACTAGAGTCAGGATGTTGCAGTGGATACTAGAGCCAGGATGTTGTAGTGGACACTAGAGCCAGGATGTTGTAGTGGACACTAGAGCCAGGATGTTGTAGTGGACACTAGAGCCAGGATGTTGTAGTGGACACTAGAGCCAGGATGTTGTAGTGGACACTAGAGCCAGGATGTTGTAGGGGACACTAGAGCCAGGATGTTGTGGTGGACACTAGAGTCAGGATGTTGTAGTGGACACTAGACCCAGGATGTTGTAGTGGACACTAGAGCCAGGATGTTGTAGTGGACACTAGAGCCAGGATGTTGTAGTGGACACTAGAGCCAGGATGTTGTAGTGGACACTAGAGTCAGGATGTTGTAGTGGACACTAGAGCCAGGATGTTGTAGTGGGCACTAGAGCCAGGATGTTGTGTAGTGGGCACTAGAGCCAGGATGTTGTGTAGGGGACACTAGAGCCAGGATGTTGTGGTGGACACTAGAGTCAGGATGTTGCAGTGGACACTAGAGCCAGGATGTTGTGGTGGACACTAGAGTCAGGATGTTGCAGTGGACACTAGAGCCAGGATGTTGTGGTGGACACTAGAGTCAGGATGTTGTAGTGGACACTAGAGCCAGGATGTTGTAGTGGATACTAGATAGGCTTAGGTTTTTCACTAAATGATTCTAAAATGAGTCAGGCCAAAAAAATTACTATAATTATTGTTTTCATATATAAGTGGTAAAAATTAGGTTCTGCATTTTGTGGCATTTAGGATCATTTCCATGAATTTAATGTATTTTTTTATCATTTATTTATTTATGCAGACTAATTCCCTATTGATTTCATCACATTGATTAATAAACATGGAGATATTCTGGACAAACTTGAAATTCAAAAGATATTTTTTAAGTGATACAAATTATTGTATTCTTGTAATTGCTGTCTGTGTCACTGGGTTAACTTGCTGACACTGACAGAATGGTGACATGTCACACTGGAATGTGAGTGGGTCGTGGAAGACGCAGGATGGTGGACATGGCACAGAGAAGGCATTTGTGACATCACACATGAGGTGTGTCAAGTGGCAGGAGGTGGACCTCACTGAGGTCTTCTCAGAGGACTACCTCGATACTGCACCCCCCATACAGGTGTGTATCCTGATACCTCAGGTCTATACCTGGATGTCTCACCCCCATACATGTGTGTACCTTGATACCTCACCCCCATACAGGTGTGTACCTTGATACCTCACCCCCATACAAGTATGTACCTTGATATCTCACCCCCATATAGGTGTGTACCTTGATACCTCACCCCCACACAGGTGTGTACCTTGATACCTCACCACCATACAGGTGTGTACCCTCCGTAAAAATGTGTGCCTTGATACCTCACCCCCACATGCAGGTGTATGCATGCACACATACCCTCAGTAGATAATCCTATGGGTTTATGTAGTGGTATTACAGATTTATGTTTCCAGTCTTAGACATGTGTGCCACTGAGACACATGTAGTCAACATGCCGCCAAGTGTATCAACCCTTTCTCTTGTTGCCAGGCTAGTGAGTGGTACAAGGAGGGGTGTGGTGGGGGTGGCTTCTACTCCTTCCAAGTTACCCTCCACACAGCTGAGCCTGAGGGGCGGGTAAGTGTACGCCAGTAGTAAATAGTAAACAACACAAGTAAACAAATCACACACTGGAATGAAAGCTGACTCATGACTTGCAAATGTGTATCTATTGAAGTTGGAAGATTTTAGAAAAATAACCATCAATAAATATGGTAATTGAAGGAAAAAACATCTTTAAATATGCCAAAAAGGGGTCTGAGTTTCCCTATGTGGGCCGACTTCAGAAATCTGTGAAAAATATTTTGTTCTAAAGAAAGTAGAAATGAAAACTGGAGGAGGACTTCACAGTTTTTGTTACTTTAATGTGTTGGTTAATGTGGAAACAAAATATTTGATCTCGGTTAATGTAATTCATTTAAGTCAGTATTATTAGAAGGTAGATGTTGGAAGTTTGTAGTGATGTTAATTAAATCTTGATAAATTTTAAGAAGACAAGGAAGTATTGTTAATTAAGACTTGCTAAGTTAGACAGATATTCCTGTAACATTTTTCCTACGATTTTCTTCAACATTTCACAGCACATTTATCCTGTATTAACACACATGTGGCTGTAATTCCATAAAATCACATATCTTTAAGAAAAACATTAGTTAGTGTATTAATATATACACTGTAGATGGAGGGCATCACCATATGAAGAGTGGCTCACTGAACTTGGCCATAATTCAACCACTGTTTCCATCTTTGCCTGATAGGTAGAAAAGCATAATAATACGTCTAAATAAGTACCTCTGTGGTTTTATAAGTAGATAAGGGTAGATGAGAGGTGACTGGTCCAAGGAAGTGAATGAACATAGAAAGTTGTCGTCGGCACCTGGCAAGAGATACTGCCAGACTACCCCCAATGTTTGTGTATTACTATATATATTTGTTAAGTTATTAGAAGACAGAAGTTGTAGTGATGTTAATTAAGTCTTGTTAAGTTCTTAGAAGACAGAAGTTGTAGTGATGTTAATTAAGTCTTGTTAAGTTCTTAGAAGACAGAAGTTGTAGTGATGTTAATTAAGTCTTGTTAAGTTCTTAGAAGACAGAAGTTGTAGTGATGTTAATTAAGTCTTGTTAAGTTCTTAGAAGACAGAAGTTGTAGTGATGTTAATTAAATCTTGTTAAGTAATTAGAAGACAGACATTGGAAGTTTCTTGTGACATTTGCAGGTGTTGAAGACATATGACAGTGGGGAGTTTGGCAGCCTCTACAAGAACCAGCAATGGCAACAGGAACTGGTAGAGTTCACTGACTACGGACAAGGACTGAGACGCATCTCCCTACAGTCCTACGGTGGGTCGTCTTCCCTGGGATGAATGAGTGGGAAGAGGTCACTTTGTTTGAAGGATTGTTGGATGGACCAGATTGTTCAGGTTGGAAAAGGATGTTGTGCACCATGTGCAACATCTGGAATAAAATTATGAGGAAGAAAGAGACTCTTAAATGATTTGTTTAAATAAAGAGACACTTATGATTAATATGATTTATGTTTACAATATTTTCATTGATAACTGTGGCAACTGCTTTTTTCAGCCAATATTTTTTATATAAGATAAATCTATCTAATTTTGGGATGTTCATAGATATTTAACTACATAATTTATTAACTAGATCAAGTGATAAAATGCCAGCAATACTCTGTCCACCATGAACATTGTTTGTTAAAGGTTTTCCACAATTAATTTTTTTTTCATCTCATTTGAGAATGTTTTGCAAAAAATCAAACCCACCAGAGGCGTAACTATAAAAACGTATAAGCACAATTCTATGAAGGAGGTCTGTGTGTCCATTTAAAATAAAAATGTCATAATTTGCAATCTGGTGCATTTTGAAATAAAAATAAAAAAGAATGCCCCTCTGGCCATAAAGAAAACAACCAAGATCCCTAGGCATGCCCATCCTCGGGGGTTCAGTGGATTTAAACAAACCCTCCTTTTTGAAAGAATTTGTTCAGCTACCATAAATTCTCTATTTGTAGCCGCAGCTTCAATTACAATAGTGTGTAGCCGAATTGATGATGATGACAGCAAAGTTGGGGTGCGGCTTTAAATACAGTAATTGGCCAAAAAAATTGCAAAAGTTGGCTCATTGGGTTGTCCTTAGTAACGGCTATTAGTGCGATAAATAACGGTTTATAATCAATGATAAAACGAAGTCGGATGCATCAATAAAACATTGTATTACAATTACCACTGGTGCATAACAAATAATTACATAAAACATAAAAACCCATGTCCGTAGTGTTCAAAAACTATGATCAAACATGTCAAATCATGTCATAGTTAAAATACTTCAAAATCACTTTTGTTGTCGCTGTCGAAGAACGCTGCCGGCACCGGCATGGCGGCATCATCCCACGTATCCATGTCTGATTACTAGTCGTCGGCATCGGTGAACGTGGTCGCATGCACCGGCAAACATCTTCGAACATCATGTCATCTGTTCCATTGTTGGAGCTGCACTTCTTGAAGCTGTATTCAATCATGGCAGATCGAATCGCACCCCATACCTTCACGAGCCATTATACAAGAATCTCTTTGGCCGGCGCACGACGGCGGCCACCGGGAGCTCCGTGAATCATCCAGTGTTCCCACAAGTGTCGCATCTGCTGCCTGAATCGGCGATTGCTGGTAATGTCAAGCGGCTGTACTGGTGGCGTCAGACCGCCGGGGATTACAGCAACATTGATGTCGTGCATGGTTTCAGCTTTTGATGTTTTAAGCTGGGTTACTTTTATGAGGAGTTCCAAGCTTGCTGGCTTCGTCCGATTGTCAAAGCAACACCTAGTGTCTCGTTGGAGTTAATTACATTTACTCTGAGACAAGATACAGTGGTATAATCCCACGCACCTGGTATTCTAGGCAAGTGGTCCCGTTAACGCACGCCAGTAAACTGTCTGCGAACTAGACCAATCTGTCAATCAGTAGTTCTGAGAATAACGGTCACGCCTTGCCGATTATGTAATCAACATGCATCACCATTCCCTTGTTGGAGACAATTGTATTTACAACAGACTGTTTTATAATCCCCTCAAAAGTTGTCAGCAGTGCACAACCCCAGAAACAACACGAGAGTAAATAAACAATGTCCAAGCTTGTTGAATTGAATGCGCTAACATTTGATCAAATACTTGTGAGTACCAGGGCAGTAGGCCAACAATGACACAACAACAACAGGAACTTTCCAAGAAATAGGTAAAACCACAATATCCGTTCTCACGAGCTGCAGCCGGCTGATCGAGACGTCCAGTTATTACATAGTTAATGGCTGTCACTCAAACACCTTTGAAGTTGAAACAGCTGGCACAACAACACACCCCGGGTAGTCTTTTTTATATGCTGCAATACATGCAACATTATACATGGTTCTACATAAAACGTCAGACAAACAGAACTTCTCTCAACATTATTGAATAATTTTAGCTTTATTGTATAGCCAACATGTATGGCTACATTTCTCCCACTGGGTGTATGGACATTCAGCCACTCGGTTATTATCTGGTAGCATGGTGATATTTGTTCAACTTTGTGTTCCATTTTGACTAAATTCACATAGTAATATTTCCATGATTATATAATGTGGTGTATTTATTATCATTGCATTACATTAGACTCTTTTAACGATAAAATTATATTTCATTAATTCGTTTATGATAATTATTAGCAGTTATAACTTTTTTGCAGAACCCATTTAAATTGTTCCTAATTGTGTGCGCTACGGAAATTCGTCACACGCATTAAAACGGTCTTGGCTCAAAGGCCGGGTGCAGCTTTAAATTTAAATAAGGTTTTTGCCTGCAACAAACAGTGCGGAGGAAAGTCGGGGTTTATGTCAAAAGTCAGAGTGTGGCTTTAATTAGGGATGCAGCTACAAATAGAGCATTTACGGTAGCAAAACATTTCAGAAATCATCCCAGAAATCCCAACTGATTGTGTACACCCGAACCCCTCAATACCCTGACGACGGGCCTGCTGGTGAGGGTGGATGCATGTGGACCTGGGTCACGTAGCGATCCTGAACTACTAATAGACATGTGATCCATGAGTGACAGTGTCTGTCTACCAGCATTGCGCAGCATGCTCGCCTCAATCTCAGATATTCCTGCTAGCTGTACAGCTCATACAACATACTTCTGGGCTGCAGCTGGTGATTATAGTGGTATCCACTGGCATAGTTTCGCCTGCATGAATGTGGTCAGAGGAAGCAGACTTTGGAGGACAATGGTCACTAGTGTCATGATGAAGTCAAACATCTTGATGGACGACAAGTAGTTTCTAGCATTGCCCCATCTTCTTCTTCCAAATATTCCAGGGCAGTGACTACAACAGTGCATGTAGATTTGAATGTATACAGAGCGTTCGCATGACTGGACCATCGATTGCAGATTAGTTATGTTGTTCATACAAGCTTATGCATCCTTGTCTAACTCAAGCTCAGCCTGTAAGACAAGGAACCTCTTGGCTGAGTCGCTGAATGTGATCTGCTGACTGTGTCTATCATACTTATCACTAGCCAAGTTAACAGTATGTCCTTATGTGAGTGTAGACGTCGCCTGGTATTAGCTGACTGACTCGTGCTTGGACTTCAGGGTGGATGTCAGTCACGTTGGCAGCACCATCATATTCATGACTGTGCATCATTACCACCACAATCCCACATTCTTCCAGGTGGGCTATACACTTTGTGGCCAGTACTTCACAAGTTGTGCTGTTGGCCAGGTCCAGTTTCCACAGCTTGGTCTATGTAGGGAGGACCCTCCGGTCAAATGTCAGAAGGTTCTTCATCTTGACCATCAATTCTCCCATTTGCTCGGCAGCTGGCAACAGTTCATCAACATCAAAAACGTTCATGTACTTTACAATTTATGCGCAGCATTCAATTATTTGTTGTAATTTCATTCACACACAGTGCAGCTAGCGATTGGGAGGTGCCCTTTTTGATGCCCGCCTAATTGAAGATCTTGAGTGCATCATATATGCAGATTAGGATTAGACCATTCGACTTCTGGGGTGGGTTGGATTTTTGGGCTAAATGAATTGAGGAGGGAGCTTGAAGATAGATGATGGGCTAAATGAATTGAGGAGGGAACTTTAAGATAGACGATGGGCTAAATGAATTGAGGAAGGAGCTTTAAGATAGATGATGGGCTAAATGAATTGAGGAGGGAGCTTTAAGATAGACGATGGGCTAAATGAATTGAGAGGGGAGCTTTAAGATAGACGATGAGCTAAATGAATTGAGGAGAGAGCTTTAAGATAGACGATGGGCTAAATGAATTGAGAGGGGAGCTTTAAGATAGACGATGAGCTAAATGAATTGAGGAGAGAGCTTTAAGATAGACAATGGGCTAAATGAATTGAGGAAAGAGCTTTAAGATAGATGATGGGCTAAATGTATTGAGGAGAGAGCTTTAAGATAGATGATGAGCTAAATGAATTGAGTAGAGAGCTTTAAGATAGACGATGAGCTAAATGAATTGAGGAGAGAGCTTTAAGATAGACGATGGGCTAAATGAATTGAGAGGGGAGCTTTAAGATAGACGATGGGCTAAATGAATTGAAAGGGGAGCTTTAAGATACACGATGGGCTAAATGAATTGAGGAGGGAGCTTTAAGCACTACCCACCATTTGCAGGCAAAGATGACAAGTACTGGGCAGGTACATATGGCACCGTCATATCTGATGCAACAATACGTGTGAAGCGAGAAACCCAAGTGGCTGAGGATGACGCCTTCATCGATGTCCAGACGGTGAGGTTATACCGCTACTTCAGTGTTTGTTGATAATTTTTATGAATGTAGAAAGTAACTTTGTGTGCACTGCTGCATCTATTTTTTGTAATTGTGTGTTTGGTAAATTGTGTGTGTTTGTAAATTGTATGCGTTTGATAAATTGTGTTTTTTGTAAAGTGTGCGTGCGTGCGTGCGTGCGTGCGTGCGTGCGTGCGTGCGTGCGTGCGTGCGTGTGCATGTGCACGTGTGTTTGTAAATAGTGTTTGTAAATTGCATACGTTTGTAAAGTGCATGTGTTTGTAAGTTTCATGTGTTTGTAGTCTGATGACAAAAGCACCGTGTCATCGGGTCGTGACAAGCTGGTTGCCAAGGTACTCAGTGACAACGAGGAACTCCTCAAGGAGTTGATGGAAGAGAAAGGTATGACAGTGACACCTATTGGACACATTTGGAACCTGTCCTGTAAAATAACCTGGGTAGTCATACTCACCAACCCTAAGTGGTGTACATCTGTAAATCTTTTTAAAAAAATCTGTAAAACCCACAAACAAATCTGTATATTTATGTATTTCTGCTAGTTTGTTGCGAATGCTCAAAATGAGCTACCTGTACAAAATAGGATATATTGATTGGATATCACAAGACTTTGGTGCATCTGACTGGGTGCAGCTAAAATGCAGCTCTCCAGACGTCTGATGTTTTGTTATGTGCAATTTTGTGCCATTTGTATTGATACTTTACTCAGAGAAACCCTTGCTTGTTTGCAGTGTTGGTTGACATCGACCCCATCTTACAGAAACAGCTCCAGTTCAGCATGGTGAAGCCCTCTAGTGAGAGAAGGAAGCGTAAGAAGCGAGAGATTCGAGTGTTCGTGTCGAGTACATTCCGCGATTTCAAGGCCGAAAGAGAAGAACTAATTAAAAAGACATTTCGCGAGGTATGGTACTTTAAGTACTTTTAGTCTTTTCAGAAATTGTTGTTTAGTGTTTCACATGTAGTGTTTCCCATGAAATGTTTCACATGTGGGGATTCACGTTGTGGTGATTCACATGTTATTTCCCATGTGGTGTTTCACAGATTGTTTCACATGTCATTGTGTTTCCCATGTTCTCCAGGTGAATGGTCTGTGTGCAGACCGAGGTGTGTTCTTCACCTATGTGGACCTCCGCTGGGGCATCACGGAGGAACAGACCAACCACGGCCAGACCATTGCTATCTGTCTGCAAGAGGTAGATATGTGTTTTCTCTTATCATGTCAACATTTTGTAATTTGATAAAAGTATGCACTATTTTATTAAGCTGAATGTGCATATTACTCATGCTATATATCAGTGTTGTTATTAAGATACAGTGGTGTTGTTCAGATATATAGAGGTTTTGTTCAGATATTGTGGTATTGTTCAGACATTGTGGTGTTTTTTCAGGTATCATGGTGTTAAATACATCACAGTGTTGTTGTTGTTCAGATATTGTGTTGTTGTGGAACAAATGTCATTGTGTTGTAGTTCAGATATCACTGTGTTGTTGTTCAGATATCGCGGTGTCAGCCCTACTTTGTCTGTCTGATGGGAGAGAGATTTGGTTGGAGTCAAGTGACTGAGAAACCAGACAAGCTTCTCAATAGCAGCTTTGATTATGCCATTGAGAACTTCCCCCAGAAGCTTGGCTGGGTGGAGCAGTATCGCTATGGTGCCAGTGTGACTCAGGTAAGTGTGACCCTCCAAAAAAAACTATATATATATACGTTGTTCTTCCTCATGGGTCTGGAAGGTGTGAGGCTGACTAGGTCGTGTACTGCTGCACTGTTTTGGTTGTTGTCATTGTCTACTGCTCCTACCAGCAGCCTTCTCCCTATCGGTAACCTTCTCCCTATCAGTAGCCTTCTCCCTATCGGCAGCCTTCTCCCTATCTGCGCCTTCTCCCTATCGGCAGCCTTCTCCCTATCTGCGCCTTCTCCCTATCGGCAGCCTTCTCCCTATTGGCAGCCTTCTCCCTATCAGCAGCCTTCTCCCTATCAGCAGCCTTCTCTCTCTCACTTGTCATCCTCCTCTGCCTTTCTCACATCCCTCTGCCTGTTTTCCTGGGCCTCGCTGTTACACCGCCATTACTCTCTAGTGGTCGACCCACCTCTGTTTGCACCAGGTGACCTGCCCACATCATCCATCTTCTTACCGTTCTTCCTTATATGATAACCATTTTATCATAATTTGTTAATTATTTGTTTGTTAATCACCTAAATTATGTTGTTTCAATGTTACTTATAGTAGGCATTAGTCTACTTGATGTTCCCCTAAAGGTGCACCCATGATTCACTTGATCATTGTTGAAGTGTTGGAAGGATGTCATCTCAAACTCTACTTGTGACAGAAGTTCTCTAGACCTTTCTTAAATTAATGACACTTCCATACACTGAATGTCTATAATTTCTCCCTACAGTTGGAGGTGCTTCATGGCGTTCTCAATGACATGACTGATCGGAAGGATCGTAGCTTCTTCTACCTGCGAGACCCGGTCAGTCGTGACAGCTGCCCTGAGGACGTCTACAAGGTAGGGATGCAGCAGCATTCAGAGTGGTAATGCTTGTGTAGTGAGATCGGAGAGGCACAAATAGGATAAATACTGGGAAGCATTTAGTCCAATAATTTTTTTTATATCACATACACATTGTAATTCATGTATGGTATATGTAATTTAATATTAAAATGAGAGAAAATAGATTAGTCCTGTAGTAAAACTGCCTCTAACAGATGCTATGTTGTAGCCTCCATGACAGATGCTATGTCTTTGCTTCCATGACAAAAGTGTTTCCCATTGGCGACCATGTTAACGTTTTGCATGATTATAAGAAAACGGGACTATCAAAAATTCTTTAAATTCTTACCTGCTGTTGTCAACATCTCATTGACATGCTGGTCGAGTTTAATCAAAATCACATATTTCTAATTCTTAAAATGACTGAACGTGCCATACCCATCAATGTTTACCAATTTCTGCATAAATTACTACGCACACGCGCCTTGTGGCGAAAAAATTGCCAAAAGTCCTTCTGCCTATTGAAATCATCTAAAAATCCACAGTTACACTGTCAACATGTTCTACCAGCAAACGTGCCAATGTGTCTGCTCAAATGCAGTTATGTCAGATGATTTGATTTAAAAAAAAAATTACACATCTAAAATTACTGTGCCGTACATTCATGCGTAACACACCAGGACGTCTAACTGAGGCATAATCCCTGAGGCATGATCCCTGCTATCTTTGCCTCTGAGACAGATGTTATGTCTATGCATCTGTAACAAATCCTATGTATTTGCCTCCCTGACAGATCCTATATCTTTATCTCCATGACAAATGCTATCTTTGCCTCTGTGACAGTCGTTATGTCTTTGCTTCCATAACATATATCATGTCTTTGCCTCTATAACAGATGCCATGTCTTTGCCTCTGTAACAGATGCTATGGAGTCAGACCACTGTGGAGAATTGCATTGGTGGCCATGTTAACGTTTTTGACTGATTATAAGAAAATGTGACCATAGAAAATAAAAAAAATTTTTTTACTACTGCCATCATCTCATTGACATGCTGACCAAATTTTGTCATAATCATGTACCTCCAGCTCTTTTAAAATGCCCCGACATGCAATGCCCATCAATTTTGACAAAAATAGCCATGTATTCATGTGCCCATGTGGCCCATAGCAGAAAAATTCCTATAAATCCCTCCGTCTGTTAAACTCTCAAAAAAATGCACCATTTCACAGCTAATAGCTTCTACAAACAAACCTTTGAATATTTCTGCTCAATTGCACTTATGTCACATCATATGAATTCTTTAAATTCACGAATTCGCAATTTAATATGCCCTACATTCGTGTGAAACAATAAACAGGAAGGTCAACAGTGGTCTTACCCCTGTGCTTCGCTGAAATATACTATGTCATTGCTTCCCTAACAGATGCTATGTGTTTGCCTCTGTGACAGATGTTATGTGTTTGCCTCCATGACAGATTCTATGTGTTTGCATCCCTGACAGATGCTATGTCTTTGCCTCTATGACAGATTCTATGTGTTTGCCTCCCTGACATATGCTATGTCTTTGCCTCTGTGACAGATTCTATGTGTTTGCCTCCCTGACAGATGCTATGTCTTTGCCTCTATGACAGATGTTGGGTCCTGAGAGTGAGTGGCACCAGGAGAAGCAAACGGCGTTGAGGAGACGTGTGCAGGAGACAGCGGGCCTCAAAGTGAAGACGTACAACCAAGTGGATGAAGTGTGCGACTTCATCAAGAAGGTTATTAACCTTGCTTTTTCTTGGCCTACGAATAAAAATATTTAACAATCTTGAATAAATGAATGAACATACAATATAAACATACAATTGTATGTACATGTGTCTGACAACTTTCAAGTCAGAGTACATCAACATAATTTTTATGTGTATTAACTAATAATATTACTAGTAATGTTGTTAGCGCTTTTAAAATAAATAAAAATCAGAAATGCATAATTAATGGCCGGTGGAAAGAAAATAATTTACACGAATTGATGAACTGATTTACATTCTGATTCACATCTAAATCTTGCCCCCTCTTGCAGGACCTCGAGTGGTGTATTGAGCAGGACTTCCCACGGGGCACAGAGTTGACCCCCCTGGAGAGGGAGAAGGAGGCACATATAGCCTTTGCTGACGTCAGACGACGCGTCTACATTGGCAGGGGAGAATATTTCACACAAATCGACAATTTCATGATGACTCACCAGAAGGAGCCACTTGTCATACTGGGAGAGTCTGGTATGATGGATAGCCATCAGGTGGCACCAGTCATTCATTCTTGTTCTTGTTTCCTAAAATGGGAACATATTATTATTTTACTTGAAGGTTCACAACAGATGAATAAAGTGCCAATGATTTTGAGGTAGTAGCCGTTTTGAGGGTTTTGTTTTCATTAGACTTCATAACCAGTTCAAAAAGTACAACTATAATATGAAAACAAATATACCAATAATTCTAAGTCCCAACTATGCATGATTAGCTGATAGTACAATGACGTCAAGAATGTTAATGTTTTATAGAATCTAGACTCTGAGAAACCTTGGTTCCTGCCTCCGATTGATCTAGAAAATCATCCCATGAAACCAATTTACCAAACAAGTGTTTTTCCACGTGATTAGTGTTGGTGCTGCAGGTTCAGGAAAGTCAGCCTTGGTGGCCAACTGGGTTGGGAAGGTGGAAGAGAGCGAGCCGGGAACATTCCTCTTCATTCACTTCATCGGCAGCTCTGCCGAGAGTGCTTCATACCTCAAACTACTCCGGAGGTATGTCTGTCTTTCGTGTGGATCTGTTGTATTGTGGAGGACTCGATTTGTGGGTAATATCCCACAGATTAGCTAAATGTGCAAATTTTATGTGCTCTGTATAAGTTCTCGTTACAAGTTATGTGCTACTAAAAGACAAATGCTTAACTAATTTAAAAACAGATTTTCTTGTTGTAAAGATTACAAACTCTGCCCGGCATCACATTTTGTACTTGAAGAGAGGTTCCATGCTCAGGAAATGTATTATATATGCCTCTTAAAAATTATAGATCATTATTTGTAGTAAAGGACCGTAACACTTACAACATTTTGTATACAAAATAAAAAAAATGTTTGTTGATGTTTAATAAACATGCAGGAACCTCTCACGGGAATTGACACATCATGTGCTACATTGTAATGCTCTCCGAAACAAAATGGAGTCATAGAAAGTTGTAAAGTTAATGTTTTAACAAGACTACTTCCACTATATAAACTAATCTGAATATAATTATATAATAATAGTAGTAAATTTCTTATATAGCATCCCATCCAGATAATTGTTCTGGGGCGCTGTACAATCCTGTATACTGTTTATATAAAGTCACACATTTTCAATACTAATGTTCATAAATCTGCAATTATTGCTAGTAAATAGAATAAAATATATTGTCTAAGTAAAATAGTTAGAACTAATAAAAACATGGGTAAAAGCATAACAAGTACATGCATAATAGATAAATAGGTAAATATATAAATAGATAAATTAATAAAAAGATTAAATAGTTAATATAATTAATTAATTAAACCCAAAATAATTTTGAAAAAGATGTGTTTTCGAGCCACCTTGAACTGCCCATCTCTCATGCATTGGCGCACTGTGATGGGCAGTTCATTCCATGCCCTTAGATGTGCTGCATCTTCAACAAATAATTCAACATTTCCTCTTGTAGACTGTACGAAGAAATGAAGAAGCACTTTGGCTTTGGCCTGGCCATTCCTTCCTCTGATACAAATGTTGTCCAAGACTTGACTGCTTGGCTCACCATGGCAGGAAGTCAGTCAAAGTGCCTTCTAGTCCTGGATGCTCTCAATCAACTTGACGATGGTTCTGGCACAGAAGGTCAGTTGAACAATATATCCTAATTGTGTCCATCAGAGAGAAAACTTTCTTGTTGCCCTGGACATCTGTCTCGATCTCTGTCTCTGTGAGGGGTGTCAACCCCTCTGCCAGCCCTGCTAGGTGGGGTAACTTTGATTCACTAGCACACTCTCACGATGTTGTCTAATCCCGCATGTTGACCAATTTCTTTGCATACATTAGAAACATTGAAATTTTACATGAATAATAATTTTAGAATCAAATATAAATTCTATTTGTGCCAGTATGTGGCCAGTTGCAGAAGAATTAAAACATATTGTTATGAAACTGTACGTAGTGAAACGGAGAAGTGACGATACCCGACCAACCAACCAACCAACCGACCTGACAATGGCTGCAAAACAAAAAGCAGGGTGATATGATGATTCATATAGGGATCATTAAAAAAAAAATGCATCTGAGAATGTTTACAATCTGGAGAACATCCAGCCAAAGTTCGTATTTGATAGAATCACACGAAGAACAAAAGAGCAGAAAAGATTGTTTTGAGTAATATTGATGCTCATGCATATGTGTGCAGTATGGGTAGTTTCTATTTGTATTTCCGCATACTTTACTGAGACCTCAGTCAACTAAATCTAACAGCAAGTATTTACATAAATAATTCCTACATTGGTTGTTAATTTTTACCAATTTTGTCCAGTGGTGCATGGTTTTAAGATATCGGTTTGTTGTATGGCTGTACAGGGTAATTACAAACTATTTTAGCAAAAATAACTTGCATAGCCTTGGTCAGTTGCTGGCAGAGGAAATTCTCTAGACACAAAGCTAATAAATTAAAACCAAGTGAAATTATTTCTGCAAAGTAAGAACCAAAACAGGAGCCATGTTGGAATGGTGTTCCAAGATTGAAACAAAGATGTGTGGTTATGGTAGTTAAATATACTACATTTGATCGTTTTCTCAGGAGCGGAACATGACTTGCTGTGGCTACCACGAGAACTGCCCCCTGGTGTTCACATGCTGCTGTCAACGCTTCCAGGACGGGTAAATATTGGAAATAACATCAGTGTGTGTGTATGTGTGCATTCGTGCATGCATGCCTGTGTGCACGTGTATGTGCACATTGTGTGTGCATGCATGTGTCTGTAACTGTAATGACGAAATGTTTATTTAATGAAAATAAAAGACCAGGATATCAATATATCAAGACAACCTAAACAAACCTTGCATACACGTGCATGCAAACTCACACCACACATGCACCGACATGCACCGACATGCACCGACATGCACACATGTGCACACACATTTCACACACATTCAAGCACATTCATGCACATGCATGCACATGCATGCACATGCATGCAAGCTTGCATGCAGGCATGCACACACAGTACAATTAACTTAAAGGTTTGATAAATCAAATATTCATCATAGATTAAACCATGAGCCTGGTCCTGCCATGATGCACCGCCTTGTGTAGACATGATTCTGCCATGATGCACCGCCTTGTGTAGACATGATTCTGCCATGATGCACCGCCTTGTGTAGACATGATTCTGCCATGATGCACCGCCTTGTGTAGACTTGATTCTGCCATGATGCACCGCCTTGTGTAGACATAATTCTGCCATGATGCACCGCCTTGTGTAGACATGATTCTGCCATGATGCACCGCCTTGTATAGACATGATTCTGCCATGATGCACCGCCTTGTGTAGACATAATCCTGCCATGATGCACCGCCTTGTGTAGACATGATTCTGCCATGATGCATCGCCTTGTGTAGACTTGATTCTGCCATGATGCACCGCCTTGTGTAGACATAATTCTGCCATGGTGCACCGCCTTGTGTAGACATGATTCTGCCATGATGCACCGCCTTGTGTAGACATGATTCTGCCATGATGCACCGCCTTGTGTAGACTTGATTCTGCCATGATGCACCGCCTTGTGTAGACATAATTCTGCCATGATGCACCGCCTTGTGTAGACATGATTCTGCCATGATGCACCGCCTTGTATAGACATGATTCTGCCATGATGCACCGCCTTGTGTAGACATAATCCTGCCATGATGCACCGCCTTGTGTAGACATGATTCTGCCATGATGCACCGCCTTGTGTAGACATGATTCTGCCATGATGCACCGCCTTGTGTAGACATGATTCTGCCATGATGCACCGCCTTGTGTAGACTTGATTCTGCCATGATGCACCGCCTTGTGTAGACATAATTCTGCCATGATGCACCGCCTTGTGTAGTCATGATTCTGCCATGATGCACCGCCTTGTATAGACATGATTCTGCCATGATGCACCGCCTTGTGTAGACATAATCCTGCCATGATGCACCGCCTTGTGTAGACATGATTCTGCCATGATGCATCGCCTTGTGTAG
This sequence comes from Lamellibrachia columna, assembly GCA_963662155.1. Classification (NCBI taxonomy): domain Eukaryota; kingdom Metazoa; phylum Annelida; class Polychaeta; order Sabellida; family Siboglinidae; genus Lamellibrachia; species Lamellibrachia columna. The sequence continues at coordinate 34,990,075 of OY759275.1, read as the reverse complement.
ACTTGATTCTGCCATGATGCACCGCCTTGTGTAGACATAATTCTGCCATGGTGCACCGCCTTGTGTAGACATGATTCTGCCATGATGCACCGCCTTGTGTAGACATGATTCTGCCATGATGCACCGCCTTGTGTAGACTTGATTCTGCCATGATGCACCGCCTTGTGTAGACATAATTCTGCCATGATGCACCGCCTTGTGTAGACATGATTCTGCCATGATGCACCGCCTTGTATAGACATGATTCTGCCATGATGCACCGCCTTGTGTAGACATAATCCTGCCATGATGCACCGCCTTGTGTAGACATGATTCTGCCATGATGCATCGCCTTGTGTAGACTTGATTCTGCCATGATGCACCGCCTTGTGTAGACATAATTCTGCCATGGTGCACCGCCTTGTGTAGACATGATTCTGCCATGATGCACCGCCTTGTGTAGACATGATTCTGCCATGATGCACCGCCTTGTGTAGACATGATTCTGCCATGATGCACCGCCTTGTGTAGACATGATTCTGCCATGATGCACCACCTTGTGTAGACATGATTCTGCCATGATGCACCACCTTGTGAAGACATGATTCTGCCATGATGCACCGCCTTGTATAGACAGTGTAGACACTTAGCTCAAACACATGGATAGCTCGAAGTGTCCCCCCAACTTCTATGTAACAAATTTTTACTGTATACATCATTGGTTGTTTAATAATTCAAACACAGTTCATTGTCTGAGATATGCATATTATATCACAACATATTCATAATCAGACATGGTCTAGTGAACAAGGAAAGCAGAATGTTTTCACCTTTATAAAACCCATGTCACATAGACCCACAACATGACCTCTGACTTTATGGCCTGTGCCATCCAGACTCTGCAGGCAATACAGACAGCTGGCTGGCCCACCATCCAAGTGTCACCACTAGACCCATCAGAGAAGTTACAGATTGTAACGGGCTACCTAGAGGGGATCTATGGGAAGACACTGTCCGAGGATCAGAAGGCGTTGATCGTTGATGCTCCACAGACTAATAACCCTCTCTACCTGAGAGCCCTTCTGGATGAGGTAGGGAAAACATTTAGTCAATTATAGTGGTCGTCAACAGGTGGCACTGTAAATAACATACATTATTGACCAATCAGCACTTGACTTTGCTGCATGATCTTTGCCAGTTGGTGCACCCAGCAATATAAAACTGGTGACATGATTTGCTAACAAATATTCTATTTTTGCTATAAAAATGATGTACGTAAAGTTTGTTGCTGTGTTTAGGTTCAAGTGTTTTGTGCAATAAACTGGCAAACTGCATAAATATGTTTTGAGTAATGAACACTGAATCAACAACTCTGGGTCACAGGAAACACTTATAGTTCTACCTCCACAACGTAGGAGACAGGAGAGTTAAATTTCAGTAAAAAAAATCAGGCTTTATACACTTTCATGGTGATGTTACAAGTCAGAAATCTCACCATTTTATTTCATGGTTAAACTGCTGCATGTTGAAGCCTAGTAATATCAGTAGATGACATGTAGTTGGCATATTTGTTAGGTTCGAGTTTACGGAAATTTCCGTAATTTGACGGAGAAGATCCGGGAGTATCTGATGGCAGACAGCCCAGGAGATCTGTTTGCCAAGATCCTGGAGAGACTGGAGGGTGACTTTGAACACGGCCAGCAGCCGCGGTGGGTGTACGGATACTGTCGTTTAGCCAGATTTAACAAGACTTATTGAGATTTAACAAGATTCAGCAAAATTAAAAGTTTAATTAGACTTGGCAAGAATTAGCAAGATTTATAAAAACCGCTATTCCACAAATTACGAGCCATAGTTTTAAAGACATATAATTCAGCTTATGAAACTAATGGCTGGTATGATAAAAATTCATTGTCCAGATTAAAACAAGTATTCAGCCAGAATTGCCTTAAAGACAAGCTACTGAAGAAGCTTCCAGCTACACTTGTTCTTGCCTCAGTATGTTCTCCTGAATACAAGTCAGAATTGGGTAAAATCAAGTAAATATACACATCTTGTATTGACCATATTTAGACCCGGACTTGTGAGAGACACCACTACCGCCATCTGGTGTTCACACCGCGGAATGTCCGAGTCAGAGCTGCTGATGCTGCTTGACGTGAGTAATGACATGGTTTGCTATAGCAGCTGTTAGCAATTACACCAATTAATTACAGTATTTATTCTTCTTCTGTATTGCTCTGGAGGACCTGATTTCCAGGTTAATGTCCCACGTATTTATTTGGTCCATATCACAAAATGTACCTGAAAAAAATATCAAAAATGCTGTACAGTAGTACGTGCCTTCAACGGACCCTCCGATGAGCAGACACCTGCTATGTCGGGACACTTTCTCAATGTACGGACTGTTTTATCATCTTAATATCCCTCTGATGAGGGTACACCTGGTTAACGCGGACAGCGGACAGGATATTTTGGTTTTCTGTCCCTGCTAAGGCGGACAGTAATCATTAATTTCGTGATTTTTTTCTTGAAATATTTGATTTCCAAAATGGCGACGGACAAACAGCGCGGTGTGTAGTGGGAAAAACAATGTTCTATCGTGGATTCGGACATAAGGCTGTTGGTCGATTTTCTGCTGCCGGGGGAAATGCCAAATTCTTAAGAAACAGGTGAACAATGTCAATGAACGAGTGTCAACCTGTTGTTTGTTTGACGCTGCCGCCGACATCAATCGCTGATGTTGGCTTCGCTTAGGTGGTTTGAAATTGCAATCGAGATTCACAAATACGTCTCGCATAATAATCAAATAAACAGTCTTAAATGCAATTTAGTATGCAGTACTAATATGACACTGGGGTGAAATGGCATGCGTCCAATCTAAACGACGCGAAGCCAACATGACAAACCCAAGGCCAAGGCGCTACCGGTGCGTGAAAATACGAATTCGTCATCCGCATATGAAACGATGAATTGATGCTAAGTCGTACATCATAAATTTATGCTTCGGTCGAGATCAGTTGAAAATCGAGGTGAAACGATTATTAATTCTGCATATTGTCGTTTTCTATGTTTAATCAGTTTACACACTGCGTGTGTCAACTCGTATGTTTTCGACTGCTCAAATCCAGGTTATTATTTTCAATTCGTAGGCCTATTAATTCAGTACATCGTCATTCCATAACGGTATATGTACATGTGTTTTATTCAGTTAACGATTAAACAGGGTGTGACATTTAAAAATAATACACGTTGATGCTAGTTGACTCGTTTAATAAGCTCTATAAACTACGTGTTGCCGTATAAGACAGTGCTGCAAGCACACTGTGGCTTCGACAGCGTTCTTGGACTTAGTGCAGCGGGTGGCAGTCGCTGTTGTTTAGTAGCTCCCTGGTGGCAGACATGGGAACACTTAACGAGCTTTATTTGTAGTATATGTACCTCAGTTATATCCTTACTGTACAGCCTGTTTATGTATTATTAAGTTAATTGATAACATCCACCATCCGCACATATGTCTACCGTATATGTGTAGTACTGAACCCTCCACTCCAGCATGCCTGTCCCTCCGATGAAGGGACACCTGCCATGTAGGGACACTTTTGCTTGGATACAGAAGTGTCCATTGAAGGCAGGTACTACTGTATTATCAAGTTGAAAATTAATATGCAACACAGGTGTCATAAAATTAACAAATAATTAATCAACTTTTGCAGTAAACAGTTGACCCTGCATAGCACATTTGTAACTGAAATGGTGTAACTGTAATTGATTTGATAAAATAGAAGTGTAATTGTAATGAAACATTGTAATGTGTTTGATTTGGTGTAATTAGACCCAGCCGTCATCCCCACAGCTAGACAACATCATTGCATCTATTCCTTCAGATCCCAGGGGCTGTTTGGTCGCCCTTCTACCTGTCACTCATTGAGAACCTTGTCAACAGAAATGGGATTGTAAACTTCTTCCATGACCATCTGCGTCAAGCAGTCGAGAACAAGTACCTCGCCACGTCATCTGACAAACAGCGAACATATCGCCAACTTGCTGACTTCTTCATTGCAAGAAAACTTGATGATCGTGTGGTAAGGCACACTCGTTCTTTTATAATTTTTTTTGGCTGTTTTTAAAAAGGCGTAAGATCATTGAAACCATATAAATATCCTTATACTTGTATTTTCTGTAAATAATATGTTGCAAACTTTAATCTTATTATTGTAATTATTAATATGTGTAATATATTGTAAAACCGTCATAAAGTTGATATATTATAACAACTAGTTTAGGGAAAACTATTCCAAAATTGTCGTATGAATTAAATGCAGCCATTTTGTTATATTGCAGGTTGATGAGCTTCCGTTTCTGCTCGCTAAAGCAGGAGAGCTCGAGCGCCTGCGAGCGACCATAAGTGACCTTGAAGTGTTTGAGCGGATGGTAGGGAGTGAAGACGGGAAGTTTGAGCTGATCAATTCATGGAAACTGGTGAGTTGCTATAGACAAATAAACCAAATATTTTGGTTAGTTTTGTTATAAAAATGTTGCTCTTGTATGTTTATTACAACTTTTGTATTATATCTGTGTCTAAGTAAAAGTAGAATATAACATTTTTAATCAGGACCCTATGTCACTGTTAATTTAGTCCAGTCAATTCTGATCAATCCAGCATATATACTTATAATAACAGTGTAAGGAAGTGTACCGGTAGTCAGAATGAAATGGGTTAATTATGAAATATACAAAAAAAATGTTTCATTAGTGCCTGAAAATACAGTATATAATGTTTAAACTACTACATCAATTGTTTACTTTATAAGTGATCTAGCAGAAATTTTGGCAGTGTAACAAATATTTTGTGCACTACATAATTATAATATAGTAAATGTGTTGACAATTCTGATGGTATAGAATTGGTATGTACATTTGCCTTCCTTCTAGCTAGGAGACTTCAGCCAGGTCCAGATGGCGTACACACAGGCTCTGGAGAAATGTTCTCAGCCGAACCCAACTCTGCAACAGTCGCTGGCTGAGTTCTTCATTGACCTTGGTCTTCTCGATGCAGCAAGGTCAGATGGTGCAATGACACAAGTAAAACTCTATGTGTGAATTATGCAATGCTACATACAGCTGATCAAAAACGTTGGCAAGATTTTGCGGTTGACTGACAGTCTTGATGTTGGACGAATAAATGGAAAATAAAACGAATGGAACTATAAAAAAATACCAAATAATATTTTCGGCACACAGGCAGAAAATTGTATGGTTTCTGACTATGCTCATAGTCTTAATTTTTTTATAAAAACGATTTGCATATGGCTGTAGGGGTTCACAGGTATGGAATACATATATCATTTTACAAAATATGGATTTTTCAAGTGGCTTCTGCGTATATCAGTCAACGTTGTCAACTATGTTTGATTGTCGGGTGACATCCAAAAGTAACACAACCTGTGTTTATTTCCTCGTCCAGGAACAACTACTGCGCACCCTGGAGGAGAAGTACCGAACTACACACAGCGCTGTCGTCTATGTTTATTTCCTCGTCCAGGCTGATGTTGGAACAACTGCTGCACACCCTGGAGGAGAAGTACCGAACTACACACAGCGCTGTCGTCTATGTTTATTTCCTCGTCCAGGCTGATGTTGGAACAACTACTGCGCACCCTGGAGGAGAAGTACCGAACTACACACAGCGCTGTCGTCTATGTTTATTTCCTCGTCCAGGCTGATGTTGGAACAACTACTGCACACCCTGGAGGAGAAGTACCGAACTACACACAGCGCTGTCGTCTATGTTTATTTCCTCGTCCAGGCTGATGTTGGAACAACTACTGCGCACCCTGGAGGAGAAGTACCGAACTACACACAGCGCTGTCGTCTATGTTTATTTCCTCGTCCAGGCTGATGTTGGAACAACTGCTGCGCACCCTGGAGGAGAAGTACCGAACTACACACAGCGCTGTCGTCTATGTTTATTTCCTCGTCCAGGCTGATGTTGGAACAACTACTGCGCACCCTGGAGGAGAAGTACCGAACTACACACAGCGCTGTCGTCTATGTTTATTTCCTCGTCCAGGCTGATGTTGGAACAACTACTGCACACCCTGGAGGAGAAGTACCGAACTACACACAGCGCTGTCGTCTATGTTTATTTCCTCGTCCAGGCTGATGTTGGAACAACTACTGCACACCCTGGAGGAGAAGTACCGAACTACACACAGCGCTGTCGTCTATGTTTATTTCCTCGTCCAGGCTGATGTTGGAACAACTACTGCACACCCTGGAGGAGAAGTACCGAACTACACACAGCGCTGTCGTCTATGTTTATTTCCTCGTCCAGGCTGATGTTGGAACAACTACTGCACACCCTGGAGGAGAAGTACCGAACTACACACAGCGCTGTCGTCTATGTTTATTTCCTCGACCAGGCTGATGTTGGAACAACTACTGCACACCCTGGAGGAGAAGTACCGAACTACACACAGCGCTGTCGTCTATGTTTATTTCCTCGTCCAGGCTGATGTTGGAACAACTACTGCACACCCTGGAGGAGAAGTACCGAACTACACACAGCGCTGTCGTCTATGTTTATTTCCTCGACCAGGCTGATGTTGGAACAACTACTGCACACCCTGGAGGAGAAGTACCGAACTACACACAGCGCTGTCGTCTATGTTTATTTCCTCGTCCAGGCTGATGTTGGAACAACTACTGCACACCCTGGAGGAGAAGTACCGAACTACACACAGCGCTGTCGTCTATGTTTATTTCCTCGACCAGGCTGATGTTGGAACAACTACTGCACACCCTGGAGGAGAAGTACCGAACTACACACAGCGCTGTCGTCTATGTTTATTTCCTCGTCCAGGCTGATGTTGGAACAACTACTGCACACCCTGGAGGAGAAGTACCGAACTACACACAGCGCTGTCGTCTATGTTTATTTCCTCGTCCAGGCTGATGTTGGAACAACTACTGCACACTCTGGAGGAGAAGTACCGAACTACACACAGCGCTGTCGTCTATGTTTATTTCCTCGTCCAGGCTGATGTTGGAACAACTGCTGCACACTCTGGAGGAGAAGTACCGAACTACACACAGCGCTGTCGTCTATGTTTATTTCCTCGTCCAGGCTGATGTTGGAACAACTACTGCACACTCTGGAGGAGAAGTACCGAACTACACACAGCGCTGTCGTCTATGTTTATTTCCTCGTCCAGGCTGATGTTGGAACAACTGCTGCACACCCTGGAGGAGAAGTACCGAACTACACACAGCGCTGTCGTCTATGTTTATTTCCTCGACCAGGCTGATGTTGGAACAACTACTGCACACCCTGGAGGAGAAGTACCGAACTACACACAGCGCTGTCGTCTATGTTTATTTCCTCGTCCAGGCTGATGTTGGAACAACTACTGCACACCCTGGAGGAGAAGTACCGAACTACACACAGCGCTGTCGTCTATGTTTATTTCCTCGTCCAGGCTGATGTTGGAACAACTACTGCACACTCTGGAGGAGAAGTACCGAACTACACACAGCGCTGTCGTCTATGTTTATTTCCTCGTCCAGGCTGATGTTGGAACAACTGCTGCACACTCTGGAGGAGAAGTACCGAACTACACACAGCGCTGTCGTCTATGTTTATTTCCTCGTCCAGGCTGATGTTGGAACAACTACTGCACACTCTGGAGGAGAAGTACCGAACTACACACAGCGCTGTCGTCTATGTTTATTTCCTCGTCCAGGCTGATGTTGGAACAACTGCTGCACACCCTGGAGGAGAAGTACCGAACTACACACAGCGCTGTCGTCTATGATCCATTCAGTCAGACACGCATGTTTAAGTGCCAGCACACGACTGTTCTAGATGTGAGTACTTTATCAGAATGAACCCAGAGATGTTATTGCATTAAAGTGTAGTAGAACACACCGCCAGTAGCAGTGAAGGTTATTACAAAACTTGTGAGAAAATGTAGATAACAATATCATTATTTGTTTTCTGGCACCTTGATTTGATTTTCATAGTTGGTCCACTGAAAACGACAGATTATGATGGGGGTGCATAACCCACAAGTGACCTGTTGTGTGGCAAACAACAAGATACGATTAAATAAAACATCCTCTCCCATGAATCCTTCCGCATATTATGTTGATGTTACTTTTATGATCGTAGTTTTGTTTTTATTCATGTGTATTCATTTTAACTACTTACATAGACAAAACGTATTTTCCTCATAACAGTTGCAGATGTTTGCACATTAGTGAATGTAATTGTACATGATTTTATGACAGTATAATGTATACGTAATTGTACAGCACACCAGAAGAATTCTTTGGATGGGGCATTACATAGGAAATATTTTATTATTGTTGTGTATCTATTAGAGTTTAGTGTTTCTTTGATATGACCAGATGTTGCACAACCTTGGAACGGTGTGTGAGAAGCAGAAGAACTTTGAGCAGGCACTTCACTTCTACACGGAGGCCGTCAGCAGACAGACCAGGGTCGTCACTCCCGCTCAGAAGCTGCAGGTGGGTCAGACATTGTCTTATAATCACAGTTATATAATATAGTCTTGTAGGGTAGGGTGGGGTAAGACACCCCTATGCGAGAAATTGCTACCCCCCACTCTATCAAGCCATGAGGCATAAAAATAAGAATTGTTCGATAGCTAGGGAGAGCCGCATGTCGTCATGACCTTTTGGTTACAGTATGGGAGAAGCAAAACACGCAGTAAACTATTCACATTAAAATTTGAGCTTCATAATTATACAAATCATTCTTACCAAAGTTGGACTATGTGCAGTAGCCACGGTAAACTGAAAGAAAAGAAATACATGCATACAGTCGGCTAATACGATTATAGTAGTGGTATCAATGTGTTGGTTGCTGGGCGATGTATGAGAAAAAGATTAAAATAAAGAAATAATTATAATATTGTAAAAGCCCCGTGGGTGGGCCTCTTGTGCCACTATTGGAACCTCTGCTAAATTGGCTGCAACTTTATTGAGAGACTAAGTCAAACATTGCAACATGGAATGCTTGCACCTAAGATAACAAACTAGATCATTCATAGCACGATGTCCCATTAACGGGTGTCTTACCCAGCCCTACCCCATTCATGGTTAAATAATAACCTGGGATGGTATGTTGTAATTTACAAAGATGGTCTGTTGTAACTGACAGATATGGTATGTTGTAACTGACAGATATGGTATGTTGTAGCTGACATATATGGTATGTTGTAACTGACAGATATGGTATGTTGTAGCTAAAAGATATGGTATGTTGTAACTGACAGATATGGTATGTTGTAACTGACACATATGGTATGTTGTAGTTGACAGGACAGATATGGTATGTTGTGGCTGACAGATGTGGTATGTTGTAACTGACAGATATGGTATGTTGTAACTGACAGATATGGTATGTTGTAGCTAAAAGACATGGTATGTTGTAACTGACAGATATGGTATGTTGTAACTGACAGATATGGTATGTTGTAGCTGACATATATGGTATGTTGTAGTTGACAGGACAGATATGGTGTGTTGTGGCTGACAGATGTGGTATGTTGTAACTGACAGATATGGTATGTTGTAACTGACAGATATGGTATGTTGTAGCTAAAAGATATGGTATGTTGTAACTGACAGATATGGTATGTTGTAACTGACACATATGGTATGTTGTAGTTGACAGGACAGATATGGTATGTTGTGGCTGACAGATGTGGTATGTTGTAACTGACAGATATGGTATGTTGTAACTGACAGATATGGTATGTTGTAGCTAAAAGATATGGTATGTTGTAACTGACAGATATGGTATGTTGTAACTGACACATATGGTATGTTGTAGCTGAAAGATATGGTATGTTGTAACTGACAGGTATGGTATGTTGTAGCTAAAAGATATGGTATGTTGTAGCTGAAAGATATGGTATGTTGTAGCTGACAGGTATGGTATGTTGTAACTAACAGATATGGTATGTTTAAGCGGACACATATGGTATGTTGTAGCTGACAGAGATGGTTTATAGTAGCTCATGGACATGGTCCATTGTAGCTGATGGAGATGGTGTGTTGTAGCTGACAGAGATGGTTTATAGTAGCTGATGGGGATGGTCCATTGTAGCTGATGGAGATGGTGTTGTAGCTGTCAGAGATGGTCTGTTGTAGCTGATGGGGATGGTCTGTTGTAGATGATGGAGATGGTCTGTCATAGCTGACAGAGATGGTAATTTATTGCTGATGGAGATGGTCCACTGTAGCTGGTTGAGATGGTTCGTTGTAACTGACAGAGATGGTCTGTTGTAGCTGACAGAGATAGTCTGTTGTAGCTGATGTAGATGGTCTGTTGTAGCTGAGAGAGTTGGTCTGTTGTAGCTGACAGAGGGTCTGCTCGGTGAGGCAACAGTTCTCTACCTCATGGATAACATGACTGAAGCGAAGAAGTTTCTGGTGAGAGCGCGGGAACTGGCAACTGAGGTCCTGGGACCGAGACATCACTATGTGGCAGCCATTGTGAACAAGGTTAGTCGGATCCAGACATGGGTTCTACCACATAGGATCTCTTACCATTGTTTCTTGCTGAATATACTACTATTACAATGATCTATTAATACCTTTTGTATTATTTACATTTACTAGTATATCTGTCACTATTACTGGATCATTATTACCATATCTAGAAGTATATTATCTTTTGGATCTGTAAGCGAATGTAAATAATTTTTTTGGTACAATTTCTTAATAACTTCTTAACTATTTAACTTAGCTTTAATTGATTTTTCCTTTTTTAGATTATTAATAACAGTCTGCAGTTACAACAGCAACAAAAGCCTCAGTTAACGAAACAAGATAGACTTAAAATAAAGTTTAATTTCTGTTCCAGCTCGGACAGTTGTCTTACAAACAAGGTCGCATCGATGAGGCTCTTGGTTATTTCTTGCAAGACCTCAATCTAACGCGCAGTGAAGTTGGGACGTCACACCCCCGTACTGCGAGCGTGCTCAATGATATAGCACTTGTTTATGACGACAAGAACAACCGTTTGGCTGGCCAGCTCTACGAGGCAGCTCTAATGATACTTCTCGACGTTTTTGGGCAATCGCACCTAGATGTCGCCACAGTCAGGTAGTTACTTGGAGGACATCAGGGATGATAATGTGTGTCCAATAATCTCTATGATATTCTTTTTGTAAATGTTTTCTATACATTAATAATAATGTAAATAATAAAAAACATTATTTTGCACCTAAATCCTTGGAAACCCTCAGGGGCGCATCAAAACTAAAGGGTTTAGCAGTCATACTTTGCTAGCTAAGTGACCAGTCTCTATATTTGATCAGTGCATGTTTCATATTTGTGACAGATTGTATTTCAACCTGTCTGGAACAATTACATAGTACAAATGTACATTTTGATGCATTTCTGATACTGTGACAGTTTGTAAAATAATATATTATTTTCATATTGTCATAATGTATGCAACACCGATGATTCATCTTTATTCAGATTTGAAAAGTGAATAAAAAATGTGGTGTTCAAAGTGATTTTTTTTCAACACTGCTACCATCAATTTGAATATTCTGTGTTGAACAAAAGGGATACACATTGTGTGCATTTAAGATAATAAGCTTTTAAACAAAATAAGGATTAATGATGTTATGTACAGTGGATGCTCGCCATGTTATTGAAACAGATCGCCTTAGCTATGATTGAAACAGAAAATGGCGTTTCCCTAAGAATAAATAATAAAAACGCTAATAGAAACGCTTTTAAAAATTATCCTTATTAATGATGAGATTAGACCGCTCATAAAGCAAAACATATCCATCATTAACAGTCAAATTGACCTAACTGCGTATTATCTTGACTCCAATTTTACATAGGGATCCAGTTTTTCACAGTCAAATACGTTTTCTGGTTAAGGAGATGAGTACCACAGTTATATACATATATATATACATATATATATATATATACATCCATATATATATATATATATATACATCCATATGAGTGATTGGTTGTTTTAATGTCACAGATACAACCTGGGAGCGTTCTACTTCGCCACCAACTCATTCGCTCGGGCAAAGTTCCAGTTCCAGGAAGCGGCACGGATCCACGAGACATTCCTCGGAGCCATTCATCCTGATACTGTCGACTCCCAGAAGTCTCTCAGGGAGATGTCAGCCTTCGTCCAGTGACACAGCAGGAATGTGAATGGTGATCAGTAGAAATGTCCCATTTATCCTGGATGCATTGTATAACACTTGTATTGTATAACACTTATATTGTGTAACACTTCAACAAATCGAAAAAAAACCAGGTTAAATGTTTAAAATGTAACCTGTAGCATACTGTGATTCTTTACGAGTATTTAGTTTAAATTTCGTAAATATAGGTAGTATTATGTACATGGTTGTAATGGTGTATATATATATATTTATTTATATATATATATACATATATACATGGACGATTGTTTTATTTCATTAGTGATTATGCTGTATTCCTGAACATTCATCTGTGTTCATACATGTCAACTCTAAACGGTTTATCCGTAACTGCTTTTTTCATTTATCAAATAGTACATGAATAACAAATATTTTAGCTGTGCCAAAGTCTTGTAAGCTCCAATTAATACATCCCAGTTTACATAGTGAACTCCTGTTTAGCATGCGAAGCAAACCTGCGGACATAGATAACGATACAGGTTTGGTTGTAGTCTTCACAATTTCTGTTACCAATCTTACTCAGGGTGGGTGTGTAAATTGTGACAGAAATGTCATCCCATTTAAATGTTCTATGAATTGAGAATGCCAAGTTAAATATGTTAAAAATCTTGCCTGTAGCTACAAGATTTTCGTCTTTTGATTTACATAAAATCTTGTGGTTGACCTGATATGTAAAACAGTGCACATATTCAATTGTTTTAAAAATAATTGTTGATCAATGAGTAACGATTTTCTTCAACAACAACTATTGAGATTACTTCTCTCAATGTTTCGGCTGAACTAGTCATCCTAGAATCAGGAATTCTGGGACGACTAGTTCTTCCTCTGCTCGTTAGTTGATTGGCAAACAGGCTGTCCCATACGAGGCTCAGTCGGTATCCCTCCTCATCTCGATTCATGAAGAACAAGTTGTCCCAGAATTGTTGATGAAGGCTGCCAATAGCAGCCGAAACATTGAGAAAAATAATCTCAATAGTTGTGGTTGAAGAAAATCGTTAATCATATTTATGTCTACCAACTTGATGAACATTTTCACGAATAGTTGATAAAGTTTTGAATAGTTTTTCATGCAGTGAGAATGTGGGTAATTTAATTTTTCCATACCAGGTAGCAGCACGATTACAAATGGGTCCAACAAGACGGGCCTTTTTGATTTTGGTGTAGTCTTGAGCAAATTTGATTATCATTGCTTAGACAAAAAAGAAATGTACAAAATTGTTTTTGCTCGCCTAAAAAGCACGGAACTGTGATTATGTTATAGTATTGTGATACTGTACAGATATTAAAAAAAAATTGATAAAATATACGTCATCATGCTGTGATATTCTACTAGTGTATATCGTAAATGGGTCAAATATGCAGGTAGTTGCACAAATGTGTTTTACATATGTGTACTCTTGTTTTGAAAATATTTCTGGGTAATATGTGTTGTGATGTTTTTAGGAACCACTACAAAACATTAAGACAAATGCAAATATTTGTTGGGTAGAAAGACGATTGTCGCATGGTTTACATGTAGCCTTGTTAAATGTCATGGAACTGAAAACATGGAGCTGTGATCTGTGATAGCTAATTGTGATACTTTATAAGTATTTACTTAAAGTTTATTAAATATATGGTATGTAGTATTATGTACATGATTGTATGGATACACGTGTGGTTGTCTTGTTTCATAAGTAAGGGACGATCTCAAAACATTGAAACTGATGTCATTTAACCTCTGACCTCTCCGCTGTATGAAACTGAATTACATCAACCAGTGGATAGCCCCCCCGTGACATCCTTCATGTTGTACCCATCACATACACCTGCAGGTGTGCACACACAGGCATGCATGCACATACATACACGCACAGGCATACATGCACAGGCGTACACACACAGGCATACATGCACAGGCATACATGCACAGGCATACACCACACAGGCATACACCACACAGGCATACACCACACAGGCATACACCACACAGCGATACACCACACAGGCATACACCACACAGGGATACACCACACAGGGATACACCACATAGGCATACACCACACAGGCATACACCACACAGGGATACACCACACAGGCATACACCACACAGGCATACACCACACAGGCATACACCACACAGCGATACACCACACAGGCCTTATGAATTGTAGTTGGAAAATAAACAATGTTTTTTTGAAAAATACATCCAACTAATTTCGCGGAGTGTCCATATCAGTATCTTCACTGATTATGATGTATTCCTGAACATTCAGCGATGTGGTATTTTTCCCATTGATGAACTGTGAGCCCTTACGCTTAGTCATACACCGACAGAATTGATGTGGATGCATACTAGGTGGCAGCACTATTGTAAATGCATCTGGCAATGCACAGGTTTTGTCATCAAACACGTCATTGTTTTTTACACAATGCAAATTTATTAAAACTTGTATTATTATTCGTATACAAATCGAATTATTTACACATAGTATTGAACAGTAGAAAATAAATACACATGCATCGTTCTTAAACTGCCCCTTCTACTGGGCAAAGTGAACATCGCCCCTAAATAAATCTCGGCCCTGCTACAATAATATCCCTGCCACACTGGTTTCTGTTTTCAGTATTGCACTGAAAATCGGACACGAAAGTTTCGATAGATAACACCGAAAACAAACTAAGTTGACGTGGATGCCACAAAAATATTACAGTAATAATAATTAAGTAGTATTGTAAAAAAAAAATTTATATAAAATATAATAAACTTAAGTGGTTACGACGGGATGTAGCATATTCCTTCAGCTGCCTCATCCTGTACTGTTTAGTAAATTAGGATCATTTAAAAGTTCCTCCGCAACTTGTTTAACTCACTGCGATCACGTTTAGCTCACTGCGATCACGTTTAGCTTACTGCGATTACGTTTAGCTCACTGCGATCACGTTTAGCTCACTGCGATCACGTTTAGCTCACTGTGATCACATTTAGCTCACTGCGATCACGTTTAGCTCACTGCGATCACGTTCATTGATGTACAAATCTGTAGTGTGTGAACAGATCAAGTAATGTATGAACAGATCAAGTAATGTGTACCAAATTTTTACCAGATCAGGTCAAAAGTAATTTAATAGTTTGTCCAATGATTTCACCAAAACTAAATAATCAATGTGTACAAAGAGCAGCGTGTTGTAGAGGATGCACTAAGTAGGTTTGATTGACTGATTCTAAAACAAGACAAGCGAAAATTTTAATTGCGGAGGCTGTTTTAATTTATATAATCATTAGTAAATGTGGTTCACTTCTGGGCAACGAGACACATACACGCCAGCATGACTAGCCATACATGCCAGCATGACTAGCCATACATGCCAGCATGACTAGCCATAGATGCCAGCATGACTAGCCATACACGCCAGCATGACTAGCCATACACGCTAGCATGACTAGCCATACAAGCCAGCATGACTAGCCATACACGCCAGCATGACTAGCCATAGACGCCAGCATGACTAGCCATACATGCCAGCATGACTAGCCATACATGCCAGCATGACTAGCTACATATGCCAGCATGACTAGCCATAGATGCCAGCATGACTAGCCATACACGCCAACATGACTAGCCATACACGCCAGCATGACTAGCCATTCTAGAAAAACTTGTTTGTAGGCTCTTGTTGACCTCCAATTGGGGTTTCACTGCTGAAACGTGTCCAGTTTTAATGACATACTTCCGCATTCCTTCCTGTATGAAAACACTTCAGCTACACATAATAATATATATATATATATATGTATGTGGTCACGTGACATATCACATGGTATCATGACATTACATGATGTTTACTTTGGACAAAGTTTGTAGCACCAGTTCATCAGGACGATGTGAACTTCTGAGATAATGACACCAATCTTGCACAGTACGTCCACGAGTTGTTTCTCTTTACAAATGTAAAAAATACAGTTGTACACATTCCGAGCAATGTTTACACAACTTCAATACTAAAAAATCCTCCACATGACACCAGAGTCGCCATCACGCTGCCATTTGCCTTGTTCTGTTCAGATCGTTCTCGAAGTTGTACATTTTAGTTCTGAATTTGCTACTAGGTGGCTTGTGTGGAGACAGCGTTCGAGCAGTGGTTACCTTCCCCCACCCGTGTCCACTGCTTGTGTCATCCGACATGGCATCTTCCACAAGCACACCACTGTCGCGTCGTGAGTGCTCCATGTCGACTATTGTTGGCAGAACCGTAGCTGTTGTTCTCATCGGTGTCCCCAGGGGGCGAAACGTTGTCATACACAGCATACTGGCATCGCCGCCAGTCCAACTGTAATGTGGAATAACGGGATATGTAGAGAAAATAAAACAGTAAGTGACCAGCTTCATAAAGTGAATCAGAAACGCAGAAAACTTTCCTTCACTGAAAAATGTAAAAAAAAATTCAAAGAAATCTTTATATTATCCATCATCAATTTTTTTCCAGTAGTGGGCGTTATTTCAAATGGTCAAATGTAATCTTCTTTACATTTACGTCTCATGACATACGACTTCCACATACTAGTTACTAGTTACAACGGTACTCACATTTAAGTGTTGTTTTTTGTCACAGTAGCTAAAAAATTATTGTAAAAATTTATGAAATTACCTATAATGATTGTTTTTAATAATGAATAATTTTTTAGGACTTAATAGTTCTTACAAACAAAAAAACACCTTAAATAACCTAAAGATTCTGTAGTGTTAAAGTTATTGTGGGATCTTTTACTTCCCTTGGCACAGACACCAGGTAGACGAACCAACGGCTTTTAATGTCTTTCCCCAAAGACACAGGCAAAGTAGGGTGAACAAAATGGCCCAATTTTGGTGGATTAGAACACAAGTCCACTGAGCCACACTATAAATATATATAGAGGTATAACAACTACACTTACATGTTCCTAGTGCTGCCCCCTGTCTCACTCTGGTCACCCCGCTGCTGGAGTTCACCCTTCGTGTAGGGCGGAGGGTTCTCAAATGACCCATCACACATTTGGTCCAAGTCTGCAGTCACATCAACAGTTTATCTTGAGTCTCTTTCTACACTGCACTTTCTGCCTCAACACAACAATTCTTTAATTGTAAATTTTATCACTCAGTATCATAAAGTGAATCTATTTATATACATGCCATGATTTCACACAGACTAATAATATTCAATACGGATTTTGGGGCCATACTCTGTATTTATACCATTTGTTTAAAATTTACGGAAAAGTTGCTAGGTAGATTTCTGACAAAACCTAGTGAATTTTTTATGTAGGTACATTTTGTAGCCTGATAGGGAGTGGATTGTGTTTGTTATAGGCTGATAGATATCGAAATAAGATTGCTATAGACTGATTAACCTGAACCAATGACATTTTTCTACAGATTTACACTTAAAATACGGATTTCAACCAACAAAAACGGCTTTGTAACATTCCACAGTAAAATGTTCTGCATTGTGACATTCCACAGTAAAATTTCTGCATTGTGACATTACATAGTAAAATGTTCTGCAGTATGACATTACATGGTAACATGTCCTGCATTGTGACATTCCACAGTAAAATGTTCTGCATTGTGACATTCCACAGTAAAATTTCTGCATTGTGACATTACATAGTAAAATGTTCTGCAGTATGACATTACACGGTAACATGTCCTGCATTGTAACAATCCCCAGTAAAATGTTCTGCATTGTGACATTCCACAGTAAAATTTCTGCATTGTGACATTACATAGTAAAATGTTCTGCAGTATGACATTACACGGTAACATGTCCTGCATTGTAACAATCCCCAGTAAAATGTTCTGCATTGTGACATTCCACAGTAAAATTTCTGCATTGTGACATTACATAGTAAAACGTTCTGCAGTATGACATTACACGGTAACATGTCCTGCATTGTAACATTCCACAGTAAAATGTTCTGCATTGTGACATTCCACATTGCAGTAAATTCAGACAGCATGTCTGAATTTACTGCAATGTTACAACTCTCTTAATCCAACACAAACACCCTAACTAGCCATAACTATTTGCCCCATCATGCAATGGCCATTTTGAATTTGATAAAAAACATACAGAACCCACCTTTCCATCAATAGAACTTTCTCATGGCCCTTTTAAGAAGCATTTTTTATTATTAAAATGGAAAAAAAATATTAAAATACAGTTTTTTATTTAATAAAATAAAAAATAAAAATACCTTCCTAGGATTTACAGTATATTGCTGATATCCAGGGAAGTTATGTTTGGCAAATTTGGTGGTGTAAGCAGCTAGATATTAGAAATATGTTCAGGCTATTTGTCCCTCACCTGTCTGCCAGGAAGCAGTTGACCCCTCGAGCAGGGTCAGCAGGAACGGCTCGCCCCCATTATGGATGGACGACGCCGGAGTGTGGGATGGCTGAGATGAGTCGCAACCATGGCAACCACAGTGTAGACGTGTCACTGTCACTGGTTCACTCGATGCTAGTGTCGTCACTGACTGATGCTGTTGACACTGTTGACACGTCGCTGCTACTGTTGTCGTTGTCGCTGTCGATGTGGGCGAACCTGCAGCAGACGGGAATGGATCAGTGGATCATTAGACAATGTTTGCATGATGGTCACCAGGTGGCAGCAGCACCAACTAATGTGTGTACTGCACACCAGGTGGCACTACCCACAAACTGGACATTGTGTACTGCATGCATAGAGTTACATCATTAATCATTCCCCTATAAACTAACTAACGGGTGTTATATTTATGTCTATAACTGCATGACAGATTTAAAAGCATTGGTGTAGGAACTGGGGGGGTGATGGAGGGCAAACGAACCACTAGAGGTGAAGTACATTTCTATCCATATACAGCATATAGATATTTGAAGAAATCTGTAAACAGACAGTTTTGAGCTGATAAATTTTAGACTTACGAGTTGCCTGTAGGCCTACTTTATTATACTGTCCACTGTCCAGTCTGAGATTTGTGAATGGGTATTTTACAATTATTATCTACTGCTTAAAACTTATTACATCTCCCAGAATGTCAATAAAAACAAAACATTTTACTACATAACCCATTATTTGATCAACCAGATGTCACCATTCTTACTTAAGATGCATATGAAATTTGAACAAAAGCAGTTTAGAAAAAAAAACAAGAGCCAACAAAAAAGATGGACGAATTTCAATTAACATATCAGCATATTATATCCATGTGACATATTATATCCATGTGACATCATAGACTTGGTTATCTACATTTATTTTGGATGTTTGCGCTATGGTCCAATCTCACTGTTCTATGGCCAGAGTTCATTTGTGCCCAAGCTGCAGAAAATGGATTCTCTGCAAATTAACGAGCGTGAATATTCTTGGGTGATGCCACAGTCTACAAGACACTGCGGGGCAACGGGTGGTGAAGTAGAAGCCAATTTCATGGTTAATAAACGTGGCATAAATGTTGCAAAAGTCAGATAAATAAGAGGAAATGTTTTGCTCTTGACATGTGCAGTGGTTCACACGTTTAGCTGCAGAAACAGACAAGATGTACTTCTGCAAATTATCTTTGATGGTCTACAATTCTAGAAGACATTTACAAGGTCATTGACAAAGTTTACAAATGTAGGCTGTCCATTTACCCGAGATTGGGTTGTTCTGTGCACATGTATGGGCATTATGCGTTTATGTGTCTCAAATGTTTTCATGTATACACATGAGCATGTTTTTGTGATCTAGCAATGCAGTAGGCCTAGGCAGGATAACATTTTACATTGCTTCGTCCATTTCTATGCATGGTCTGTCCGTCTAACTGTCCAACTATCTGTCAGTCAGTCTGTCCATCATGTCCATTCATACCTCTATATGTTGTTGCTCTGTCTCAATGTCTGTATGTCTATCTGTCTTAGACTGCCCACATGTGTACTTAATTAAGTACTTATCCATCCGTCCATTTTTTTTTATCCCATCCCTAACATTAATTGTCCCTCCTCCAGCCCCAGACATTTAGTTCCTGGAAGACCCCCAACAAACATACAGTTGATTAATCTTTAAACTATTCCTCACCAACTGCGCCCCTCTCTCACCCCTGTCACAACCAGATGGCTAAAAAACACAGTTGACTTGAACTTTGGTCTGTTGGTGACATATGACAAGACAGTGGAGCAGGAATGTCATAGGAATGTCACCAGAAGTCAGTAGCTGACAGGACTGTGATTAATCACTTGTCCCACCGTCCTTGGGGTGGGGGTAAATAAGAATATCACATCCAAGGGGAGTAGACAGGGCAGTCTGGACTACTCAGGTGGAAAATGGGGTTGACATAGGGAGAAACCCAAGGTGACATGTTGGAAGGGGTGCATGTTAGGGGTTATACGGAGAGGGCGTATATGGAGGTCAACATGGGTGAACTAATGTATTTTCTGAGAATATGTTACAGTAAAGTGCAGTGAAATGGTGCAGTGATGCTGTAGATACTTTGTATGGTGGCATTGGAGAGACTAACATTCACAATCGTCTATTTTTCTCACGACTGGCATTATGCAGAATGATTTCCAACAACATACCACATACCAAAATTACATTGTTCACAAGTTGTGAGAAATCATTAATTTATAATGTACATCTCCATCAAAGTTTCAATAATATTCTAATATGGAACTGATCAACTTAATCAATCAAAATCAAGATCCTCCATCCAAACATAATTATATTTGATAGGTTATTGTGTTCTGAACAGTCAACATTTTTACCATAAAATCATCCCTTGCGCATGTAATGAAAACATGAAATTCACCCCAGAACATTGAAAGATAACAGTCAAAGTACGTCTTAAATGTAGTTCATTAAAACACATTTGAAGAAGCTAAAATTGATGTAATGTTTACTATTTAACATGAGTTTACAACTATTTAACATGACTTTACAACTATTTAACAGAGGTTTACAATAAAAATGATTTAGACTTTGTACATTTAAGGAAGGTTTGTAATTGCCGGTTTACCATAAATGTTTAATAACTGAGGAACTTTTTCAATAAACACTGGTGTTTAATCATGTGCTTTCTCCATTACCCCTTGAGTGTGACAGACAGTCCCAGTGACACTGACAACTGTCATGGCAGAAATGTGACTCCTCAGGGAATGATGAATCTATTCTACCGTTATTTCTACACATCCGCAGCTGTTTACAAAACAAACTACTTTGTAGGATTCATAGAACCACTTATTCACTGGGAGATGCTAATTCAGACAACCCATGTGCCCAGGCACATGCCAGGAAGGATGTGAACTTGGTGTTGACCATATTTGCATGGGGAGATGGCCGGTGGTTGGGGGGTGGGCGGTTATAATGAGGAAACATAATACCTGGACACATGTCTGCAACTAATTAGGGCTATTAAATATCACGCATGATTTGATTATGAAACGTGTGGTCTTCTTGATGTTACTACAACATTCCACGGTCACAGGGAGAATTCAGCCGATGTTACAGGGTATTATGGGTAGGGTATTGCGATATTGTATGTCAATAAACTTTTACTTTATTTGGGCCTCCATTCTGGGGTCTGTTAGTGTATTGTGACACTGTATCTCTATAAACTTTTAAATTAGTGGCCTTTAATTTGTGATATTAGTTTTTATTGGTTTTTCATTCTACTTTTATAATTTGTTGTTGCAAAAATGCGATATTTGTGTGCAACTCACTATTGTTTCTGCGTGACTTGCGGCTCTTGTGTAGGGGGCAGCACCGGCACACAAAGCATCCAATCAGGAAGCAGAGCAGGACAACGAAGCTTGCAATGCTCAGACTGGCGATGAGTGGAATGCTGCAACACGGAACATGACGTTACAATGTTTCACTGGGGAATGTCACAACGCAGGACATTTTACTGTGGAATGTCACAATGCACCCGCCTGTCAATCAAGAGGATGGTGGTTCGATTCCACCTCCGCTGTTTCAAAACTTGGCCAATTTCATTCACCCTACTTTGCCTGTGTCGTTTGGAAGAGACAGTAAAAGCTGTTGGTCTCTTCTATCTGGTGTCTGTGCCAAGGGAAGTAAAAGATCTCAAGCAGGGAAATGGAAAAAACCTGTGATGGACTCACTCTAGAGAGCAGCAAAATCTCCAAGTAGATTATGCTTAATGGATGGTGGCTGTCTAACATAAAGAAGAAGGGGACGATTTACTATGAAATGTCACATTGCAGGACATTTTACTGTGTCACAATTAAAAAAAATGTATTGTGTAATGTCATAATGCAGGACATTTTACTGTGTAATGTCACAGTGCAGAAAAGTGTTCTGTGTAATGTCACAATGCAGAAAATTTTACTGTGGAATGTCATAATGCAATTTTACTGCTGACAAATGTCACACCACAGGTAATTTCACTGGTGAAAGTCACAACATGCAACATTTCACTGTTGAATGTCATGAGGCAAAACATGTTTCACTGGTAACTTTTACAACACAATGCACATATAAAATGTGTTTGTTGCCACACAGAATGTATTCTATTAGTGAACACTGCATATGAAACAGAACGTTCTCATGCTGACCAACAACGCAGAACACGTTCTACTGGTGAACATCACAAATAAAACAGAACATGTTCCACTGGAGACTGTTACACCACAGAACATGTTTGACAGGTGAACACAGCAAACAAAAACAAGACACATTTGCGTGTTTTTGCGGTGAATGTCTACAACAACAAACATGCTTCAGTAGTGCTTGTTTACAAGAAGATGGACTGTGTTTCACTGATGTTGACACCCAAGTGTCTGCCACAGACAGCTCTGAGACAAGGGAACATGACAAATTTTTACCATGATAAATGCTAAATACAGCTGATATGTACTAATAGATGAGTTTTCCATGACATTATCAATTTCCTAGTTTCAGGTGCAACAAAACCCCCCAGGAATGTGTTTATGTATTTCTAATTTTCTTGCGTCAAAAAAACCCAAACTGGTAAAAAAAAACTAATAATTTATTTACTTGAACATTTCTTCATTCTTGGGGAACTGGATTTTGTTTTGACACGCAGTGCACATGTATACTGAATGCGTAAACAAAAATGAGTCAGGGTGGTGCAATTTCCTGACGGATGATTTCGGAAGTTGTTTCGTGTGTGAAACAATTAGCTGTGAAGTGAATGAATTATTCAGCCATTCTGGGATTACTCCCATCTCCTGTTGCAGCTGGACCGATGGACGAGTGTCGCTTTGTGGTGGACCATTAGTTTTGTCTGACTCATGGCATGTCAATGTCATGTGAGGGACTAGCGAGATCCCGGGAATTTTTTGCAGTTTCCAAGGAAGAGTTGAGGGATGTGGGATGTAGCTGGGATTTGTGGGATTGTGGTGTTGTGGATAGATGGATGGACGGAAGGAGAGACAAGGGAAGTGAGAAAGGAGGAAGGGTGAATTCAACTGAAGAATTTATTGAGGAAGTGCTCTAAGGTGCACTGGGATAATTACTGTATGGAGTAAATCAGAAGTGAAATTTCATGACAGGAAATTAATGAATGAGACTAGGAAGGAGAGTGGGAAAGACTTGGCGGAGAAGGAAATGATGGGAGGGGGAGAGGGGAAGAGACAAGATGTTCCTTGGTTCCCAGTTGTCTAAATCATTACCAGTTACATCCTGCCTGGGTTCACCAACAGTCACAAGGACTGATACTGTCAGATATAGTCACAAGGACTGATACAGTCACGAGGACCGAGATACAACTCTTGTTGATACACGGGTGCATCCTTTGACTTTAACCAACAACCATAGAGCCTCTATAAACACCCTCTCCTAGCACCCCATGGAGAGATCTCTCACTCTGGCCACTCCTTGGCAGCCCATGTCAACACCCTGGTAGCTTATGTTCCTAAATGTATGACCCTAAAACAACACATGTACTGGACTGCCCTGCATCTCTCAACTATTGGTTCCATTAACT
Organism: Lamellibrachia columna; assembly: GCA_963662155.1. NCBI lineage: Eukaryota > Metazoa > Annelida > Polychaeta > Sabellida > Siboglinidae > Lamellibrachia > Lamellibrachia columna. The sequence continues at coordinate 34,965,904 of OY759275.1, read as the reverse complement.
ATCCATCTGAGAGCCTGTCCTGAGAGGTCTGGCATCTCTCATGCAGTGGCTCTGTGGCACTACAGTTGAGTTTTTTGGGCCTGAAGTGCATGTTTGTGTATATTTATTTCCAGTGAACATTTGTGTACTTTGTAGTGGGTACTACACCAGGCCACTTGGAAGTAACAACCATCCTTGTGTTTTATCTTATGTCTTGGCTACATAATTTAAAGGGGCAAAGTATGATTGTTTTGGTCGAAAAATCCTGTGACATAGTAAACTATTATCTATTCTAACATCTTGTTACATAGTAAACTATATCTATTCTAACATCTTGTTACATAGTAAACTATATATATTCTAACGTCTTGTTACTTTGTAAATTATATCTATCCAAACATCTTGTTACATAGTAAACTATATATACTCTAACATGTTGTTGGAAACTCTAATATTCAAGTACACAATTGATTATATTAGCAGGTATAAAAAAACACTTACTGCCAGATAAAATCCACATGCTTATATAATTGAGATAGACATGTAATTAGAAAGGCCAAAAAAAAAAAAAATTATTATTCATAACTGGAGTGGCTCCTATGATAGCCACAGTATGTCTTAATGGGAGCCACTGACCCCTATTTGTTTTAACATTAAAAGGTTTTTGTTTTAATTAATTATGGTTATCTATACTGGTTTCAAATAAAGATGTATGCACACTAGTATTATTATATGTGTATATATTTTATTTGTGTAAATGCATATCTCTATTATTTCATTATTTTTTTTTTTGGGTCAAAAATAAACTTCTTGTTCTTGTTACAAAGTCAAAGTACAGTCGCGCCCCGTTATTACGCGGATTCGGATATAACGCGGTCGGTCGTGGACCCCGAATTTCTGCCGCCAGGGGAAAATGTCAAATGGGCCCGCTTAAACCTACTTAGAATTGCTTTGACAATTCTCAAGAAACATTAGGTGAACAATGTCAATGAACGAGTATCAACGTGTTGTTTGTTTTGCGCTGCCGCCGACATCAATCGCTGTCGCTGGCTTCGCTTCGACGGTTTGTAAATTGCAATCGAGATTCACAAATATGCCTCGCGTAAGAATCAGATCAACCGTTTTAAATGCATATAACATGCAGTACCAATATCACACTTGGGTGAAATTACATGCTTCCGTTACATCGTAAATTTAATCGTTTTCGCGACGCGAAACAAACATGCCAAATTCCTAACCCAAGGCTCTACCGGTGGCGAAAATACGAATTCGTCATCCGCATATGAAATGATGAATCGATGTTAAGTGGTGCGTAATAAATTTATGCTTCGGTCGAGATCGGTTGAAAGACGAAGTGAAACAATTATTAATTCTACCTATTATCTTTTTCTGTGTTTTATCAGCTTGCATTTGTTAAATCATAATAAACGTTTTCGGCTGCTCAGGTCCAAGTTATTATTTTCGATTCGTAGGCCTGTTGGTTCCGTACATCATCATCGTAGACGTAGTAGATCTATTCCATAAGGCATAACGGTATACGTACATGTGTTTTATTCAGTTCAAGAGTCAAGAGGGTGTGACATTTAAAAATAATACACGTTGATGCTAGTAATCGCGTTTATTAAGTTCTATAAACTGCATATTGCCATATAAGACAATGCTGCAAGCACACGGGGCTTCGACAGGGTTCATGGACTTGGTGCAGCGGGCAGCGGTCACTATTGTTTAGTAGCTCCCTGGTGGCAGATATGAGAACACCTAACGTGCCTCGCTTACAGCGCGGTCCGAAGTCGTGGACCCCGTCTACCGCGTTATAACGAGGCGCGACTGTAAACTATATCACCGTGACTGCCCAAGTGTGTTTAATGAACATTAAAAAAATATGCTTTGACTGTTATTTGTTTGAATTTGGATCTTTCAGTGAGAATATCATGTTTACCTTGCATATGGAGGGAACATCATTTTACAGGTGTCAATGACAATGATATGCCAATTAGTGATCCAGCTGTTCGCAAATGTGCTCAACAGCAAAGTTGATATTCATAAATAGATAGAGTCAAATAAAAAACCATTTGGGTATTGAGGATGTTACAATAGACATAGTTTACTATGTAACATGATGGTAGAATAGACATAGTTTACTATGTAACAAGATGTTAGAATATACATAGTTTACTATGTAACAAGATGGTAGAATAGACATAGTTTACTATGTAACAAGATGGTAGAATATACATAGTTTACTATGTAACATGATGGTAGAATAGACATAGTTTACTATGTAACAAGATGGTAGAATATACATAGTTTACTATGTAGCAAGATGTTACAATAGACATAGTTTACTATGTAGCAAGATGTTACAATAGACATAGTTTACTATGTAACAAGATGGTAGAATAGACATAGTTTACTATGTAACATGATGGTAGAATAGACATAGTTTACTATGTAGCAAGATGTTACAATATACATAGTTTACTATGTAACAAGATGGTAGAATATACATAGTTTACTATGTAGCAAGATGTTACAATAGACATAGTTTACTATGTAACAAGATGGTAGAATAGACATAGTTTACTATGTAACATGATGGTAGAATAGACATAGTTTACTATGTAGCAAGATGTTACAATATACATAGTTTACTATGTAACGAGATGTTACAATAGACATAGTTTACAATGTAACATGATGGTAGAATAGACATAGTTTACTATGTAGCAAGATGTTACAATAGAAATAGTTTACTATGTAACAGGATGGTAGAATAGACATAGTTTATAATTATATACGTAACATGAATTTACAAGAAAAAAAACCGATCAGACCATACACCTTTAATTAAACAGTTTCAATAACTAAATATCATGCATGCACTTATTTATTTATATTTTGACATATCTTTTTATCCAACAATGGCTCGACTCCATTATGTAAGCTTAAATAATTTAATTTACCAATCCACAGCTTAGTTAAATTGTTACCAGTGGCACAATCACTGGGTTCTACTTTTGGTGATTGACATCACTTAGCTAAAGGGATCTAGGTTTGATAATTGACATCACTTAGCCAAAGGCAGCAGAGTCCACACAAAGCCAATATTAACTGAAAGCAGCCAGTCTGAATGGTCTGGCTTCACAACAAAGCATTTCTGAAATCCAGAGATTAAAAGGACCTGAGAGAAGGTGATCAGAGACATGATTTAATGACCGGCTACCGTGACAAACAAGCTGCTACAGCTACAATTAACCGATCTTTCCACTTGGTTATTCACTCCATCAAATTTATATTAAATATCACGCAGTTGCATAAAATTTATATTAAATATCACGCAGTTGCATAAAATGTATGCGGATGCCAACAGCCAGGTCTAGGAATAAATCTGCTTACTGGCTTGGCTCTAAATACCGTAATGATGATGGATAAATCTCAGGGGAGAGGGAAGATTAGCCCCTGAGAGACCTCAACAATTGTTCCATTAAGATTACATCATTATGCCCCATCACCTGTTGTGAAATACCCTGTCTGTCAGCCTCACATGCCAACTGCATGGTGGCTGCTGATTGCATTTTGTAATTAGTGAATTTTAATAATTAAGTCACGTCCAAAGTGATGGACGATCCTGTCAAGTTCCGGAGTGAACGTTTACAATCTATCTGTGGTGCAGTGGTTAGCATCAATGCCCTCCAAGTAAAGATGTTCACTGAGGGTCAATCCACAAGGTCAATTTCCGGTCTGGTTTTGGTAACAGATAGAAAAATGTGTGGCTTCTAATGTGGTCTATAGCAGATGGCTCAAAACCATGTGGTTTGTTTATATGGATTCATACCAGGTGCAATTAAGTGACAGATTCTGCATGATTTATGAGAAAAGAGTAGTGGAGTTACCCCTGATATGCATTCCCAAGTACCATATCACAATTCCTTCCAGGTTCCAGGGGTAAAGGAAATCAGTTTTTTACTTAATAACAAATAAGTTAAGTTACAGCGTTTCTTCTGGCAAGTTTGAATATATTCCTAAGAAAACAGTGATGTAAAAAGCAGTGTGGTGAAAATAAAAAAAATTTTTTTCAACATTTGTTTGTTAATCACAGCTGCTGTTGTAAGTACATATTGCTTTCTGATAAGAACTGTAAAGTTGGCAGGATACAATAGAGGGATTAGTGCTGTAAGGTTGGCAGGATACAATAGAGGGATTAGTGCTGTAAGGTTGGCAGGATACAATAGAGGGATTAGAGCTGTAAGGTTGGCAGGATACAATAGAGGGATTAGAGCTGTAAGGTTGGCAGGATACAATAGAGGGATTAGAGCTGTAAGGTTGGCAGGATACAATAGAGGGATTAGTGCTGTAAGGTTGGCAGGATACAATAGAGGGATTAGTGCTGTAAGGTTGGCAGGATACAATAGCGGGATTAGTGCTGTAAGGTTGGCAGGATACAATAGAGGGATTAGAGCTGTAAGGTTGGCAGGATACAATAGAGGGATTAGAGCTGTAAGGTTGGCAGGATACAATAGCGGGATTAGTGCTGTAAGGTTGGCAGGATACAATAGAGGGATTAGAGCTGTAAGGTTGGCAGGATACAATAGAGGGATTAGTGCTGTAAGGTTGGCAGGATACAATAGAGGGATTAGAGCTGTAAGGTTGGCAGGATACAATAGAGGGATTAGAGCTGTAAGGTTGGCAGGATACAATAGCGGGATTAGAGCTGTAAGGTTGGCAGGATACAATAGAGGGATTAGAGCTGTAAGGTTGGCAGGATACAATAGAGGGATTAGTGCTGTAAGGTTGGCAGGATACAATAGAGGGATTAGAGCTGTAAGGTTGGCAGGATACAATAGCGGGATTAGAGCTGTAAGGTTGGCAGGATACAATAGAGGGATTAGAGCTGTAAGGTTGGCAGGATACAATAGAGAGATTAGAGCTGTAAGGTTGGCAGGATACAATAGAGGGATTAGAGCTGTAAGGTTGGCAGGATACAATAGAGAGATTAGAGCTGTAAGGTTGGCAGGATACAATAGCGGGATTAGAGCTGTAAGGTTGGCAGGATACAATAGAGGGATTAGAGCTGTAAGGTTGGCAGGATACAATAGAGAGATTAGAGCTGTAAGGTTGGCAGGATACAATAGAGGGATTAGAGCTGTAAGGTTGGCAGGATACAATAGAGGGATTAGAGCTGTAAGGTTGGCAGGATACAATAGAGGGATTAGAGCCAGTTAACAGCTACAATGTATTAGTAGTTATTGTGTTCATTTTGTTAGAGCAATTATGCATTAACTTGCACATGCTGACAGACAAACTTACATATATACATACATAGTTATGTATATTCATAAATACACTTTCACATAGATGTATATACATAAACACACATTTACATAAATACATATTTATGCAAATAGGCACACAAATATGTAAACACATGCAAACATATTAGGGCACATAATAAATGCAACACATGCTATTGCAGGAATCTAAGCTCAATACATGGCAGGTATACACAGTTGAGTATGGGCTGAATACACAGTCAAGTACACAGTTAAGTATGGGCTGAATACACAGTCAAGTACACAGTTGAGTATGGGCTGAATACACATTCAAGTACACAGTTAAGTATGGGCTGAATACATAGTCAAGTACACAGTTAAGTATGGGCTGAATACATAGTCAAGTACACAGTTGAGTATGGGCTGAATACACAGTCAAGTACACAGTTGGTCTGAATATGCAGTCAAGTACACAGTTGAGTATGGGCTGAATACCCAGTCAAGTACACCGTTGAGTATGGGCTGAGTACCCAGTCAAGTACACAGTTGAGTATGGGCTGAGTACCCAGTCAAGTACACAGTTGAGTATGGGCTGAGTACCCAGTCAAGTACACAGTTGAGTATGGGCTGAATACCCAGTCAAGTACACAGTTGAGTATGGGCTGAACACATAGCCAATTACACAGTTGAGTATGGGCTGAATACACAGTCAAGTACACAGTTGAGTATGGGCTGAATACCCAGTCAAGTACACCGTTGAGTATGGGCTGAACACATAGCCAATTACACAGTTGAGTATGGGCTGAATACACAGTCAAGTACACAGTTGAGTATGGGCTGAGTACCCAGTCAAGTACACAGTTGAGTATGGGCTGAGTACCCAGTCAAGTACACAGTTGAGTATGGGCTGAATACCCAGTCAAGTACACAGTTGAGTATGGGCTGAACACATAGCCAATTACACAGTTGAGTATGGGCTGAATACACAGTCAAGTACACAGTTGAGTATGGGCTGAATACACAGTCAAGTACACAGTTGAGTATGGGCTGAATACCCAGTCAAGTACACAGTTGAGTATGGGCTGAGTACCCAGTCAAGTACACAGCTGAGTATGGGCTGAATCAAGTACTAAGTTGCAGTAGCTGAGTGTAAGCAGCTATAAGTGCATCAAACAGTGACTGGGGGCAGCAAACATTTGCCTAACCATGTTTGCCTAAAGTTCCTAGCCATGTGGCTGCAATTACATGGACACACACAGAAACTGACAGCAGCATGAAGTACATGTGCTGCAGTCACTAACTCTGAACTCAGTCTGAACTGATTTCTACCACAGATGTATGCCTAGGAAAGTAGTATAATTATGAAATTATGACCCAGATGCAACCTTTGACATAGTGTCCAGTTAATTGGCAGCTGCTACTTAGACAGACCTGACTAAGCACTTGACAAGTGCACAATACTATAAGCAGCTAACATGCCTAGAAATGGACTGTGAATCCTGCTTGGGGGTAATAAAAGTATTCATATGTGTCCTTCATCACACCTTGGCCACTCAAGCAAGGCTTTCAGCATGTGGCTCTAATTAGAACTTCTTGTGCCAGACTGGGAACCTGGGTGGGTCCTGGGTGGTCTACCCCCTGAACTCACCAGATGAGGCAGTAGACTTCTAATTAGTTCCATAAATATATTGTTTTACTGTGTACATTCCCCCTGGCAGTGTCCTCACATGTCGGGTCTGTTACAGAAAGTACACAGCTTATCTTGCATATACAATTATTATATTAACATTTCCATTTTCACCAGTTTTGCCACTATTTATTTAATCTGAACAAAATCTGTTCTTAATCTTTTTTTGATTCACCATTTTTCCGTTCACTTCCGAATGCCTGCCTGATGTTGATGTTCTATTCCATTCATGTGAAACCATAAACAGTCGACTCCATCATCCTTTCTCGATGCATAGACGCTTCATAAATCTTTGTTTTTACCTTTTTTCCCCTTCATAAATCACAAACGAGAATAAACTAGCACCACCACCGACAACCAATAAAACTGTCACCATTCATAAAACAATTTGTTTCATACATCATTGTTTTGAATTTCTTTCATAATACCAAACCCAATGGAAATAGTCATGACACACGCAGCTTTGTTTTGAATAATATATGATTATTATTATCCGTTTATGTTCTTGATTAATCAATCATTTCATGCTATCTCTAAGATGGCAAAACTAAATATAACAGGGGAGATTAATCCTTATCTGAAACATCAGAAACAGGTTTTACAATTTCCATCATTCCAATAGCATCCAGCAGCCAACTCTTGTTATAAATTTACGCCCTGAACTCTTGGGAAATGAATCACACCAAAGTTGTTCGGAGACCCCGTGTAGCTTCTATTCGATTATCACAATGCCCACCAGGGGACCAAAGTGAGAGTCGGATGTATGGAGGCCATAAAACCTAGTCATGGAAAAGGGTTGCTGATTACTGGATTCCTGAACAATATTTTTGTGAGATCGTCACTAACCACTGAGTAATCCAGCTTTAACCTTCTTGGCAGGATCAATTCGCCTGAGGCTGATTCGCCGAGGTTATCGAGGTTGAGTGGCCGAAATCTTCGTGCCAAAGTAGCAGCAGGTGGCTTTAATAAAATGCCAATTTTGAGGCGGGATGCGGACATCTCGATCATCTGATAACTTTCATGCAACAATCTATCTAATTTAGTTTCTGTCCCTGATGACTTCCCGGGAATTTAACAGATGCGAAATCTTATAAGTTTTATCACCAAATATCATGTCATAGTATAAACGATATCTATTCTAAGATCTTGAACGTTCAAATGTGTCTTAACGGTCCACACTTTTATTTACAACATTTGATCGTTTTGGGATTAATTTTATTGATTCAGTCTGAATATCATGTTTACATTGCAGAACATAGTTTTATGGGTGTTAACAATATGCCTTATGAATGCTTGACCCCCGATAAACTTTTTCCAATGCCATCGGAAACTGTTGACAGTTGTTCACGAATGTCCTGGATGGCCAGTACATTTAAATTGTTGACACTTGTTCATGAATGTCCTGGATGGCCAGTACATTTAAATTGTTGACACTTACTTGTTCATGAATGTCCTGGATGGCCAGTACATTTAAATTGGTTCAAGTGCATTTCAGCAGTCAAGATATATAGTTTAAACTATATGACATGATGTTATGATAAAAAGCTCAGACTTTGCTCCTTTAAATTATATTTCTGTGTTATTTGTTGATGGGTATTAAACAAGTAGTATGTATTGTAATAATGTAATATACATCCTTCAAGTAGGAAGCCACATGGCAACCTTCCAACATGTGCTGGTATTTCCCAAGAAGATGCAGTATGTGAAATAAATGATATATTTTGATGGCTGGAAGCAGATTTAATATATCAGGAAACTTGGTTTTGACAGGTGGAAATAGTCTGACAAGAGGGGGATTGATGGATGGGTGCAGGACAGGAACGATTCATTTTTAACCCAGGGGTTTATGAAGATTGAACATCTTGTGAAAGAAATCATCAGAGCAGGTTACATGAGATCGGCCTTCACGGTGGCTTTTTGTATTAAGCTTGTTTATTGCAGTAAAGCTTTCTCTTGGATTGTATTGTATTGTATTTCTTCAGATCATTGTGAGCAGTAAGACAGCGGCTAGGATCTCGCAAAGAGAGGCCAAGATTAGTCATCCATTAATTTACCATGGCAACTTGTAGTGGCGCAACAGGTTATATAAAAAATCCTAAAATTGAGTTATGTCCCAATACCCCCTCCCTCCAATACGTCACTTGGCAATGGCATCAATTTATGCCTATACCATGGAGTATTTTAACCAAAACAAAATAGCCCTCATTAATTCATATCAAGAGCTAGTTGCTGAACCCTACTGGAATGCTGGTAGGATTTGTAAAACCTGTTAGAGTTACTAAAAATAATAACCTCTATTTATAAAGTGCTGTATATGCAGAATAAATATTTAAGATATTTCAAATATTTCAGACGATTAATCTCCCCTGTTATATTTTAAATAGTTTAGTTTTTCCTTCTTACTGATATGTTGCAAGAACTATATTGTGTAATTCACCAAAAAGCTCCTTTTTAAAAATTAGAAGCAAAGCAGGTGGACACCCATTCACTTAATATTGCTCAAAATAGTTTTTATTTTGTCTAGTCCACCAATGATGTAATGCTAAAACAAAATTCTCCCCTCAAGGGAATATATTTTCACTGATTGTGGTTTTTATGACTGTGACAGTGAAATTCCACGCCCTCTGGGGTGGGTCAAACTACACTTTTTCGTTTGCAGAAATTGAAAGATTCCACCTTACGACTAAAATTCCCTCCTCAATCTATTTAGCCGACTGCAAATCAGGTTCATCGATGTTTGAACCTGTAGTAGGTGAATAGCTTAAGCAATTTGCGCTGTCTGTTTAATAAAAGAGCTTTTTGTTAAAATCATTGAAAGACATATGACTTTGATCATTAAATCGGGTAACTTGAAGTGTGAATAGTCTGTCTTTTTGTCATTTGCGCAAACGAGCTAGCTTGTCAAAGTGGATACTAGATCGGTTTGATCTGTCATTGAGGAAGGATGTTTAATCACTGAACTACAGCTTTGAAACTAGGACGTACTTCGGACATACTTCTTACACGAAGACACAACACCGATCATACTTACTACCGTGGGATTAATTCTGGCGTCGCGGTAGTCGCAAGAGCGCCACCTGGTGTGCGGTGTGTGGTTGTTCGGTTGATGTTAACTTTGCTGTAGCTGGAAATGCGAAAACGCTTGTTGGACACGCGTAACTTGGACAGCGGCCATTGCAGAACTAGAGTGTCTCTACGATAAATGTGTATGTCTGTTTATTCAAAGAAGAAACTTGTGGTGTTAATGAAACCATTTCATAAAGAAATATTTACATACATGCTGTACGATGCCAGATATTTAGTCATCATTAATTTTATTTATTTATAATATATTATAATAAAAAAAATTGAAAAGGTAATTATACATATAGCTTTTGTAAAATATATTGACATGAATTGAAAAAAATTTTTTTTTGTGATTTATAAATAAAAAATTTTTTTTAAGTAGACAAGATAACAGCACAGCTTGTGTAGAATACATTTACACGATACTTTTTAACACAACTTGTGAATAATGAAACACATGAAAAGTGGCAATGTTTTCTGACACAATTTTCAATATTGTAAATCAGTGAACCTGTATAACAACTTGACCATAGGAGGGACAATCACATGTAAGAAATTATTTGTTAGCGAGACAAACAAACAAACTGAAAACATGAATTAACATACAGAAAATTATCTCACATCAAAATTGGTAAATTTCACAAAACCAAGTTATGGTCATTTTCACACATTCAGTAACTATATTCTCACCAGTTAGCACACTCCACAAATGTAATCCTTGTTATAAGCATTAATTGAAACCACAACAAATCAAGAAATAAAATATATAATTTCACTGTACACTCCTGAAGAGCCAATGAATGCTGTGTAATGGAAAATGTGAATTTGGAAGCCACTTGGAGTATCTATGGAGAGTAGTTGTAATAAAGATAATTTATTTCTAGACCTGACTGTTACTACAAGAAGTCTCTACTGATATCTCTCACCTTAGTAACTACAGATGCAAAAAGAGCCATGTTAATCAGTTTAGACTTAGCAAGATGCCAAGAGTCTATATGTTACGGCTGCACTATTTAGCCACTAAAAGCAAACTAAATTACACGATACAAGCGAGCGATTATATAAAAGCTAGCTTTTTTCAGAATGTAAATGAAGCGTATATTTTTCAGCATTGCATTTCAGTTCTACCCGGCAAACAGACGCCGTGGTCTTTCAAGGTAGGCACAACTCTATTAGAAATATGAAATGGAGCAAATGAGAAATGTAGATATGATTTTAACGTTAAATTATGAGAATTATATCATATTCTTAAGGGGTTTAAAAAAAAAAACTTTAGATATAGAAGAAAATTAAGCTGGCAACTTAACGGATCTACTGAAGTAATCTAAAAAAAATCTGAATAGTACAATTTGGATTTTGTCATGGTTTTACTTACTGTTTTGAAACACTCCCCGAGGGAGGTTGGTGGGGATCTCTGGGTTCAGGACAGCAGTACCTATTGTTGGCATCCCCACAGCAATAATTTTCCCCTACCCCACCCCAACGAGGGCAGTAGAAGCCGTTGTTCCAAATGCCATGTTCGTCCACGTATCCTGGACAGGACTCGAGTCCCCCTGGAAAGAGACAGACAGTGCATGGTGAGAGACATTGTCAACAGTGCGCACTGTACTCAGAGTCATGTTGTTAAGTTCTGTACATAGTAAAGGTAACAACGGTACATTCTTATATAGTACGTTATCCAGTCCTTGGGGCCACTCAAAGCGCTTTACATGTCACCCTCTGGCAGACCTGTTCATTCCAACAGCATCTCTGGGAAGCGTGCCGCAATTATTGCATAAAGACTATTCATTCACATGTCCACCTCTGTCTGTAGCCAGGTACTTATTTACACAGCTGAGTGAACTGTGGCAACGTGGAGTGAAAAAAATTTCCGAAGCTTCGAAACGGCAGCAAGAGGATTCAAACCTTGGTTCTCTCAATTGAGAGTTTGGCGTTCTAACCACTGTGTTAGTGCACCCCATAGTATATCGGTTAATGGTCACAAGTTATATACACAGTGAAACCTTGTACATGACAATGTGAAACCTTGTACATGACAATGTGAAACCTTGTACATGACAATGTGAAACCTTGTACATGACAATGTGAAACCTTGTACATGACAATGTGAAACCTTGTACATGACAATGTGAAACCTTGTACATGACAATGTGAAACCTTGTACATGACAATGTGAAACCTTGTACATGACAATGTGAAACCTTGTACATGACAATGTGAAACCTTGTACATGACAATGTGAAACCTTGTACATGACACTGTGAAACCTTGTACATGACAATGTGAAACCTTGTACATGACAATGTGAAACCTTGTACATGACAATGTGAAACCTTGTACATGACAATGTGAAACCTTGTACATGACAATGTGAAACCTTGTACATGACAATGTGTACAACAAACACATGCAACCTTTACCTTTACCTTTCTTTCCCTTGCGGGATTGTTTGCGTTTCCGCGGCATGGCGACAGTTGTGACTATCCAGGGATCAATGTCCCATACCTCCAGACAAGTCAGTAATATATCACTCCCTGCCTTGTATACAACTCACAAATCACTTTCCCTGTTTCTACTTAGCAAATCATTTGCTCAGAGACACAAGCCACAAGTAGCCATTGTCACAGTTCATCTACACTTGCAGAAACCATGTTTAAAAGACACTTCACGATGTATAAGTCACATAATTCCAAAGCTCAAATCTGAGAAACCACTAGCAAACACGGCGGTTCAACAGGACGTAGTCCTCTGAAGAGTTCTTTTAAACACAGGAGTTCCACAAACATGATTTCACGCAGTGACCCCTGGTAGCGAGGTCCTGCGCTCATCAATCATAACTGACTGCCAGGTGTGAAATAAAGATTCACTTCAATCAAAGGCCATTGTGAAAACATAATGTTTTTTCTTCCTGGTCTGTTTCACTGGTAGACAGTTGTGACTATCGCTGTGAGAACCATTCAAAAACACATCAACAAGAAGCTGTGGTAGATCATTTCCTGGTGCAAGCACGCCCCCAAACATTTCAAAATATCCAACAGTAACGCAACAGTTAAGATGTCACATGTAATATTCCCGTGTAATATTCCCGTTGAGTGCTTCCAGTTGTGAAATGCCCTATAGTGTATCCAGTTCATGGAGGGTTTTAACACGCTCCAAGTCAATACCACCGTCTACTCGTCCACATCACACAAGTTGGAAGTTCCACATCGGTTCCACCAGATGGTCAGCACGCTTGTCTTGTCTGCCGCAGAACATCAGGCCCACATCACAGCATTCTACATGCAAATGCCACTATATCCAGTGCCTCTGTAAAATTACTGCCGCAGTGAGATATGCCACATTACTGGGATGTCTATAACATCACTGCCTACCCACAATGAGATTAATCAAAGTGCTGTATCCAAGTAGCCAACCACATGGACTGTGTTTGTAAGCATCACATAAGCTCCCACCAATGAATATGCCATCCACTGTGGATAAACCTTATCTGTGCCTTGTTCCCTGTCGGAGCTCTGGAGACTGACTGCAGCATCCCTGGTGGATGATGTCTTTTGTGGAGAAGCATCTGTCAAGAGGGTGCTACCCCCTCCTGCTCTGACAGCCAACTGGCTAGGAAGCTGTCAGTGGGGTTTCAGCGGCTGGGGTTCTGCTGCAGTGAGTGAGCACATCTTGAAAGGCTCTCCTTGTCACTCAGAGTGCTGCCATGCATGGTCAGCAGCCTATGGGTGAGTGGTCACTGCACCTGGTCATCTGGTATTAGCTTAGCTAACTGGCCATCAGGCCTAGAGGCAGTCAAGGCTCTATGCTGACATGTGTGAGTGTGCATAGATGAGTGTGCATGGGCATGTGTGTGCAAACATGCGTGCATGTTGTCAGGACCAGACCAGTCTGAATGCCCAGTGGTCAGCATTACCTGATGTTGTGCAGGTTATGACATATTAACACCTTGGTGGAGCATCTTGACTTGTGCAGCCTTGTCACCACATCTTGATTGACAGCTGTCACTCACTGCGGTTAACACCAATGTAACATTGAAACCACACCTAACACTTCCTATGTGTATTCTGTGTTGTCTTACACTACACCTCAGATGTCATTTGCAAAGACAATAGGAATGACATCCCTTTACTATTGAGTCTCTGGCTGGCCTCAACATTACATATTTGCCATGGTCACAAGTATAATAATAATATGTATTTTATATAGCATCAAATCCAATACAGTTCACAGTGCTATACATAAAACAGACAAAAATATATTAAAAATAGTATGTTGTAGTAAAAAAAAATATTTTAAATAATATGTTGTAGTAAAAACAATACCTGTAATATAATATATAAAAAATTATATATAATATTTTGTTATGAAATAATAATAGTAGTAATTAAGATGGGCATGTAAATATAATCATGGACGAAAAGAAAAGTTACTTTAGTAGTAATACTATTGTGATAGTAATATATATAATACTGTAGTAGTAATAAAATATAATCTAATTCCCTAGGTAGACCTTTCATTTAAAATCTCCTCCTACTACTAAATATTGCTTGCTCTATCACAGTCCGACAGCCATGTTGTAATCATAACTATAATCTTTATCATAATAAGGCATATCACATTTTAACAATTTAGCAATTACGCCAATGTTGCAAGAACGGATTTCCCCCTCTCAGTGTTACAACAAACATTCTTTAGTAATTAACCAGTCATAGCAAAAGTCAGTCATATGCCCCATCCCCCCCCCCTTATAGCTGTATTTTTCTTCAAGCAAGCCATTGTTTTTGACAGCTATTCCATCCAATGGTTGAGTGATACCAATCAACAAGATGGGAACTGCACACAACCAGAAGTCTAAAGAGATAACATCACTCAATCAATTCTACTGCTCCACATTCCTGTGTCTGCAGTTCAATTGACAGCCAGATAGGACAAATTGTGGATAAACAGATGATATCACACACAACCCAAGACTAGTGCACCTGCAAGATCTGTTTAACAGATAATCCATGCCATGGGTGACTATCTTGATCAGAACTGATTAGTATCCTGCCTGTTGTCACACAGTCTCAGATGGTCAGTTATAATGAAGTACGGTCTTTTACAATGTTGTGGTCATCTTCAGGGTCAATTTGTGGTTGTTGTCAACCCCATATTGGGGCAATCTGTCTTCATTAAATCATGACAGTCTGACAGTCCATGATGCCTGTTCAATTTGGCCTGTCTAGTTGTGCACGAATATGATACTGTTGTCTTTGAGTAAACAGTCAATCTAAGTCTGCCCACATACCTCTCATGCAGGTAATGTTTCCAAGCATATTACCCATTAACTAATCTGCCTAGATCCCTTATAAATCTCCCAGGAATTCCCCAAATTCCCTCAGCTTATTGCCAAGTATCAATGACCCCAGAAAAAGTTGAAATTTTACTACAACTGTACAACTCTCGTCCTTGTGCTAATCCTGGCTGCTGATGAGTGACCAAAAAAGCATGTGTGGTCTGTTTCTGCAAGGCAATCAGGCAAAAACACATAATCTCCTGGTAATCCTTTCTCCTCTTTAAGCAGAAGGTCATTCACTCTTCCAATCATTAAATCACCCTTGGCTTTTCCCTGTGTCAATGACAGCTCCAAGCACAAGCAATCAGCCAGTCTGTCTCCTGTCAACAACTCTGTCATTGTCATCAAACTGTCCTTCTTCCTCTAGTGTCACTACTGCTGATGACAGTCCTAAGTACAACTCCCAATAATCACCTCACATATCCTTGCAGAATTTCGCACTGTCACCAAATTGTGCATCTTCTATAGTGATGTAATTCCAAGACTAATGACACCGATTTCCCTCACAGTGTCATTAGTACTGGATTGTTACTTTGTCACAAAACTATTAGATGGTGACAATGTGGAACCAGCCAGACCTTGGCAGCACCATTACCACAGACTTGCACTAATTGCACACTGCACTAGCTAATCCACAGGCCTTTCCCCCATAAGTCAGGGTAAGCTCATTATAACGCCTCAACGTTCCAACTCATAGTGGCTGCAGCTGGTCTTAAAAGTCACTCATCTGCAGCCTTTGTGTCCCTGTAGGTTTGAGCACCAGAAAGCCCCTGGTACCCAGTAGGGAAAGTGCTTACTGTCTATATATGTCAGCCATTATTGTTTCCAATTCAGAGAAATACTTCTTCGATTCTAATGAATTCTAGTTATTTTAAGGATTTGGTCACAACACATCCAATTTAAACAGCATCTGCCACGTGTATTTTTTTATGTGGCACTCACTGTACATTCTACTGCAATAAAATAATGTGATGTGGAATATCACCATCTAAATGGTAAAAATGTATTTTTCATTTTCTAACATTTCATTTATCTGCTAGTACTGAATAATCACGCATTATATGAAAGATATGTTGTTTTTTGTAGTTCTAAGTGAAGGTGTATACATTGTTTTAAATATATCTTACAAGATGTGTTATAATCACATTAAAAATAACATCATAGGCATAAAGATCCATTGTAAAACACAGTTTTGAACAGTGGTGCTGTTCTGTTAAAAGGTGGCCTTTATTGGATACTGTGTGGTAGTAATAATATAGTGTTGAAGCCAGTATTTGCTGGCACCACACTAGTGATATAAATGACTCCATTATTGCCCTGTTTACATGGAACAGTGGCTACATATCCATATCAACTGCAAAAAAATTATAAAAAATTAAGGATAGCTATTAAGATGATGTATTAAAAAAACTGCTTATTAATTCTGCCTTGAATTCTTATATGGTATATTTATCATGAATAAAAGTTCTTTATCTGTATATAAAAATCACAATGTTATTAATTATAAACAATAAATATTATTTGTTCACAGTTTGTTCTTGCATAATTATACGTCAGTCTCATAGAACTACTTGTCTAAACTATGACTCTAACTTAGTGACACATGACATATTTATCTTTAAAAAACTGCAAGAAAAACACCAGATGAAAAACAGGTGACAGGAATATCAAAACATGCCCATGTCAGGCATCTGTTATCTTAGAAGGTTCAGAACCAAGCCAAGGATGAGGGAAAGATGCATATGTCAAGATTAGACTAATGACTATGATGATCAAATATTGGATCATACAGAGTTCAGTGACAGCAGTGATCAGCTTGGTGGCTTTCTACAGCATAAATCTGCTTGTACAACTGTAGATAGGCACACCAGGCACTTGTGTAAACATAAATGCTTAAATAAACACCCTATCTAATAGCTACAGTTGATGTAATCAATACATTTTTACTGCCTCTGAATTTCACCTTCAACTGCTGCTGTGATTTCATAGCCATGTTCTTATCTGGGAATTAAACAAACTTGGGTGTGGGCGTGGGATGCTGAATGAATGTCTGTTGATTGATGATCCACATTCTGGCCATTTCTGTTTATTCTTCTGACTGCAATATATTTATTTCCATTACATTTAGACGAAATCTGGCAAAAGGGATGTTTTACTAGGAGTATTTCAACCCTTTTCATGGACCCTTCGGATTGACGTCTAAACTTGGCTCAAATCTCTATGTGGAATCTGGGGATTTCTTAATACCACATGCTGTAAAGAAATGATATTTTGACATACACCAAAACAATTCTTCAATTTGACATGCCTATGTGGTTAGTTAAAGAATATTTTATAAGTCACACATTGTATGAAGTCAAAAATGAAACCCAAACAGCATATTTGGTTGCTGGACATGAGTCATGGGCTCTCGAACTCACTGTGGGAATGTCAAATCATTTCTCATTGACCTTGAGTGACCTTGCATATTCCATTATTTGCGAGTTAAAATAACTTGGAACTCATCTGCCATTTGTGTTGTCAGAATGCGTCAGTCACTAAGTGCTGAGACTCAGGAGACCCGCTGGTATTGTTGATGCTGGAAATGACTGGTCATACACTCAGACTAGCATTAGTTTTACCGCTGTTGACAATGCTGTATAATTGGGTACAATGCAACAATTCCACAGTGAATCTTGCAAAAAATGCACAATATTCATTGCTGCTATCTGATGGAATTTAAATACATTATATTTTAGCCAAAAAAGCTACATATCCACCCACCCACCGACCCACCCAACCACCAACCCACCACATGTAGAATTATTGATAGTTTTTGAAGCAAAACCTTTTGACCTTTTGTCCTCCACAAACAAGCATCTACCTAATCAGAATACAATACAGAAATGGATACAATATTTTCATGACATCTCATTTATGGTATTTGAAAAGGAATAATCTACCCTTCATTCTGTACCCTGGACCACCTGTAACAGCCCCACAAGAGTCCCGTGGCTGCCCCTGTCTATCCCACATGACACCAGGCAGAGTCTGGGAGCGAGACAACCTCCCAAACCCTTCCCCTCAATCAGGCTCCAATAACACCTAATCACCAAGTTGTCATTTCACAAATCTTCAATCATCACTAGCCATTTATACAGTCCACCAAATGGACATCATAACTGTCAGCCTCTGTAGCCCTGGTTTAAACTGTTGCATTCACAGTTCAAGTCTCCCTGTTTGATGATGAAGTCTGTAATAGCTGTTGTTTCATGTAGGTTGGAAACACAGAATATTGACTAATGCTTCCATTACAATCAAAGAACCTATGAATAATGCAGATGGCCTATGATTATTGGCATACATGATTTTATTTGTTACTACTTTCCATTAGATTGAAAGAGGTGCATGTTGCAAATGTGTCTGTTTGTTCGGCTATTTTTGTTTCTGTAATAATACTTTCATGATTGTGAATTTGTGAATGACCCTTTTATGGAAGTAACATAAAGAGTAAAATATTCAACTAAAAGCCACAGTTCCTGCCAAACAGGTTGCATATCCAATGAATCCATATAGTAATACTGGAGATAATCAGGTAATATTTAAGAAAATGTAGCCTTTAAATCAAACCAAACTAAATTCAACCAAAACATAATAACTATTTATTGTCACTATCTGTCATCCCTCTAAGGATAATTATTCAATTATCTTGCATATAACTCAGCAGTTTGACAGGTGTGTTTAGTTTGACAGGTGTGTTTAGTTTGACAGGTGTGTTAGTTTGACAGGTGTGTTTAGTTTGAGGTCCAGCAAAGAGACCACAGCCTCCCATCTTTCCCAAGGACAAATTCATCCATGAAAGAGGGACTGAATCAGCCTTTGGTCAGTGAAAGAGATAAAGAGTTGCAGCTGACTTTATGGGGATAAACACAATCTTGTGGTCACTGTTATGGTCAGTCAATGTGGGTGGGATGAACAACACATAGCAGTGGTCAAATACTGGACATTGACATGATGACTCAAAGCTTGTGTTGTGAATGTCAGAGACAGGCCTCTGAGCTCATCTGTGTCCACTCTAGATTCATTGACTGGTCATAGAGTCGCCTGGTATGGTGGACTTATCCAGTCATGGCGAGTGTCAACTGTTGTGGCTAAGCTTGACCAATATCAACAAACTTGACCAGTCTCACCATGCAAGACCCTTGATAAGGCTTGACCAGTGTCAACAGTTGCTACCTAGCTTGACCAGTATCAACAGTTGCTGCCTAGCTTGACCAGTGTCAACAGTTGCTACCTAGCTTGACCAGTGTCAACGGTTGCTACCTAGCTTGACCAGTGTCAACAGTCTTGACATGGCATGACCAACAATATCAATAGTGAAATGCTGCGTTTGAATAGCATCATAAATTTTTACCATTGTAACCAGTTCTTGACCAGTGTCACCAGTCTTGACAAGTGTCACCAACCATGACCAGCAGTGACCAGCTTTGATCATCTTAACCTATGTCACAACATCTTGACCTGTGTCACCATTCTTGATGATTGTAACTACTAACTAGTCTTAACTATTGCCACCAGTCTTGACTAGTCTCAACAGTCTTGACCTGTGTCACCAATCTTGACCAGTGTCACCAGCCCTGGCAGCACAGTGACCAGTGCCGTTTACAGCCAGCTTGACTGTACACTCACTGTATACAGAATTGACCAAATTAGCTCCAATAATAGGACATTCCTGTGTGAATGTGACAAAGGTCAGGAAGCATCCTGGACCTACCAGACAGCTATGTCTCATGGGACACTGGTAAAGTTCAAACAGTGAATAAAATACAGAGTCATCAGAAGTGACCAGATGTGACAGAGCAGGACACTTTTGACTGTCGTTTTCACAGACTGTAGTCATGACCATTGGAGCAGTCAGAAACTCTGATGAAATGTTTTATATATGAATAATAGATTTTTGTAATTTAGTGCCAGATCAAAATAACCAGATGTATATTCTCTGATTAGACAACTATCAGAATGAGATTTGCTTCAATTCGACTATTGATGTAATCCCCATGGAATAAACAATATTGGACATAAAGGGTTATAACCACATCAGAATCCCCAGGGGTATAAACAATATGGGGAAGTGATGAATGATCACATTTCTAATCCATCACGAGATGCCATATGCGCACTACATTAGAAGTAAATATCTGTATAAAATCATGACTTGTAATCTTTGCATCATGCAATATTAAGATTTCATCACAAAATGACATTAATGATCATGCCAAGCTTGAACGATCTTGAACTGAAGCCAATGAAAAAGAAGCTGAAAATATGTGACCCCACATTTTCAGTGAAAATCATTACCTTTGCAAGACATTTTTGCTAAAGCTACTCTCCGAATAGCACCCAAATACTAGAATAGGCAGCCATGAAAGATCAAACATCAGACAGCTATCCAGTTGTACTGCAGGTGACATGATTACCTGAATGAATTAATTAATTACATAATTAGTCTCCCCAAAGACAAAACTGCAGGTGTGAAGTAATCACTGGACAATTACAGATATAAGAGAGAATCACCCCTGGGGTGTAGAAGGCTGAGTCCTTGCCAGTGGGGAGTGCACTGAATTATTGACAGGGTTCAGCTAGCGGTGAGTAGATCCGTCTATGTGTAGGCCACAGAACACTACTGACCTTTGAACTAAAAGCATTCTATAGTGTATATTTTTTTCTAGTCCAACCCCTGATCTTTAGTTACGTTTTCATCAAATTCAACTAAAATTCTCCCTGTTGTTTGTCACAAAGAAAAACTGGATTATTTCCATCACTGGTGTGCATATACTGTTGACCAGCTACAATAAATTAAGTCAACATCACAGTCCACAAATGTGCCAATTTTCCTGATGATAAACTAACATTTCAGAGTACAAGGAATCATAAAAAGGAGGTACTGTATCAACATTACTGGCACTTTATTAATCTACTGTGGACCAGGAAGTTATATAATAATCTAATTTCATGACGGGATTAGCCACATGAATCTTATACATAGTGCAGTACTATCATTCAAAGTATTTTTGCTTCAGCCTTTTGCAGGTATATTCAACTGACTTCCTTGAGAGTATTCAGTCACCCAAAAATGTCAGTCTGCATTCATCTACAAAACTACAGGTACTTGAACTAATATATCCGAATAAGTGATCTAATTTATAAAACTGGTTTAGCTAATTTACACACCTAAACAAACTCACTTATAAAACTGATTGCACTCATACAACTGAGTGAACTTTTTCAAACACTGTCTGAAGAGTTGGTCGTGCCTGGATTAGCTGTGTTCTGTTGGGAGGATTGGCTCGAGGGAACCAATTAAAGGTAGATGGAAGGAGGTATAATCAAAACGAGATGGATGGCAAAAAACTATGAAAAAAAATGGGGAAGAAAAGGGATGATGAATTAGGGAAGGGGTAAAATTGGGGAAAGGGAAAAAGCAGCTGCTAGGGAATGTTAGGGATACCACCACAAGGAGATAGGAAAATATAGTGGTATAAATAAAGGTATCAACAAAAAAGTCGCCTTTCTAGAGATGGTGAATCTGTCTTCTCGTTTTCCAGAACAGAAACACATGTGGGAGGGCGTGGGGGGCAGCTTTCCCCTGGTGAGACATGTCACCACAGCTGCCCACAGAAAAACGTTAGGGTCCAGGGGGTGCATTTAAGGGTCATGTAAGAGGGTGTTTATTATCACCCCAGGCAAGGGTGGTCCAGTCTAGCTAAAAACTCCCTTTTAGTTTAGCTGCATGGGAGCTGTTAGAGGGTACAGAGAGAAACCCCCTAGAGGGTGGTTAAGTTATCCCAGTAAGTGTGAACAGGTGCTGGGTGCACTATGCATTCAAGGCTGCAGTAGCTGATGACATTATTAGACAACTGGATCAATAAAACATCATTTCAGATCCTCTCTGGTTGGGAGAAGACCCAAGGGAAGAGGGAGAGAATGTGGGAGGTGCTGGGTTAATCCCAGGGATGGCTGTGTTTTACAACAAGGATCACTATGGTATTCCCACTTGAAATGAGGCATATCCGAGGTTATTTTTAAATCCCATGCTCTATGTCTGTAGCAATACCTCAGCATGATATATTTATATTTAATTTCCACGTGGTGATTTTTATGCTATCCGGAATTGAAAACATCAAAAAAAAACATGACAGTTGCCTATAATTATATGCTTTGATGAGTGTTTCCTGACATTCCGTGTTAATTCAGTCCTCCTTGTAGTCTGTTTTGTGTCGTTCTTTTCGTTGTTCTTTCTGTCAGTAACCTCGGTGGAGTGCATACCTTGGGAGACTGAGATGACATTCAAGAAGAGCAACAACTAAATAACCCACCAGTCATTTATGTATCTGACATTAGGCTTCTGATGCAAGTACTTGTGGCAGTTACAAAGCAGTCCTGGTCATTTGGGAAGTTTATGAAGGGAAGGAATCCCATGTGCTGAGAGAGGTTATGAATAATGACTGGTCCAGGAAACTGGACACTGAGATCACATGACTACTGTCCAGTCAAATTACCCTTCTGGGAGGGGGCGGGAGGGATGCATTGGACTCCAGCAGGGTGTAAATATTTTGGGTGGAAACACTGCACTGTAATTGATGCACAGGGAAGTCTTCCCTTCTACAGGGGATGAACTTACACCTGTTTCTTCCCCTTTCTCTAAGACATGGCTGAGAACATGGGGAGGGAAACCACCCTGTATAGGCATTACCCTTTATGGCAATGAAAATTATACATGAAATATGGCTGGTTTGCCCCTCCACCTGTTCTCAATATCCTTCACCCTGTTAGGGGTAAACAGCTTATGGTTGGGTCTCAGGGTGCAACCCTAGCAAGATAGTTACCCCAAAGACTACCGGCAGTTATCCTAATTTTTTCAAGGTGTCAAAACTTTTGGTAATATTAAAAAAATTAAGACTAATAGGATTATAAAAATATTATATGTTGTTTTAAGGGTTTAAACTAATAACAATTTAAATAAAAGTTTGGAAATATTCAGTTTAACAATCTCAAGTAATCTAATAAAATAAACATATATTAAAAAAGTATGGAATTGGAATTATGACAATTAATTCACTGAAAAACTGCTTTATTCCTTCGTGATTGGGCTAAAAGAAATTTCCACACTGCTGTTAATTCGTAATTTGCATAGCAGTTAAGTCAGAACACAATTTTGCTCATGTTTCTTCTTTCCTGGCTTGTCTAGACAGTGCATCAAATTTCATTCACTTACCATCCTAATCACATTGTCTGGGATCCTTTATTTCATTATAGTTAGGGTCAGATCTAAATTATTATTATTATTAATAATAGCATGTTCGTGTTACCGACATGAAGTGTAGCATGTGTGTTTCATTTGTTCCATTCCAGTGTGAATCACATAATGAGCTCAGTGAAAGTTAAAAAGAGTTAAATATGTTAATGAATAAATAAAATAAATGTCTATGTCATTACGAAAGTGCTTAAAAACAATTATTAAAAAGTCACTAAAAAGGTACTAAATAAATAAATAGATAATAAAAGGTCCATGTCATTACAAGTAGTCATTAAATAGTCACTGCTACAGCCAACACAATACAGCATGCCCCATCACAACTCTCACCACTGTCTGCTGCTACAAGTCATTTTAATTTATTTATTTATATGTAAATTAAGTTCAGCGACATGACTTAAACTTCTATTTACTTGAAAAAACCAATTAAAGACATTCAAATTCATTAAAACCTATTTGGGCTGTCGTGATGATAGAATATAATATATATATATATATATATTATATATATAGTTTATACTATGATTTTACAAGAACAACAGTCAGACGTTGTAGTATATGTAACTGTCTTTACTACCTTTAAACCCAGTACCTATGAATGACAAGAACTTTGCAGGTGAGAGCCAGGCTCATCAGTAAATCACACCTCATCCAAGCCATCCATCACTGAGGCTGAAGGTTTGCCTCCAGTCACCTGAGTCAGTGCCAAGGACTCACCACACCTCACTTGATCCAGTCTCTATCAATTAACATCACCTGCACTTGTGAGATAGAGCGTAAAACAATGCAGATGGAAGAGTTAGTGGAAGATGCCAAGTTATGGTGCATTTAGGACTGATGCAAACATGTGCAAAATGTACACTGTGGCTGTGTCAAAGACCTATGGCTGGGTTCCCAAACTGAAAGACCTATGGCTGGGTTCCCAAACTGAAAGACCTATGGCTGGGTTCCCAAACTGAAAGACCTATGGCTGGGTTCCCAAACTCAGGTCCAACCATAGACATAAATAGAACACTCCTATAGGGGGATGATTAATGATGTAACTCTATGGGTCCAACAGTTCCACTGATGTAACAGTCATTTAATTTTATAATTTTATCCAAATCTCTCAATTATCTAATGTATGCAGCAAACTAGCTTGCTATCAATCACCTGCTGTCAAACACTTGTTGTCAATCACCTGCTGTCAATCACTGTCAATCAAATCTCTATCCCCACTCTCCCCTTCCACCCTGCCCCAGTACCCCCTGTATGTAATTAGATGCTCCAACTATGACTTTTGAAGTGAGGAGATCAGAATCAATGAAGCCAGTTATTCAATCTAAGCATCATCTTCTTCCAGCTGGCATGCAGCCATGTGTGATGTGTGCGGCCACGCGCAACGAGCAGATAAAAAGCAATTTCAGAACCATATTTGAGACTGGCACGTTTTTATGCATATAGTAATTCAACCAGATTGCCTATATCAATTTCTGAATACCATATGTCATGGTTTCATTGCCTGAACAAGTAACCTTTGAAATATGACATGTGCTCTTAGTTCTCACTGAGTCTAAGAACATTCAGTTAATTATGCCATGAAAGAGCACATGTTCATCCCAGCAACACCTACAAGAAGTGTTGTGAACAAAGCTTGTTAATTTTGGCAATCGGTCCTTCCAAAGAATTGGTCCTTGACTGTGGCATTCGCTGTCGATTGCCATTAAGTGCAGTAGAACCCTATCAGTGTTCAAAGACACTAAAACATGTTTAAAGCTGAGTACCGCTGACATTTTATCAACATTTAATTGTGGACACTTTACTGCACAACTCATATATATATATATATATATATATATATATATATATATATATATATATATATATATATATATATATATATATATATATATGTATATATGTGTATGTGTGTATGTGACTACTATGTGTGTATATAAGCATGTATGTGTGTATGTATTGTAATTGTATTCAATTTACATTCTATTTGCATTTATACACATCTTAATGTTTCATATGTAATTAGATTTTGTACAGCGCTTTGAGCATTTTAATGGAAATTACGCTTAATAAAATTTTTATTATTATTAATATAAAGAGCCAGCATTAAGAATTCTTCACATTTCCAGTGGGGGTCACATTTTTCATATTCCTTTGCTGGTTAAACATTTGGTTCCTCCTAAGTGGGGTCAGCATTTTTATAAACAATTAATTTGAATTCCTGTAAGTCCTTCAGAAAATATTGATAAACAGAATGATATGAACTTAAAAGGCATAGTCTGATCATTGTAAATTCTTGTTATACATAAGCTGTATCTATCGTAGTATCTTGAGGGAATGTCATTTGAAGGGTGTTATTGATATATGTGTGCCTATCACGTTCACCCATCACGTTCACCCATCACGTTCACCCATCACGTTCACCCATCACGTTCACCCATCGTGTTCACCCATCGTGTTCACCCATCACGTTCACCCATCATGTTCACCCATCATGTTCACCCTGTACATCTGACCCCGATAAACTTTATTCACAGGTATTGGAAATCATTGACAGCTGCTCATGAATGTACTGAGTCGCAAAGTGGACTTTCATAAACACATAATGGTCATTGGTCACATTACATTAAACAACTTGAGGTGCTCTAATATACATTTGGGTGGCCAGGATGCTAGAGTATATATAGTTTATATAGTATATATAGTTTGTATAGTATATATAGTTTATATAGTATATATAGTTTATATAGTATATATAGTTAATAGTATAGACAGTTTATATATTACATGATTTTATGACAAAAACGATCACACTTTGTGCTGTTAAGAGTCTTAAGACTTAAGAAGTCTTAAGACAATTCTCAGTGGGCAATGGGCCTGTGATAATCAGTCTCAAGCAGCATGCACATAAAGACTACACTTCCTCTCTTTGGCCCATGACTCTTGCAATACCATGCCAACACTTCTGTCATTGATTAGAGAACAGAAATACAAGCCACATGTGAAACAAGTCTGTGGTCTTTTGGCAAAATAAGAAGAAGGATTAAAGCCAGACAGTGCATTACGGTTACGTCTGTAAACAATCTGTACTGATTGGCAAAGATTTTAACCAGATGAGACTATTCTGCCTGAATTCCTCCATACAATCAGTTTTGTCTACATATCAATGGCCTGCAAATTGACACATGAATAACATGTAAATCAAATAAACATACTTAGCAGTCTGTTGTCGCTTCCAAGACATATATAGACTGCAGATGTTTATTGAATAAATTTTGCATTCTCTCCAGACTTCTGGAAGCTTAGTAATGCATTTGGATTTATCGGATATGTAAGATTGGATGACAGATGAAGAACCTACATCAAAGAGAACCACTGAGCAGATGCCTAGGGTGACACCCTACACCCCTGCACTCAGGCATAGACTTCCTGTCAGGATGAGGCACCAGGCCAGACTCAGCAAAAATTTTGCATAATTTTTTTAAATGGATGACTTCATTTGACAACTGGCGAGTGTCTCACAGCACTACAGTGAGCATGAGACACAATGGGACCAGATCACTACTTTACGTCCAACACTGATGGTAGATGAATTGTGGCTGAATATATATATGTATAAATGATGCAGGATGACGCCCTGTACATGCAGACAAGTGCTGTGACATATGACAGGGAGTGTCTCTCACATGCAGATTTTCTCAATATAATTATAGGTTTTTACAAAAACTCTACAGTGGGTCAGCTACGTGATCAGCCACAACTTGTGTGCAATTTTTACAAAAACTAACTTCATTTTGTCTACTGCACTGAACATTATTAGCATGGCCGATAATTACAAAATAAATAATCACATGTCACCTTCTATAAAGGTTTACTGACCCCCAGCTACCCTTAGCACCACGGGGTGCCCATTCATTCCACCAGAGGTGCTCATTCATTGCACTTGGGCATCCATTCTTTCCACTGGGGGCACCCACTCATTCCACCAGGGCGCCCATTCATTCCATTGGGGTGCCCATTCGTTCCATTGGGGTGCCCATTCATTCCATCGGGAGCATCCATCCATTCCACCAGGGGGCATCCATTCATTCCACCAGGTGGCGCCCATTCATTCCCTTCATTTATCAGTTGCAGTTAAACAGTTTGTTTTATACTAAAGAAGCATATTTTGAAGGTGACATCTAAATTAACCTTTTTGCTCTTCTCATTTTTGCGCTTCTCATTTTTGCTCTTCTCATTTCAGATTCAGGCAGAAATACGTATTCCTTTATTAAACCAACTGCGAGTATTACTGAAACTATTGACACACCACATATATGAACATCAATAAACCTGATTCATGATGGAATCAATCAATAGAGAAGGGAGTTTCAAGTGTAAATTTGTAAAGCATTCTTGTTCTGCCAGTAAACTGCAGACTCGTTCAAGACAGATGTTTTGCATTTCTCTCTCTCTCTTGGCAAAATCACAAGAATCCTGGCCGTGTGCAACAAATTAAAGCCATGTAAACCCTAATTGAGCTACGCATGTGCCTATGTTACCGGGAATATTGTTGTTAGTTAATATTATTTAATAAGATTTAACATGATCGTTATCCAAAGCAACTTCAGGTGAAGCTCCATGTGACAAGCTCCATGTGACAAGCTCCATGTGACAAGCTCCATGTGACAAGCTCCATGTGACAAGCTCCATGTGACAAGCTCCATGTGACAAGCTCCATGTGACAAGCTCCATGTGACAAGCTCCATGTGACAAGCTCCATGTGACAAGCTCCATATGACAAGCAGATAAGGAAGTCATTGGCTTATCAAGAGTCCCACAATGTTTTATCTATGTATACTACAGCCCACCCTTATCAGATATCTGTCAATTAATTTTTTTTACATAATTCACACTGCTGGCATTAACACAATCAGTAGATTAGTCGGCCCATTCATTTAACATCCTCTAGGAGAATTATTACTTTCTCATATCCAATCTACACTGTTCCTTTACTATTGATTTCATTATGATCAGTGTTTATTCATCATATCAGTGTTCATCATATCTACATCTTTCTCCGATGCCAACATGACGCCACCTACCCTGTAGTCCATACACATGGCAAGGCTTCTCCAAATAGCAATAGCAAATGTCTGGAAACTGTACAGGAGTAAGAAAGTAGTGCCTAAAGATATACAATTTAGCTGATTTCAGTGATTTTATTTGCCAAGAAGTAACTGTATTCAGCCAGCAAGGTTGGAACGTTTGACATGTTGGACCTTTGGCATTGAGATGAAGCAGTTGAAGATGCGTAGGTATTTTGGTAGACAGTCCTGAAACACTGGCTAAAAAAATTTCACGTTTTAAGATATGTGCATTTGCGACATGATTAAAAGAGCTGGAAGTATCTGATTTTGACAAAACATGTTCAGCACATTGGCAACATAATGCCAGTCAATGTCGTACTGTTTTACAGTATTTGGTGGCCACTTCTTACAATCATGCAAAATGTTAACATGGCCACCCATGGGAAATCAACTGTGGCCCAGAACCTGAACTCCATGGTGACAAGATCCCTGTCTGTCAATGTTGATTTGGGGAAAAGCCTCCCAGAGAGGGAGGAGGGGGTTTCCCACTTCCCAGGGCTCCCTAACTGTGCAAGAAGTAGACACAAGGAATTTCTGGTGGCCACCCATCAACTGGTCAGTGTTTACTATTTCACTAATTGGCCGCAGCTGACCAGGAGGTAGACAGAGCAGCCAGAGAGACTGACCAACTGCTGTGTTTATCTGTTTATATAAACTTACATGTAATCTTAAGTCAACCAC
Source organism: Lamellibrachia columna (assembly GCA_963662155.1). Lineage (NCBI taxonomy): Eukaryota > Metazoa > Annelida > Polychaeta > Sabellida > Siboglinidae > Lamellibrachia > Lamellibrachia columna. The sequence continues at coordinate 34,936,467 of OY759275.1, read as the reverse complement.
TGCACAGTTTGGTCAGTCACCTGGAAGCATCTGTCTAGGAGGTTACACCAACAGTTGGGGGCTGATCCACCTGGAAGCGTCTGTCTAAGTGGTTACAATGTCTAATCCATCTGGATGAGCTACAATATACTCAATACCTGTGTCTACAAAAACCTAATATTAAGAGGAATACATTATAGATTGGATATAAACTTTTTTAATCTATATTAAATTAAGTTAACAAAATGTTTTCAAAACAGAACTGACAGATATTTGCCACACACAGAGGTGAATTAGAGAGGAATGTATGTGAATTAATTAAAATAAAAACAAACAATAGTAGTCTTGATAAGTTTCCTTGTCCCCAGGGAGTCTTGGATGGCAATCTTGCTAAATGCCATGGCTAATTGAAAGGAATTTGTCGGATAACGTTGATCAAATTAGGACACAACCACTTTGAACCAGATAATAAAACATGAAAATTGGTTGTATAGCTTGGTTTAGTTGTATGCGTCCTCGACCCAGGACTTCCACAGAACATGTTTTTGCCAAAGATTCCTGCATTAATAATTAATGTAGGTGTGTGGGCATGCGTATGTGTTGTATGTGTGATTGTGCATGTGTGTGTGCATGCATGCGTGCAAATGTGCATCTTTGTGTGTATGCATATATACATGTATGTACATTCATACATCTGCCTTTTTCCCAAAAATAAATATTCTTGGTATACAACTAGACAACATGGATACAGAAACAGAAAGTATATATACGGAGGTGTCTTTGATCATTTCTGGGCAAGACAGATGCCAATCTAAAATAACTGATACAAATCTTCACTCTACCAAGTTCACAGCCGCTAAACATCTCGAGAAAAGATCACAACAGATCACCAGCAAATGTTACTCAGACAAATTATGTAAAATAAGCCTAATCTTTCCTCCTGAAAAATTACTTTACTGACTAGAAATGCCACTGCACCAATCCATATTGTTGATGGTGCCAGCAACTGTGCTTGTGTCTTTAGAATTGACTGACAGTATCGCACTTTTAGACGTTCTCGGTTTAAGGTCAGGAATATGAGACAAATTTAGAGGTTAACTCCAGCAATCAGAGGTTGGGAATGTAACCACAGGAAACCAATTAATGCCATATAGGCCCAGCTTGAAGAAGGATGTAGGTACTTATGTGACAGGGAACATTGTGGTTAATATTTAACACTTGCATGCAAAGATAGAAGGTCAGGATGGTAGATCAATTTGGCAGTCTCATTAGGAGACTGAAAAGTCAATTATAGCCCAGCATTTTAAATAAATTGTTAGTCAATTACAGAAATAAATCCAGAATAAAATATGGATACTTGACAGAAAGCGAAGCACAGTGAAGATGATTAAGACTGCATATATGTAATTTTTTATTTACGATGCGATTAAATCTTCCCAGGAAAGTGTAAATCCACTGGGGCATGACCCCCCACCCTGGGGGCAGGCCTACAGGGGCAGGTTGCTTAACCCCAAACACTTGTTTCAGGGTGGGGTTGATCTAGATGGGGAGATAAGCAGCCCTAGTAGTATCCATAACTCACACACATCACAGGGATGCTGGCATTTTGATAGGGTGCTTATATACCCTCAGCTTCTTAATAATTCCCTCCTGAGGGACGTCCCAGCAGCTAGGCAACAGCTGTGCCCTTACCCTGCACCAGATTCACACCCGATTCTCAGATATGTCCCTATAATTCACACAGAGTTTCTCTGACGGTGACATAAATGGATGCTACGTATACTACCGTCTACTGCCCATCTGTGTGGTCTTATCAAGTGCAAAACTGACAAAATAATAACTCATTAATTAGACATAACATTTATGTTGTAATAATTAAATAATTAATGAAAATCACGCTGGAGTTTTTAGGGATCCACATTTAGAATATTGTGGCCTAAAATATTTTTTACAAAAATTGTTTTTTTGTTCAATAAACAAAGAAAGAAATAATCGTTTCTCAACAATTTGCAAAGAACGGTTTGTTTAGATTAAAAATACTGAAAATATGATGAGTAAAAATAAATGGTGTTTTCAAAGAAAATGAAAAATTGTGTGAACTTTCTTTTGGTAGAGATTAAATGGTGCCTCATCAAAATTGTACGAATGTGGTTATGGCATCAATAAAAACATCCCCAGTTTCCAGAAATCTAATATGACATATGCTATGATTAATGGCAGGCTCAAAGCATACTGCAGCCAAGACATTTCCTAGAGATTGTCAATTCCTTCCAGTACCAACTGTTGTATCATCAGCCACAGACTGAGACTCTTGGGCTAATGTGATGATGTGCTAATGTGATAAACATAATTGATCAGTGAGTTTTTAATATTTTGTTGATAGTTAAAGGTCAATTAATTTTTTTATCGTCTCATCATGATAAATTGAACCTATCTAATTTCCACTACAACATGCTAACATGTTTGTGCAAATTTTTTATTTAGTTTTGATGAAATCATCACACAAACTGTTACATTATTTTTGACTGGATCCGGTTAAAAATCAGCAGAAAAATGGCAAAAGTGGTCTGATTCTATATACTATAACTTTTAGTTACTCACACTTTCACTTATTACCCGTTCTAACAATCAATGCCAATTCTTTAGATGATTCTAATGAAACTATGCACTCTTATTAAACTGATGGCACTGATGACTATTCACACACTACAGATCTGAAGAACCTGATTCATAATGAACTCAATGAATCGAGGATGGAGTTTTAATTGTGTCATCACGTCAGAAAACACAGAAATGATGGATATGACACGGCCAACCGGAGCAGACAAAACTAGGGACAGGAAGTCTGGAGCATCCCTCAGGTGTCATAGATAAACAGGACTCGCAGAAAGGTCAATAATGACAGGAATATTAGCTGGATCACTTCGCAAGATGTGTCTCCAGATGGCATGTCCACTAGTAGATGGAGGTTCACCGGATGTCATTTATCACATGTGGTTATGTCTTTGCAGAGAATGACATTGGACAGAAAAAACGATGATGAATTTTGCAGACACTAACTGGAAAAATAGGAAAAAATCTGCCGACTAGGGTCGATCTGATGGAAGCAAACTGTTTCCGTTAAAGCTCTGTCTCAAAATTTAGCAAATATCTAAAAAAAAATTATCAACATCTTGATTGGCATATTATTATATGTATTTCAAAGGAATATGTCAACATTTGTACCAAAGAATACTGTTGTGATGATTATTAATAAACAGTATTCACTATTGAGTTAAAAAAAATTATGATTTGTAAATAGTGGGTTTGTTTAGTTTTTGTTTGTTTACATTTAGTTTGTTTGCATTTGGTTTGTTTACATTTGGTTTGTTTACATTTGGTTTGTTTACATACAGGCTGCACTATTTACATACATGTTACTGGTTACATACAAGTTACAGAATATGACATGTCTGTTGGAATTCTGCTATTGTTGTATGGTAAATAATATAATAATAATAAAATATAAAATTTATATAGTGTCATATTCACCGAGTGCTCTATAAAAATACATAGGTTTTGTGATGTAATATTATGACATGTGATACAATAATAATTTTTTTATTGCCATAATAATAGCAATAGTAATAGTAGCAGTAACAATAGTAATAGTAGCAGTAACAATAGTAATAGTAGCAGTAACAATAGTAATAGTAGCAGTAACAATAGTAATAGTAGCAGTAACAATAGTAATAGTAGCAGTAACAATAGTAATAGTAGCAGTAACAATAGTAATAGTAGCAGTAACAATCAGGGATGAATTAACAACATGGGAACTTAATATGTAACAAACTTACCAGGTATATCCACATATACCTATGTACATCACACGCAAGTTAAAGAAATGACAGTTCTCACGATGTTACAGTTTCAGATATGGAAACCTTCTGTGGTCTGAGATTAAGAATGTACGGAGCTGCTCCCATTAACCTTTGTAACATGGGCAGTTGCTGGGAGGAACGGGAAAAGAGGGTTACGCAGTGAAACCTCTAAGGAGGCAGGTACAGCCGAAAGGTCAACTGGGAGACGGTAGTTTCTGGCAGGTATACAGAGGGTTAGAAAAAAGTAGACAATGAACATAAGTTTAGCTGACTCTTAGAGTGCAGTGGACCCTGTTTACAGTAGACATCACTGGGACAGGGGAAATGTGTTCTTCATAGACAGGTGTGTGCGTTATTGACAGGTGTTTGTTACATACAAGAGTTGTACATTATAATAATTTCAAAGACAAATTTTTAGACTAAGAACATTGTATTTGGAGCCCACTTGTGTTTGAATTTGATAGTTTTATATAAAAAGACAACAATGGGGAATTAAAACAATGGTGTAAAATATATCATATTAAGGATAGTGCTCAAATTGTTGCCACATACAAAACCATAAATACCTGAAAAAAATAACTAAAATTGCAAGTCACTGGTTAAAATTTACATCTATTTGCCGAAAAAAAAATTGTGTTATTGACAGCATCATTTTGTCTGATGTGACTCAATGTTCATGAAAGGTGGGTGCATGGTTTAATAACACATTAAAATGTGACTATTAGTTGTTAAATGTGGAACATTTTACTGTACAAGTTACAGAATATTACATGTCTGACTCAATCAATGTGGGAGAATGCCCTTCTTGGCTTACCGCTTACTTGGCTTACCCAATATACAAATACAACCCTGGGGTGAATAGCAACAGGTGTTCTCTCACCCACAGCTGACAACCATTGGGGTAAATAAACATTTAAAATCAACATGTAGCAACAAACAGATGAGACAATACTATGCAACAATGGTGAGGCCAGTAAATAAACACTCCAAATAGATGAGACAATACTATGCAACAATGGTGAGGCCAGTAAATAAACACTCCAAATAAACCCACAGAGGACTGGCCCTGTATTTTAATTGCAAGTGCTTGGTGATAATTTGGGGACACTTTGTGTTATATAATCGTTTAGCAAGTCATTAAATTGGAGTACTAAAAACAACCACACATTTCTTATTAAAATATTTAAAATATGACATTTTCATTGAGATTTGTTAATAAAACAAATTACATGGATAATTTCAGTGGTTATTTTATGACAACTATAATTGAATTCAAATATAAAACTCAGTTTTCTAAGCATTCAAAAGTCAACTGTGCCACCTGGAAACTGCTTCAATAGGTATTTAAATCAAAATTGATGTGTTTAAGTAATATGTGATGTTATTAAAATATACATGTTTTTATAGATAAACAGGAGGTAAACTGGGCAGACAGCTGCATCATTCTGCGTCAGTCATAAAAAATACTTTAGACATCAACTCTCCCCGAAACCAGAAACTTTTCACTTGGCCGAAAGAATTGCAAGATTGTCTCTATGGGATATATCATCTTGAGAAAAAGTTGTCAGAAGGAGAAATCGAAGGGAATCGGGCAAAGGGAGACAGCGATCAACATTGATGGATCACAAAACTGGGATTCATGGCTGGACGGGAGGACAAAAGTTGATGAATCTGTGCAGATGAAAACTTAAAACTGTCATCGGAATGTCTCGCTGTCAGCATCACATTGGGGCCCACAGGCACGGTGATGTCATGGGGGCTATTTGTGGAAAAGTGGGTGCTAGGCGGGAAGGCGAGGTGGTTTTTATCACAGGTAATCTATTACATCTTACTGCTTCCATCTCAGCAAGTGTATGTATGTTTGTATGTGTGTTATGTATGTTTGTATGTGTGTTATGTATGTATGTATGTGTTATGTATGTTTGTATGTGTGTTATGTATGTTTGTATGTGTGTTATGTATGTTTGTATGTGTGTTATGTATGTTTGTATGTGTGTTATGTATGTTTGTATATGTTATGTATGTTTGTATGTGTGTTATGTATGTTTATATGTGTGTTATGTATGTTTATATGTGTTATGTATGTTTGTATGTGTGTTATGTATGTTTGTATGTGTGTTATGTATGTATGTGTTATGTATGTTTGTATGTGTGTTATGTATGTATGTGTTATGTATGTTTGTATGTGTGTTATGTATGTATGTGTTATGTATGTGTGTTATGTATGTATGTATGTATGTATGTATGTATGTATGTATGTATGTATGTATGTATGTGTTATGTATGTTTGTATGTGTGTTATGTATGTTTGTATGTGTGTTATGTATGTTTGTATGTGTGTTATGTATGTTTGTATGTGTGTTATGTATGTTTGTATGTGTTATGTATGTTTGTATGTGTTATGTATGTTTGTATGTGTGTTATGTATGTATGTTATGTATGTTTGTATGTGTGTTATGTATGTTTGTATGCATATTATGTATGTTTGCATGTGTGTTATGTATGTTTGTATGTGTTATGTATGTTTGTATGTGTGTTATGTATGTTTGTATGTGTGTTATGTATGTTTGTATATGTTTTATGTATGTTTGTATGTGTGTTATGTATGTTTGTATGTGTGCTATGTATGTATGTGTTATGTATGTTTGTATGTGTGTTATGTATGTTTGTATGTGTGTTATGTATGTTTGTATGTGTGTTATGTATGTTTGTATGTGTGTTATGTATGTTTGTATGTGTTATGTATGTTTGTATGTGTGTTGTGCTACTCCTCCTGGATGCTTTGTATCTCGGGCGCCAAACTTTCAGGTGTTCATCTATGACCCGTCTCAGTTTTGTTTTCGAAAATTCACCCTGCTATTACTTACTCTGTCAATGAATGGTCGAAATACCCTTTGTAGTTATTATGTACAATTGTCCACAGTCGTATGTGAACAATTACGTACAATTGTTCACAACATCATGGGTCTTTTCTATGACTGTCCCAAGTTACGTAATACAAGGGCAAGTCGTTACTAAATGTTACTATAACTGCCAGTATTACGTCACAATTACCCAAGAAGCCATCAAGACATTGACAGGCAACACCATCTACTAAGGCATAGATGGATATTTCTGTGATAATGTGTACCCTGTAATTGTACAGTCATGTATGAACTACAGAATTATCCATTCTGGATGAAAAGTATTTTTGGCTAGTTACAATTAATAATAATATAAAACTTCTACTGTGAATAAATCCTGGGAAACCCAAAATTAGAGGTGCATCAACAGACAAAGATTAAGCAATCTCAAGATCAATATATAATGTTTAAAGTTGTCAACTGACGGATGGGTCCAGTGGTGAGCCACAGGTAAGTTGTCAACTGACGGATGGGCCCAGTGGTAAGCCACAGGTAAGTTGTCAACTGATGGATGTGTCCAGTGGTGAGCCACAGGTAAGTTGTCAACTGACAGATGGGTCCAGTGGTGAGCCACAGGTAAGTTGTCAACTGACAGATGGGTCCAGTGGTGAGCCACAGGTAAGTTATCAACTGACAGATGGGTCCAGTGGTGAGCCACAGGTAAGCATAGCTAAGACGATAAGTCTTCAAATGACACAACATTTTATAATGTTTCCTACTACCCTAACACTAACAGGGAGTGAATTCCATAGGGTTGGTGCGGCAACTGAGAAAGCACTAGTGCTGATGTTTGTCTTAACACTGGGAAAGAAAAGTGGATTAGAACCAGACGATCAAACCTGGCTGGGTTGTCTTGCAGGAGTGAGCAGTGAATGTAAATATGCCAGTTGCTTAGATGAAAGTGCCTGATTAGTAATAGTACAGATCTCAAAATCATACGACATCGGACAGGATGCCAAAAATTGCTGTTATTTTAATGCATGTCATCTAACTTAGTGTATGCAATTTTTTTATTTTAACTTAAATTTTACTAATTTGTTATCACTTTTGTGTCTAATATGGGAGTTTGCAATATAAAAGAACCATGTATTTTGATTATTCTTAAATATCTGCCTATCAGTAAATCCCTACCACTTGGGAATGGTGCTACCTGCAACGGTAACAGAAAGTTCGATTTTACCTCTTGCTCAATTTGTCTGTAGTACCCTACATTCTGTCATCACATTGGGAAGATCTGAGCAGTTTTCTAAAGTCCTGTCTGTCTTCATGCTACATGGCATTGAGTGAGTTTGTTTTGCTTAGAGGGCAGATCCTAGACCACTGTTTACCCTCACCTTTCTCAGCAGGCAGGTAACTGGAGAGACAGAGTCATTGCTACCTGGGGCCAGGTGTGTTACACACTGGGACTGGGCTAGATACCCTGGGGTGCGGTTGACACCACAACCCTCCGAGATCCTTAAACCTTGCGGGGAATCTGTCAGCGCACCACTTGGGAGTATGCTGATGATTAGTTACAATATGATATCCTGGTTTATTTCTCACATTACAGAAGTGCATGTAAAAATACCTGTAATATGAAAATGTTTCTATATACAGTGGCGTATTTAGGGGGCCATGGTCCCCCTTTGGCAAAAAATTTTTTCTGTATGTAACTTGTTGTACTGCTACAACTAAACTAAACCTTTGCAAGATGCTAGATATGTCACTGTACAATTTTATGAAATCGGGGTTTAATATTTATTAAAATTTTTATTAAAACTATATAATAAAACATTTTGTGTGCAATTATTTGCAAATTACAAACATTTTATCAAACAACAACTTTAATATCTAATTGAATAGTTTATCAATATGGAATATGGTTAGGGAATATTTAAAACGTGACACAGCAGACAAGTCATGATGTTACTGTGACACATAAACTGTACTACTTTTTGGGTGCCCAGTGTCAACTTGCCCGACTTTCCCTTTTTGTGGTTAGTGGTTTCACCTTCCCATGCACATCCCAAGATGGGAGAGATGGGATAATATGACATAGTGGGAGAATATTGTATTGGGACCACAGCTGTTCCATTAACATTTCACACGGAAATGTATTCTGGGGTTAAAGAGACCATAAGTCAGAGTTATGAGTCAGACTGGACACAAGCTAACCCCAAAGCAGTGTTTGCCTGTCTGGACAGCACAAGCTGCACTTATGACCCCTGTATTCAAGTTTCAAAAAGCTGTACATAAATAATTTCTTTTAGTAAAATAATAATGTAAAGACTTTGTTCGAAACTGCATTTCCACTTTAAGTTCTCATTGGTCCTTCACTCTCGTGATGACTTTTCGTGGTTTCATGTTTAATGATTCTGATTTGTTGCGCCTCTGAGCTCAGATCAGTGAGGAATTAGGTGCTGTAGACGTTTTATTATTATCATAAATTAATAATATGCATTTCACTAAAGCAGAAGTGGTCTTTTCCCACCTGGATGCCCCAGTAGTGCCAATCGTGCCTATGGCAGCGGTATCCAAGGTTCAAAAAGCTCTAGATAAATAATCTTCTTTTTTACTAAAATAACATTTCTTTATATATATATATCAATAACATGTATTTCCTGCTAGTCAATAATGACACTGTTGCAAAACATGAACATAAATTTAACCTGAAATAGCAAATTTACGACACATAATTGCAGCACTAATTCAGACTAAGTAGATAGACAATGATCTAAAATAAAAAATATACTAGAAGATGGACTGAAAAAAGAAGAAACTGAAGGATGAATGAAAGAGAATAGGTTGAAAGGATGGAGGATGGAATGGATGAATGTACTGAAAGAAAACAATGCATTGGGAAGATGAAGATAAGGAAAAGATAATGGATTCTTTGGAGATGTAAACAATGGAAAGACAATGGATCCTTTGGGGCGATGGAGATAAGGACAGAGAATGAGTTCAAGTGTAAACATTGGAAGTGAAGGATCGTGCCAAGTAACAGTCAACTAGTGGTGTGCAGTCATCAATAAAGTTCACTATCTTTTACAGTGTATGCATGCATGAGTGCGTGTGTGTGCGTGTCGCACATCTTTATAGACAAGCGCACACGAACACTTCTGTAATGTTAACAATGCTTAACATAAAAAAAATTTATATAACTATGGCAATTAAACCCCCTATAGGGTCAGGGTTATTTAGCATACTTTGGATTAAGATTGAATAAATACACCTTCACTGCAGCGGATAGGGATAAAAAGATCAAAGGAACTAAATTCTGGCAATACCAGCACTGGCAATTCCTGCTGGGATAAAAATTTTGCTTTTTTGTTGACAAACTCCATAAATAATTAATTGCAAGCTTACCAGTGTGCAAGACTTGCTTACACAGCTCAAGAACTCTTCTATTATTTCATTAACTGTGTCCAAATAATAACATTCCAACTTTAACACAACAATACAGTTACTTTTACTTGATGGATTCCCAATAAACCAACATCGATAATGTATTAAAAACCCTGTGGTGCACTAAAAAAATCAGATTAACCTACCAAGTACTTTCTCCGTGCTCTCCCTTCCCATCTGTCAGTCCGGGGAAGAAACTAGCTCCCAGTGAATGATCCCGTTTCCCTCCTGTGCTTACAGTGCAGCTGCCGGAGAAGACTAGAGTTGCACCAGGGCTGCCGGGAGAGGCCACAGGGAGAGTGAGTAACACCCCACTCCCTCTACCAAACCTTGCTCCCACTCCTCGGAGAACCACTGTAATCCCAGCCTGGAGGGGCAGGTCGTTTCAAAGTCTGGACACCTGAGGACGCAGCCCACACCTCACTATTGGTTGCTACCAGGGACATACCAACCAATGGGAGGTTTCCCACATGCTGGGATATTGTCCGCTTCTTTTGTTTTATCCCTGTGTGTGGAGTAATTCATGTCACTTTATTCCTCTTTACAGAGATTCATCAGTTTCAAGGGGTATGCTTTCCTTAAACACATCCAGGCTATTACAGTTTACCGCAGTAAATAAAGCAACATTTCTCTGACATCACCTCTAGTTTGTTACACATTCAAAGCACATTTGTGAAACTTTATCTCCTCAGATTGATGCCAATCACTCTGACTGATTGAGTTGGTAATTAATGAGCCAGGCTACTTGTGTGGTCTTCCACAGGTAAGTTTAATTAAACACTAATTACTCATGTAATCTCCAGGACCTGTTGACATGTTTCACGTGTGACTTATTAGGCAAATCAGGCTAACAATTTAATTACTTTCTAGGTGTTTTTACAGCGAAAGCTACACTCAATTTGCACTAATCAGCATGGGATTATTCATTTACTCCTTACAGTTTTAGTGTTTCGGTATAAAGTCTGACTGTTTTTTGTTGTTGTAAAATCATATTATGCTGTATAAGCGATATCTATTGTAAGATATTGGCTACACAAATGTGTTTATTAACTAGTTTTTAAATATAAGAAAACATCTCCCCTACCGTTCAGTACATTTAAACAACTGTCAACAATTTCCAGTACCTGTTTATCTGGATCAGGCATTCATGTGAAATATGCAAAAATTAATATTGAGATTCTCCCTAGGAAATCCTGCATCCACCAACACGCATCTTGATATTCTCCCCAACATACATCCAACATGCATTTTGAGATGCTCCCTTAGAAATTCACCAACCATGACTTTTGAGAATCTCCCCCGGAATTGTCACCAATGTCCCCTTTCCAGGAACACACTGTCACTGTTGTTGAGACTTGAGAGACTTCCTTCTAGGATGGGAAACCTTGTAGGATGGGAAAACCCCTGGGAACGCCCCTGCTGGGAATCACTTCTAATTGTGTATAAGATAACTGTGTCAAAGGCAGATTATTTCTGCCCTGATCTGACAGCTTGATCAATAGATATCTCAACAGAAAAAAAGTTGCAATGAATCACCAACTGTCATAGTATGCTTGATGTGGTGAGTCAATGGTTGTAAAGTCATGCGGAACTATCTGTCGTGACTAAACAAAATTAAACAAATTAATAATCCAGCCTTCGGATTTGAAGATGGCATTTACTAATGGTCATTTTCTCATTTCACAATTAAAAGTTCAACAACTCATGAACTGTTGTACAGATCATACTGATACTTATCATGCCGATCTTGTAACGATAAATAAGTCTCAACAAACACATTACTTGATTACATCACAATGGTAGTGGTAAGATAAAGGTCGAAGGAATGTGTATATGATATAAATCCCAAACAATTTGACACCAGATAATTTATACTATGACAATTTGACACCAGGACAATTCAACACAGTTGTCAATTTACAAAGAGAACATTGTCAAATTAAAGCTGCAATTAACCACCATTTTTTCAATCAACGACAACACACATTTTAATTGGGTATCAATTTACAACCAACATGAATAAGAAATACTGGGTAGGAAATGATTTGTGTCCAATTATGCACTTTCATGGGTGTCATGTTTTAATTGCTGTGTTTGTAGATTTTATTGATATCCTGTACTCACATGCTATTGCACAATTAATGCTAGATTTAGAGCAAAGGTCAAGAGTCACAACCTTACCAACCACCCTGAGGTGACAAGAGACAACAAAGGGGTAAATTGTTCAGCCAGTGTATTCCTTCCTATTCAATGGGGTACAACTGCATAGTTAGCATTTATGTCAAGATAAAACTCTAATCTGTATAACTGATTTGACAGACCCTCTAGACAATCTCTGATTTTTTTCAGATAATACTTATGAGTCACCTTTGTAGCCCTGTTGAATACAGGTATTTACCCTACAGTTGTATTTCACTGGTTGTATTTGATCAGGTTTTCCTTTGAAGTTCTTGTAAACAATTTGTTCAACTCACTGATTGACAGGGAATCTCTCTTCAGTTCACAACCCTGCCTCTTGGCTATTCCACACCCTCTACCATATATGTTCCCAATCACCCTTTCATGTTTAATGACCCTTCCCAATGTGGGCACAGGGCTGTCCCTGTGGAAACACTGGACAGGTTGGCCATCCCCTCTGGGGAAGGAGGGTGGAGGGGCTGACCCAGGAAATTAGAATCCCTGTTTCATCTCTAATGACAATTAACAGCAGCAGGTGGAGTAACTAGTGTCCCAGAACAGGGAGCAACCCTAGGGAATAGGAAGTCAGCCCTTCCCAAAATGTTTCCTTAGAATCAGAATAATGCATGGAATCCAGAATTTATTCATCCAAGCTGGTGCTGTGGCAGGGTGAAAATCTAGACAAATATATGTGGATATTACAATTAATAGCAAATTACAAATAAAATAGCAATTAAATTATTTAACAGTCAAGTTCAGGGGACTCGTATTAATGCTATAACCAAAATAGTTTGTCTGATGACATTTGCACAAACAAGCTAGCATGTCGTAGTGGATACTAGATAGTTAGGTTCGATTGTTTGCGAAATGACTATGAAAGGCAGCTTTAAGTGTACCTGTGTGTGCGCGCGCGCGCGCGCATGTGTGTGTGTGTGTGTGTGTGTGTGTGCATGCGTGCATGTGCATGTTTTTTGTGGGTGTTTGGGCAAGCTTGTAAATAATTGCAAGCAGCCTTACCATATCTTCCTGCTTTAGAAGCTGGAGACTATAAGCAGCCAGTTCCCTAGTGTATAATTCCACCTTGGCATTACGGCACAAACCTTCATAAAATCTACCTACTGGCAACTGTTTGCAATCGCCTGCTGTATTTTACTGTCCAATCAAACTCATGGTAGCGATCATGGCAAATGCGACCCATTTTATGTCATCTTTAATCAAGATACTCTGTCAATAACTGTAAGATCTCTTGTTGTTATTTTGATTGACTGGAGCACACAGAATGCTCCCTGGGTTCGAGAAGGGAGCATAAAGTAGGATTTTACTGTTGTTGCCGGGCTGGAATGTCTAATATAGAGGAAGATAATCCCTAGGGTGGCATGCAGTTAATCCCTCATAAAGAACATGAAGACATGCTTGGCTGAGTTTATTAAGAATCCTCTATGGAAGATTAGGAAGGCGCATAGATGTCATCCAGTGCAAATGCAACCACACAAATATGTCATCTAATATGAAAAAGAAAATTACCAGTTTATTACATTTTTTTAGTAATTAGGATATAATATACTTTTTATTTGCAGTAATTATACATGTATAATTTTTTTTATGTTTATTGTGAAAGCATGTTTTTATTATATTGATTACAGTTTACCAATTCTGTATTGAAGCACCGCTGAATAAATTTTTTATTTAGTCCGGACATGAAAGTTATTATTATTAAAAAACTTTCTGAGATCATAAATATCACAGCTGTTGGAGATTGAATCACTATAGATATTGCAAACAAAATATACAGACCATGTTACATTAGATACACACTTATGTGTGCTCCTATTAGGTGTTGAGAAATATACAGACCATGTTACATTAGACACACACTTATGTGTGCTCCTATTAGGTGTTGAGAAATATACAGACCATGTTACATTAGACACACACTTATGTGTGCTCCTATTAGGTGTTGAGAAATATACAGACCATGTTACATTAGACACACACTTATGTGTGCTCCTATTAGGTGTTGAGAAATATACAGACCATGTTACATTAGACATACACTTATGTGTGCTCCTATTAGGTGTTGAGAAATATACAGACCATGTTACATTAGACACACACTTATGTGTGCTCCTATTAGGTGTTGAGAAATATACAGACCATGTTACATTAGACACACACTTATGTGTGCTCCTATTAGGTGTTGAGAAATATATAGATCATGTTACATTAGACACACACTTATGTGTGCTCCTATTAGGTGTTGAGAAATATATAGATCATGTTACATTAGACACACACTTATGTGTGCTCCTATTAGGTGTTGAGAAATATATAGATCATGTTACATTAGACACACACTTATGTGTGCTCCTATTAGGTGTTGAGAAATATATAGATCATGTTACATTAGACATACACTTATGTGTGCTCCTATTAGGTGTTGAGAAATATATAGATCATGTTACATTAGACACACACTTATGTGTGCTCCTATTAGGTGTTGAGAAATATATAGATCATGTTACATTAGACACACACTTATGTGTGCTCCTATTAGGTGTTGAGAAATATATAGATCATGTTACATTAGACACACACTTATGTGCGCTCCTATTAGGTGTTGAGAAATATATAGATCATGTTACATTAGACACACACTTATGTGTGCTCCTATTAGGTGTTGAGAAATATATAGATCATGTTACATTAGACACACACTTATGTGTGCTCCTATTAGGTGTTGAGAAATATATAGATCATGTTACATTAGACACACACTTATGTGTGCTCCTATTAGGTGTTGAGAAATATATAGATCATGTTACATTAGACACACACTTATGTGTGCTCCTATTAGGTGTTGAGAAATATATAGACCATGTTACATTAGACACACACTTATGTGTGCTCCTATTAGGTGTTGAGAAATATATAGATCATGTTACATTAGACACACACTTATGTGTGCTCCTATTAGGTGTTGAGAAATATATAGATCATGTTACATTAGACACACACTTATGTGTGCTCCTATTAGGTGTTGAGAAATATATAGATCATGTTACATTAGACACACACTTATGTGTGCTCCTATTAGGTGTTGAGAAATATATAGATCATGTTACATTAGACACACACTTATGTGTGCTCCTATTAGGTGTTGAGAAATATATAGATCATGTTACATTAGACACACACTTATGTGTGCTCCTATTAGGTGTTGAGAAATATATAGATCATGTTACATTAGACACACACTTATGTGTGCTCCTATTAGGTGTTGAGAAATATATAGATCATGTTACATTAGACACACACTTATGTGTGCTCCTATTAGGTGTTGAGAAATATATAGATCATGTTACATTAGACACACACTTATGTGTGCTCCTATTAGGTGTTGAGAAATATATAGATCATGTTACATTAGACACACACTTATGTGTGCTCCTATTAGGTGTTGAGAAATATATAGACCATGTTACATTAGACATACACTTATGTGTGCTCCTATTAGGTGTTGAGAAATATATAGATCATGTTACATTAGACATACACTTGTGTGCTCCTATTAGGTGTTGAGAAATATATAGACCATGTTACATTAGACACACACTTATGTGTGCTCCTATTAGGTGTTGAGAAATATATAGATCATGTTACATTAGACACACACTTATGTGTGCTCCTATTAGGTGTTGAGAAATATATAGACCATGTTACATTAGACACACACTTATGTGTGCTCCTATTAGGTGTTGAGAAATATATATACCATGTTACATTAGACATACACTTATGTGTGCTCCTATTAGGTGTTGAGAAATATATAGATCATGTTACATTAGACATACACTTATGTATGCTCCTATTAGGTGTTGAGAAATATATAGATCATGTTACATTAGACACACACTTATGTGTGCTCCTATTAGGTGTTGAGAAATATATAGATCATGTTACATTAGACACACACTTATGTATGCTCCTATTAGGTGTTGAGAAATATATAGATCATGTTACATTAGACACACACTTATGTGTGCTCCTATTAGGTGTTGAGAAATATATAGACCATGTTACATTAGACATACACTTATGTATGCTCGTATTAGGTGTTGAGAAATATATAGATCATGTTACATTAGACATACACTTATGTGTGCTCCTATTAGGTGTTGAGAAATATACAGACCATGTTACATTAGACATACACTTATGTATGCTCCTATTAGGTGTTGATAAATATATAGATCATGTTACATTAGACATACACTTATGTGTGCTCCTATTAGGTGTTGAGAAATATATAGACCATGTTACATTAGACATACACTTATGTATGCTCCTATTAGGTGTTGAGAAATATATAGATCATGTTACATTAGACACACACTTATGTGTGCTCCTATTAGGTGTTGAGAAATATATAGACCATGTTACATTAGACATACACTTATGTGTGCTCCTATTAGGTGTTGAGAAATATATAGACCATGTTACATTAGACATACACTTATGTATGCTCCTATTAGGTGTTGAGAAATATATAGATCATGTTACAGTAGACACACACTTATGTGTGCTCCTATTAGGTGTTGAGAAATATATAGACCATGTTACATTAGACATACACTTATGTGTGCTCCTATTAGGTGTTGAGAAATATATAGACCATGTTACATTAGACATACACTTATGTATGCTCCTATTAGGTGTTGAGAAATATATAGATCATGTTACATTAGACACACACTTATGTGTGCTCCTATTAGGTGTTGAGAAATATATAGACCATGTTACATTAGACATACACTTATGTGTGCTCCTATTAGGTGTTGAGAAATATATAGACCATGTTACATTAGACACACACTTATGTGTGCTCCTATTAGGTGTTGAGAAATATATAGACCATGTTACATTAGACATACACTTATGTATGCTCCTATTAGGTGTTGAGAAATATATAGACCATGTTACATTAGACACACACTTATGTGTGCTCCTATTAGGTGTTGAGAAATATATAGATCATGTTACATTAGACATACACTTATGTATGCTCCTATTAGGTGTTGAGAAATATATAGACCATGTTACATTAGACATACACTTATGTATGCTCCTATTAGGTGTTGAGAAATATATAGATCATGTTACATTAGACATACACTTATGTGTGCTCCTATTAGGTGTTGAGAAATATATAGACCATGTTACATTAGACATACACTTATGTGTGCTCCTATTAGGTGTTGAGAAATTTAGCGGAAAAAATTTGATTGTAAGATTTTGGAAGAATACTGAGCAGATTACTTCTTAGAACATTTCTATACTAATTGCAGCAGTGAAATAATGCACCTCAAACTCTTAAATACAATTCAATGAATATTCACCAAACTAGGAAATGCAGCTTGATTGCAAGGATATGTCACTTAATAATGTTGATAAATAAATTGTGATTATATTTGTAAAGTCAGAGGTCAAGTTGAAAATACGTGGGCTAAAATGCATAATAAAATAAATATTTATTGTGAGCACTTAAATGGCCGATACAGCGGAAGATATTTCACTTGTTACACACTGACAGTGAGATATAGAGGCAGGATGTGACTACACAATTTTTATTTCAGGAACATGATGAAGGCAATTGTGGTAAAAATAATGAAGGCATAGGGGGAATACTTACCCCCATGGGAAAACAGACAAAATTGTGCAATGTACAAATGTTAATGTACAAGTGTGAAACATGCCATAAATCACAATTATCTGATTTCAAGGAACTAACAGAAAAGATGAACTTCCATGAAATAAATGTCTCCCTTTGTTTGTTTCATGATGCATCTAAAAGCAACTTAGTTGGTCGAATTGAACCGAACAAAGAAAGCATTATTCAGAGTGAATCACTTGTGCAATAAGCCAGTAATTAATTATAACAAACACTCTAAAAACCTGGTCATTAAATTCTTCCTGCTGGAAAAATCCAAAGTAATTGATGCCATGTCAAACACCATTGCCATTGGGTGATTAAGCTCTCTGCAAGATGTTTCTTCCTCTAAATACCTCTGTATCCATTACACAAACTGCCATCCAGATTTATTTTATAGCAATGGCTTTCTGGGGGTTATTAACAACCATAAAGGGGATGTCTGGACAGGACCCTCCTCTTCCTCATTCCTGTTTTAACCCCACCCCAACCCATAAAACGGCAGAGTGGGCATGGAATTTTTATTGCTTCCAAAACATTCCCTGGGGGTAATTGCCCTGGGGCAGGGTAATTTTTGAGCAATTTTTTATGGCTGCACATGTATTTTATAACTAAGTGCTATTATGAACCCTATGTTATTGGGTCTACCAGGGGGGTCTGACAAGATGACTGGACATTTAGGACATGAAATGCTACTAATCACAAGCAATGCAACTAATGAGTATCCCTGACAAATGATGCCAGGTGGGGAGATAGCAACAGTATGAAAGCCAGGCTCAAGGCAGATTACTTCAAAACCACCAGTAAAAGAGGTCAGACTTCTATAAAAGTTGTTTCTGCAATTCACTGAGCCCATCAAGAATCAGGTTCATTCATGTTCAACTCTGTAGTTCGTGAATAGTTTATGTAATATGTGCAGTCGGTTTAGTAAAGAGAGCGTACTTTTGTTAAAATCATTGAAAGAACAGAGTTTGATTTAACTACCAATAGTATGACTAGCCATATATTATAGTATATTATAGTATATTATAGTATATACAGGTGGATGTACACATTGCCACCTTTGCCTTTTTTCAAAAAATTTTGGTTCACCTGAATCAAAATTAATTGAGGAGTTTGTCAGATGGTTTCATTCAAATGAAATAACACATTTGTACAAACGAGCTATAATGCATGTCACAGTCGATACTTGAAAGGTTCGTTTTTTTGTAAAATTACTCAAATGAGATGAGTGAAAAATGGAATTAGAGAGGAAGCTTTAACGAACTGTTTGCTAAAGGAAATTTTCTTTATTTAAAGAAGAACTTGTAGTCCTTCATAGGTGAGGCAACGGAGACAACTGATTCAGGCTTATGCCACACTAGCATTTACATAATATTACCATGAAACAATCTTCATATCAGAAAACGTAAAAACATGATATTATAAAAAGTGAAAGTCCCATTATTTCAGCATATTAACAAGGAGTGGGAGAAGACAAATGAACTTGGAACAATGGAAGAAACCTTTCACCTCCCCTCACATTTCAGAGCACAAAACTTAAAACAATATGATTAAAATTGTAAAATACCAAAATCCACCCAGTTCCCCACTCAGGGTGTTTAACATTTCATACACAAGCTGAATATCAGGTGCACTTGCGATATACTTGTGAACTGGAGTTCATGGAATAACGAAAGGACAATACACTAAATGAATACCTGGTACTTAATAATTTTAAAAATAATAATACTTTCTGGTTGGACAAACTAACACTAAACAGGGATGCAGTTCTTGCTCCTTGTAAACTTTCTAATGCAGGGTTGTGTCAGCTGTTGGACACTTAATTATCAGTCTGATAGTCCACCCACTGTTAAGTGGATAGCAGTACCTGGAAGCGACTTTGTATGGAAGTTATACATCTCTCTTACTGGGAACTTGAAGAAGAAAAAGATCGCAGCTGATTCGTTGATGGGATGAAGTGGAACGTGCAGTGTCCATGTTGTCTGTCAATCATCTACGTTTTTGTGACAAAAGAAAAACTTTGCTGTGGCAGTTTGCCAGGAAACTCATAGCAGCTGTGCATGTCAAGATCGCATTGACAACATTAATAGGTGTTAGCATCACTTTCAGAATCTCATAAGTTTTTCTTGAGCTTTCATTGACTCATAGAGAGACAAAATGTTATGAATCAGTATCACTTGTTCCCGTCAAGATGACTTGAACCATCTGGTAGGTATGACATAGACCAGGGACAGCACTTCTGGTGATAAATATGAAAGTGTTTTTGTCTGTTTAAAGCCAGTCATACACATACCTGACAAATAATTAGCCAAGTCAATGGACTGATTTTTCAGATGCCAGAAGTCCACAAAAAGTGTTGCCAACTGTTGGTGAAGAACATACACATAACGACCCTAGTCGCCAACATGTTGAAAACTGAAGAACTGGTACGTGTACAACGGGTCTTAGATAATGTTGCTGTCAAACTGCTTCAGGGCGAAGTAGTCACAGAAATGATGTAACCTGTTTGGGTTGTGAAAAAAGATCAAAGAACTGAAATAAGAATAGGATATAAAATAGATCTTGGGGAAAATTAACACTGAGACGTGATTCCACAAAAAAATTTATTAAAGTATAGAAATCAGATATCATTGTTATCTGAATGTTTCCATACTATTCAGAAAGGTGGAAGAAAATTAACAAATAACAAAACAAAACTCATTGATCTATTCCTTTCATGTATCTGTTATCAGTTACTCTTGCCTGCGTTAGTGACACTTTATTATTAAAAAAAAAAAATTTCAATAATATAATATTTTTCTGCAACTATATCTAATTGATTTTTACCTGTCTCTCAGTGATGGAGGCTTTCTGCCTAAGTTGTCATATCTATCAAGGGGCAGTTGTCATAGCTATCAAGGGGTCAGTTGTCTATTGTCTATGTCAACTGGTTATTCCATTAACATCAGTGCATCTGCCTCTGGACAGAACTTAATAATTGATATTAGCAGCTCAAGAGTTATCAGCAGGCTGGGCCTTTGTGATAACCAAATATTGGCTCTTCTTCATTGATAATTACTGGGACTAATTACTCTGCATGTCATTAATATTTTCACCTGCAATTTGATATTAGGTGATGGTGTAAGATTGTTTTTCATGTTGAATTTTATCTTGTGTTTAGTGTGCATGTCACTCTTATTTATGTTTAACCAGACAAGCTATTTCATACAGATTACCTGTATTCTATATGGATTTTGGGAAGAATATCATGGCTGCGGATTTCATTTCATGAAGATCATATACTTCATAGCCTGTTGTATGGTTATGTTGATACTGGATATGCACTGAAAGTATTAACAGAGAGCCATAGTCCAAAAATAAGTCAGATATCTGATGGAACCAAGTAGATTTGGTTTGATGTAGCTATATTTTGTAGCCGGAATTGGAATACAATAGGTTGATTAGTATATCAAATTGTGTACAGATTTATCCAGAAGTTCAATTCAAAAATACGGATTTCAACCCAAACAAAACGGCTTGTCTGGTTGAACATTGACGGAATGGCCATTATGTTGTGCAATCTGGTCAACTAGACAGTGACACTTAGTGCTGACACTGGCTAGACAGTGGACAATGGGTGGATAGTGTGGGGGGCTATTAGTCATTACCTATCATTTATGATGCAACGGCTTAGAAGCATCTAAGGGCGGCAGAGTTTCCTGGGACAATTTTTTTAGAAAAACACCACCAGTTTGCAATAGGCTACTGTACATTTATTTTTGGAGGGTGATGTGAACATTGTGCATTTTAATATGCTATTGCTCTTTTAAAGAAGTTTTTACATAATGAAATCCACAGAGTCGACAGTGCTTGGAACTGGAAAGAATGGATGCAATTGACTAATTATAACATATACAATTTGTGATATTTCAATTTTTAAAATAAAAATCCAATTATTTTTCACATTACAAAATTAATGCCGTATTTTTATTAAATTGGATTCATATAATTTATAAATATAAATTATATTAATATTTTCCTCAGTGTCTCTGTGCTTCAAGCAAAACAGTTTTTTCAATATCTGTCATTACTTTGATCAACATCCATTCTTACTACAGAAACACAACGGGCTGTTCTGCTTAATGCAGCCACTCAGCTTATTAGACAAATTATTTGCTTATTATCAATTATTCATGGTGATATCCATTTAGTCCATATTATATGCGTTAGTGTGGCGAGTTATGTCATCAAAGTAAGCAACTATCTAATATGTTGAATGTAAGAGACAAAGGCATATTCGATTTTCTGCAGGCACACACATGCATGCATGCACGCACGTGCGGATGAAAAATATGCCATATTTGTGGTCAAGTGACTGAAGCTGTCTACCTATATAACATGTCGCTGACGGAGAGGTCAGATTGATCTTCAGGGTCTCTTAAGTTGTTTTAATGTAGTGATGTCCTGGTAATTTTTGCCTGACCTTCATATGACCTTCACATAGACTGATGACTTTGGAGACAGCTGCAACTGCATGCCTTTCTTACTTAACACCTCTACTTACCTGCAGACATAACCAAGTGTAAACCATGGCTCTAACTCAACCTAATGCACCCCTATCTCAAAGTGCACATAACTGGACTCTCCTTCTTCAACATTCATTGCCTCCTAATGTCCTCCCTGGGGAAGACCACACATAAACAGAAGGTTTTCATTGCATCCCAACAGTTCCCACTCCCAAGGGGCTCATCAAAATGCAATTATTACACAAATGTTGTCCTAGTTTCTTTCATTGCTGATAAACTTCCTTAATCAGTCACACTTTGAACACATCCCAGATAAGTCAGTGGCTAATTGTTGGTGGTTGATCAACCCCCTGAGGGGTGGACTTCACAGGGGTGAAAATGTACCCCCTGTGTATAAAGCCCCCTATAGGAATACATGTTGAAAGGGTAGGGAAATCTGGCTTGAGACTGTCCAAAAATTACTGGATGCCATAATTCTAGGAAGGGTTTCTTTGATGTACTTCTAAGATAGGCGGGCAAATATTAAAAGAAATTCTTAACAAATGCTAGCCATATAAATCAGTCTCTCCTTATTACAGAGACAGAATAAAATGAGATTTTACTTACGGTTTAGTATAAAAAAACAGAATAACTGTATACATTTAGTTTAACAAAAAGTTAAGAGATTATTATTGTACATCAAACATTTATTGGACTGTTACACATACAACTCTCAAGTTTAAACATTCATCGTCAAATATGAACAATTTACTGTCAAATAAAAGAATATAATTTTAAATATAAGGATGAAGTAGCACAACTTGGTTAAAGACTGAACTCTTCTGCCAGTGGAGGCCAGTATAACAAAGACTTCCTGTAGTATGAATCTTCAGATTCTCACAAGGAGAGGAGAGCAGAAACAAAATCCATCTTATTTCTGGGAACCTGGTAAACCATGATAACACCTGCACTTACACTGATGGGAAAATTAATGTTCTCCTTGACCACTAGTGGCCATTCTAACTGACCACTAAAGGCCATTCTGGCTGACCAGAACTATTTGAAAGGATGTGCTAAATGCTGGTGTAAACATGTGTTTAGTGTCTACATACTACATAAACATGGTAGTAGAGGAACAGAGGATGGAGGGTGGGGGTTCGGGTGTGGGTTGGGGTGGGGGGTGGGGGGTGGGTTGGGGGCAGAACTGAGGGAAGGATGAAGAGGACAGGGTTGTGGATGGAGAGTTGAGGGAAGGAGGAAGAGGGGAGAGAGGGGAGGGTTGTGGATGGAGAGTGGCAGATGAAGGGAGAGGGTAGGGTAAGGAGAGTGGCAGGTGAAGGGAAAGGGTAGGGTAGGGAGAGTGTGGAGGGGGAAGAGGGGAGGGAGGGGAGGGTTGTGCATGGAGAGTGGCATATGAAGGGAGAGGGTTGTGCATGGAGAGTGGCATATGAAGGGAGAGGGTTTTGCATAGAGAGTGGCATATGAAGGGAGAGGGTTGTGCATGGAGAGTGGCATATGAAGGGAGAGGGTTGTGCATGGAGAGTGGCAGGTGAAGGGAGAAGGTAGGGTAGGGAGAGTGTGGAGGGACGAAGAGGAGAGGGAGAGGAGGGTTGTGCATGGAGAGTGGCATATGAAGGGAGAGGGTTGTGCATGGAGAGTGGCATATGAAGGGAGAGGGTTTTGCATAGAGAGTGGCATATGAAGGGAGAGGGTTGTGCATGAAGAGTGGCATGTGAAGGGAGAGGGTTGTGCATGGAGAGTGGCAGGTGAAGGGAGAGGGTAGGGTAGGGAGAGTGGCAGGTGAAGGGAGAAGGTAGGGAAGGGAGAGTGTGGAGGGGGGAAGAGGAGAGGGAGAGGAGGGTTGTGCATGGAGAGTGGCATATGAAGGGAGAGGGTTGTGCATGGAGAGTGGCATATGAAGGGAGAGGGTTGTGCATAGAGAGTGGCATATGAAGGGAGAGGGTTGTGCATGGAGAGTGGCAGGTGAAGGAGGGTAGGGTAGGGAGAGTGCGGAGGGAAGAAGGATGATGTGAGTTATTTATTTTGAGCTGACATTAGTAGGGTAGCTCCCTAGTGACATTAGTAGGGTAGCTCCCTAGTGACATTAGTAGGGTAGCTCCCTAGTGACATTAGTAGGGTAGCTCCCTAGTGACATTAGTTGGGTAGCTCCCTAGTGACATTAGTAGGGTAGCTCCCTAGTGACATTAGTAGGGTAGCTCCCTAGTGACATTAGTAGGTTAGCTCCCTAGTGACATTAGTAGGGTAGCTCCCTAGTGACATTAGTAGGGTAGCTCCCTAGTGACATTAGTAGGTTAGCTCCCTAGTGACATTAGTAGGGTAGCTCCCTAGTGACATTAGTAGGGTAGCTCCCTAGTGACATAAGTAGGTTAGCTCCCTAGTGACATTAGTAGGGTAGCTCCCTAGTGACATTAGTAGGGTAGCTCCCTAGTGACATTAGTAGGGTAGCTCCCTAGTGACATTAGTAGGGTAGCTCCCTAGTGACATTAGTAGGGTAGCTCCCTAGTGACATAAGTAGGTTAGCTCCCTAGTGACATTAGTAGGGTAGCTCCCTAGTGACATTAGTAGGGTAGCTCCCTAGTGACATTTAATGGGAGTTTACTGAACTTATCTTGAATTTTTTATTTATATATGGGTCTAAGTTCATTACTTGTAACAATCCCACCCGTTCTTTGAATGTATGTAGTGTAATATCCAGGTAACAAACATACCAGTTCAATTGTTAAATGGATTTTACATAAAATCGACCCATTGTATGCCAGTCATATATCCCAACGGGCATCCATTTGATTTCCTGCAGCGTAATCACAGAAAGATTGACTTATCTCCCTGCTACAACAGAACTGCCGTAGCTTCAGGAGACATTTGTTAGAGAACACTGAAGTATCAGAAGTGGTCAACATGGCCTGTAGCAGATTGCAGTAACAATGTCTGGTGTATTGATCTAATCAGCTCAACAACGTCCACATAAACAATACAGGGAACAAACCGTTTATCTCTCTGGCGATCAAATTCCCTCTCAATGAACGCTAAATCATTTCTATACCATCCCCTGAAGCTGGGAAAGCCAACAGACACTTGATGTCAAGACCAGCTGCACTGGACAGAATTAGACTAATTTCCTGAGCGTCCAGTTGACCAGGTCCAGCAGCTGTGAGTTGTCCAACTGATCATAGGATCACCTGCACACCCAGACATCTTCAGGGGAAGTTTGATTAAATGTTTTGACATCGATGGATCAAATGAAACAATAGCAATGGTGTACAGTGTCTGATGGGAATGCACCGTCTGATGACAAACTGTCTGATGACTGTCATTATCACAAAAGATGGGAGATGACATACTTAGTATTGTTGTACAAACTGGGATAAGATGCTTTTGAAATACCCTATGCACCAAGTCTGTGATTCTACAGCTCTATACAAAATTTAATAATATCATAATTATACTCTTATTATATATAATTATACTCATATATACAAAATTTAATAATATCATAATTATACTCTTATTATATATAATTATACTCATATCCCCAATTGGAAATTCACAAAAATAATCATAACATTGACAATGGCTTTGATGTAATATTCATTTTCATATAAATGTTTGTATAAAATACCTGAAAACTGTGTAAATGCTAGCAGTATGACCATGTTTAACAAAGCATTGGCTTTCTTGTCATGTGTCATATGGAGTTTTTACTGTGGATGACAGTCTTGTTACATCTGTCAAGTCTTACCACCACATCTGACCTGTGTTATCTCTTGGAAGATGTTTGCTAATACAGCTGTGGTGCCTGTTGTCTGTTTTGTGAAGTTACCCAGGAACTGTCTTTAGTTTCTGTGTAACTTTGCCCCCAGGCATCCGTGTGGGGTGCACCTGTGACATCATGACTGGCTGACATAAGTATTTCTACAAATGGCGCAGTGTACAGAATTAATGGGTTGAAAGAAAGGTGCAATAATCTACCTTCATTCACAGATTTGTCCCAGACTATCTGAGCACAAGGAGAGCACCTTGTTGTGTCTGTCTGTCCATGCGTGCATGTACATCTGTATGTCTATGTCTGTCTGTCTGTCTGTCCATGCGTGCATGTCCATCTGTATGTGTGTGTCTGTCTGTCTGTCTGTCCATGCGTGCATGTCCATCTGTATGTATGTGTCTGTCTGTCTGTCTGTCCACGCGTGCATGTCCATCTATATGTCTGTGTCTGTCTGTCCATGCGTGCATGTCCATCTGTATGTCTGTGTCTGTCTGTCTGTCTGTCCATGCGTGCATGTCCAATCTGTGTCTGTGTCTGTCTGTCTGTCCATGCGTGCATGTCCATCTATATGTCTGTGTCTGTCTGTCTGTCTGTCTGTCTGTCAACCGAGTGGTCAGGTATCCGGATGACCCCAGGGTCTACACTGAGGTTGGATATCGATTTAGTGGAAGTTCATGTTTTAGAAAAAACACAAGGATCCTGTGGCTAACCTGATACAGCTCAGTAGATGTGGGCAACAGATGCCAAGTGCATTCACCCTAAGGCAGCAACATTCACCCGTGGGAGTTTACCCCAGTCAGGAGGGTGGCTGTAAGAAACAGTAGGCAGCAGGGGCAAAGATCCTTGGATGGCACCTTACAAAAGAAGGGGATAAAGTCATAAACCCCAGACAAAGAGGGATAAAACACCAGACAAAATCACCAAGGCACATCTGAAATGTACTGAAACTCAGTGGGTGGTTCCCAATTAAAATCTACTGTTAAAAACCCTGCCTTGTGCCCCTGGGAAGAACCAGGGAAGCACAGGGTGAGCGGTTGGTGTCTCGATGAGAAACCAGCCATACTGGCAACTAGAAACGGAAAATGAACACTATCGAAATATCAGCATTACAAATTTGTAATCCACTGTGAAAATTTTGGTTAAATAAACAACCTTAAGATATTGACATGGGGCTTTGTAAATATAAAAAAAATCAAACAATCCAATATTTTTGGATAGGATTGAAAGTTTCTAAATAATATACCTCTTAATGGTTTTTTTTGATAGTCCAAGTTGACCCTGGGTCATCCACCAACCCACATTAATTTTTTTTTTATTATTGGATTTCAAAAAATATTTACAAAGCCTGTACGACCTAGCTTGATTGCTGTCATAGGAGCCACTGTATCTGTAAGTATTGTACTAAATAAATTAACACTTTCCACAAATACAAAGAACTCCTGGATAGATTCAGTCTGCTGTGTGAATGAGTATATCTCACTTCCTCCATCAGCCATCAACAGCCACTCAAGCTATAAAACCCAGCGATGAAAGCGTCACTAACATATGTATGCTTAATTTTTGCACAGTCAGAAAAACGTGTGTAGGTGAATTAGATTGTCCATCATCGACCTGGGAAATAACCACGTATTTATTACATGAATCATGAATCACCATCGACAGACAATTATATTATGATCAAAAATAGGCCTACACATGCCATTTAGAGCACATCCCTGGAGAGAGACATGTTTTTGTAGAGACTATTATCACAACTCCTCAAAGGTGACAATTAGGCCACCGGGCATGCCCATAGTTTAGGAGAAACACATTCCTACATCCAGGGAAACCTCCCCTGATAACAGACACAACAGGAAAGGGGAAATAAAAACCTTTCCCCAAGCATCATGGGAAATCATCAAAATTTCATCACAGCCGAGGCCTAGAAAATAATTTTTTTTATTACTTTAATTGAAAACCTATAAAGTGATAGAATATGATAGAGGCATCTTGAATAAAATGCATACCCACAATAAGTCATTTGGCCAGGAAGTTTACAAATAAAAAAAGTACTTAAATTATAATCTAAAAAAGTGCTGTTTTCACATGGTTTAGAGAGGGAAAGGAGAAATCAATGTGGTGATTTGTTAATAAAAGATTGCTAAACAATTGCATTTGAATATTATTTCAGACAAACAGTGCACCCTTTTGCATCCTGCCCCACTGGGGTACTAGACCATGTAGAAGGGTTCAGAGAGGTGTTTAGCCCTCAAGGGTTGGCGAATTCTCCTCTGTATTTCAGACCGGAGACTCTTTCAGACATGAAGAGAGGGGGTGACATTAATCATAAATCAGGGTGAAACATCACCTGGGCCATGCAACATTCTATACATTCCTAGAAGTCTATGTCAGAATTCATAGTATTGGATTAAAAGTATCCCTTCTTTACTAAGCACAGTTATAATTTTTGTGAGTAGTTTAGAGTTTGAAACGGTGAATGTGTCATGCCTGTTCACACATGCTTGTCCATATATGCCTGTCCGTGTATGCCTGTCTGTGCATGCCTGTCATTACATGCCTGTCACACATGCCTGTCGGTGCATGCCTGTCCACACATGTGCATAGATGTTTACAGGACAATTCATCTTTGGAAATCTGACAGAGGACCCTTAATCACTGGATAACCAGATATCAAGGACACTTTTCCTGCATTCTTACACATATTATTCTCCATCCATCATCTACTAGGTACATCGGTAATACCCCACATTCTCTGTCCATTCCTCTCTCTCTATCTTAAGATTATTTATGAATTTGGGGACACCTTTGATACTGACTCGAGTATTAGTATCCCCCTTCCTAACGCAGTAAAATACACACACTTTTATACTCCCCCATCCCAGTTGCCAGGGGCGGGGGTAATACATCATAACAAATCTGTGTCTAATGAACACTTTTACCCATAATGTGTTGTATTTTTCATGTAACATAAACTTTCCAAAATGTTAATAAACAACAGCTGCATTTTCTTTGATGTCAAAAACATTGATACTCTTCCTCACCCCAGGGAGAACCAACTAGTTACCCAAACCCTTTCTAATGACCCTAATTCTGCACTTCAAACACATATCATAAAATAACTTGTGAGGATTCCTTCCTACATGAGTCATTACCCCAGTACCCTAACCATCCACCCCTCTTCCAGTGCCCTCTCAGCCCAGCTGTTCTTCTGAAGTTTCCCACTTAGTGCTGCAATAAGACATCTGTGGTCAGTCTGTTGGGTCACTCTGGAGGTGTCTGGTATACCTGAACAACCTGTGCCATGTCAGGTCTGGCTGATTGCAGTGGTACACCAGTCCAGTCCCTTAAATAATGTTTTCCCCTTCTAGAACAGGAGGCAGCTGTCGGAAAGACAGGAACCTCTTCCGCACACCTGAAACCTGCAGTCCAGCATGCGGCAGACACGTGCCTAGTATAACTGGGCACAGATCATTATTTGTTTTTTCATTGGCGACAATGTTAATGTTTTTAATGCTGGGCCAGACCACTATTTATCTTCACATTTGCAACAATGTTTTTTAATGCTGGGATAGACCACTATTTATTTTCACATTTGCCAAAAAAAAAATTTCATGCTGGGGTAGATCACTATTTATTTTCCAATTGGCAACAATGTTTTTTAATCCTGGGATAGATCACTATTTTATTTTCACATTTGCAACAATGTTTTTAAATGCTGGGATAGACCACTATTTATTTTCGCATTTGCAACAATGTTTTTTAATGCTGGGATAGATCACTATTTATTTTCCAATTGGTAACAATGTTTTTAATGCTGGGCAGATCACTATTTATTTTCACATTGGCAACAATGTTTTTTAATGCTGGGATAGATCACTATTTATTATGACATTTGCAACAATGTTTTTTAATGCTGGGATAGACCACTATTTATTTTCACATTTGCAACAATGTTTTTTAATGCTGGGTTAGATCACTATTTATTTTCTAATTGGCAACAATGTTTTTTAATGCTGGGATAGATCACTATTTATATTCACATTTGCAACAATGTTTTTTAATGTTGGATATATCACTATTTATTTTCCAATTGGCAACAATGTTTTTAATGCTGGGCAGATCACTTTTTATTTTCCAATTGGCAACAATGTTTTTAATGCTGGGCAGATCACTATTTATTTTCCAATTGGCAACAATGTTTTTAATGCTGGGATAGATCACTATTTATTTTCACATTTGCAACAATGTTTTTAATGCTGGAATTGATCACTATTTATTTTCCAATTGGCAACAATGTTTTTTAATGCTGGGATAGATCACTATTTATTTTCCAATTGGCAACAATGTTTTTTAATGCTGGGTTAGATCACTATTTATTTTCCAATTGGCAACAATGTTTTTTAATGCTGGGATAGATCACTATTTATTTTCCAATTGGCAACAATGTTTTGTATTGCTGGGATAGATCACTATTTATTTTCCAATTGGCAACAATGTTTTTTAATGCTGGGCAGATCACTATTTATTTTCACATTTGCAACAATGTTAACGTTTTTAAAGCTGTTTGCAAATTTATATTTTAAATATTCTGAAAATCAACCTGATGTTAATATTTTATTTTTTCATCGACCTGCTGGACAAAATGCGTCAAAAATTCTATCATTTTCTTCTCCAGAAAATCAGCATATGAGATGCTCCCCATGAAATGTCCAAAACAAGTACAACTTGTCTTCATGTGCATGGGACCTTGCAGTCACTGACAGTGACGCATCCATGATTATGCTGCCCTGTAAAATGTTATTATTATGGATATATAGCATAAGTGATATATTCCTCAAATATGCTGTTCAGAAAAAAATTGCCAAAAGAGGTACCGTCTCAAAATCACTACCACTTGACTCGTCCAAGGCTAATAAGCCACAAGCACTTCCTCAGACTTTTCATAATTACTCCTTTTGATCTTTATCATTCCAATTAGCATTTCATTAACCCTTTCACAGCAAACACTCTGTTCCTGCAGTGTTCCCTGCATTGACCCAAGGAAGTAGGGAAAACAGGATGACTGGAATTAGAAACTCCAGTGGCTATTTTCATGGTTTCGACCAACAACCGCGGGTCGCAGTCACTGAGTACGACTGGGAGGAATTCCTGGCACATGTTCAAACACCTCCGTGTTTTGGCTACAGAACGTCACCATGGCAACCAGTACTTGACCTGTATCCTGTGTGGACACCATGGGTTTTTTGTCTTCTCAGTGGGACCAGCAAAACACTCGTAACTTTAAAGTACTTAATTAAAAGAGACGCGAACCTTGCCGCTAACGAACTGTCTATGATACGGTGTATCCGTGATATTCTTGCATCTAGTTTCCTCTGCAAGTTGTATGCAAACAGGAATTCCAGTTTCAAGATCACACGTTTGGCTGAAATTGCCCATGCTAGTTTTTCAGGAACATCGTTTTTCAGGTATCGCCAATGATGTCGGTACAATTCGTACAGACAGTGGTCGGACTATTTATATTAACCCTGATACGAAATCACAGCCCCAGTGTGACCTGCACATGTTATCTCATTTGTTTTTGTATACTTCTTCCATGTTGTAAATTTAGATATCTGTGTTTACCACTGACAAATGTGTTCCCAGATATTTCTCTCTGTTAAAGTATCTGTAATTGACAGAACAGTGATCTTTCTTGAACCTGCATCAGACTTTGTTGATAGACGGTTTTCTTGATTCAAACCAACATTGCTGCTCTGGGTTTCTCAATGTCAATGTGGATGCTTGGCTTATTTAGTGAACAGTTAAACTGTAAAACATGCTAACCCTAGCCCTGGGAATCCCAGAATAACACTGGGGAAATCCTGGACTAACCCCGGTGGGAATCCCGGACTAACCCAGAGGGAATCCTGGACTAACCTTGGGGGTACCCTGAACTAACCCTGGGAGAATCCTGGACTAACCATGGAGGTATACTGAACTAACCCTGGGGGAATCCTGGACTAACCATGGGGGTATACTAAACTAACCCTGGAGGAAACCTGGATTTACCATGGGGGAATCCTGGACTACCCCTGGGGTATACATGACTAACCTTGGGGTTATACAAGACTAACCCTGGGGGGTATACATGACCAACCCTGGAGGTATACAAGACAAACCATGGAGGTATACATGACTAACCCTGAAGGTATACAATACACACCATGGAGGTATATATATATAACAAACCCTGGGATTATACAAAACTAACCATGCGGACATACAAGACTAACCCTGGAGACTAACCATGGTGACTAACCCTGGTGGTATACAAGACTAACCCTGGAGACTAACCCTGGTGGTATACAAGACTAACCCTGTAGGTATACAAGACTAACCCTGTAGGTATACAAGACTAACCCTGTAGGTATACAAGACTAACCCTGTAGGTATACAAGACTAACCCTGTAGGTATACAAGACTAACCCTGTAGGTATACAAGACTAACCCTGTAGGTATACAAGACTAACCCTGTAGGTATACAAGACTAACCCTGTAGGTATACAAGACTAACCCTGGAGGTATACAAGACTAACCCTGGAGACTAACCCTGGTGGTATACAAGACTAACCCTGTAGGTATACAAGACTAACCCTGTAGGTATACAAGACTAACCCTGTAGGTATACAAGACTAACCCTGTAGGTATACAAGACTAACCCTGGAGGTATACAAGACTAACCCTGGAGACTAACCCTGGTGGTATACAAGACTAACCCTGTAGGTATACAAGACTAACCCTGTAGGTATACAAGACTAACCCTGTAGGTATACAAGACTAACCCTGTAGGTATACAAGACTAACCCTGTAGGTATACAAGACTAACCCTGGAGGTATACAAGACTAACCCTGTAGGTATACAAGACTAACCCTGGTGGTATACAAGACTAACCCTGGTGGTATACAAGACTAACCCTGGTGGTATACAAGACTAACCCTGGTGGTATACAAGACTAACCCTGGTGGTATACAAGACTAACCCTGGAGGTATACAAGACTAACCCTGTAGGTATACAAGACTAACCCTGTAGGTATACAAGACTAACCCTGTAGGTATACAAGACTAACCCTGTAGGTATACAAGACTAACCCTGGAGGTATACGAGACTAACCCTGTAGGTATACAAGACTAACCCTGGTGGTATACAAGACTAACCCTGGTGGTATACAAGACTAACCCTGGTGGCATACAAGACTAACCCTGTAGGTATACAAGACTAACCCTGTAGGTATACAAGACTAACCCTGTAGGTATACAAGACTAACATTAGAGTGTATACGTTCCTTCATTATACAAGGTTCTAGATGTAGATAAAAACGGGAATATAAAATGAATACTACACGGGGTGGAGAATATAAAATGAATACTACAGGGGGTGGAGAATATAAAATGAATACTACAGGGGGTAGAGAATATAAAATGAATACTACAGGGGGTGGAGAAGGGGTTTTCCGAAGGAAGTTAACAAATCTAGAAAATATATGAAGTCTCCATGGCCCCTAATCCTAGGAAACTAGATGTGCTGTACACTTGTGCCAAACTTATTTAGACAAAGATAGTGAGATTGATTTGTTCAAGAGGTGGAATCTAACCTCGTGGGGCCATAAATTGGCAACAGAAGCAGGGTTGCCAATTTATCATGTACTGGACAATAAGTAAAGTAACAAGTAATCTAGTTTACAATCAAGATCAAGGCCCTATTGTAATCTTGCAGAACAATAAATCATTAGATTCAATTGTTCATGGGTGGGCTATTAGTATCAATACAACAATAAAAGCATACAGGCAACAAAACCACAGATTTGTGGGTTTGCATTCTAGGCCAAATTCATTATCCATGTTATTTCTAACATATATGCTGTCATTGAATGCTGTATCTCTGATCAGTGCTTGATACCGGACCTATTGCTGCAGGCAGAGTTTATCTAAGGCAGTTTACTTGATCAATCCGGCAATCACAGCTCTTGGCACTGTGACACTCTTATAACTACTGTACTACGTCTACATGTTCAACTCTGAGAATACTAGTCTATAGCAGACAATCCTAGCAGAGTTCCATCACAGTTAGACCAATGACAACTTGTGTTTTTCATTCTGAATCGGAGCTGTGAACAGTCCACATATTAAGCTGTCCAATATATTAAATAATTTATCTTCTAGACTTCTATGCATAATCAACTTAATCTGCTGGGAAAACAAAACAAGCAATTGTAGTATCCTCATTGTACTGTCTTCCAGGAACATGGACTGGACCAATCATGGTCGCATGCACTTCTGTAGAGCTGGGATATGCATCAATCGGCTAATATGTGCAGGTGTCTGGGGTAACTAGTACTTATCCCAAACACTGGAATTTTTTTATTGGGCATCGGGTAGGTACCCCACAAAACTTAAATGAACCCCTCTAAAATGTTGCACACATTTTGAGCTGAAATGACAACTTGTGGTTTATTTTACTTATAAAACGTCACATTTTAGAATAAATTTTCAATCATCCGATTCGTGCGAAAAAGCGTTAAAGTATTATATTTTGAAGAAAGTGTTAGGGAAGTCCCAGATCAAAATAGTTCATTGATACTGGTATTCACGTGACAGTTACCCATTAAACCATACTATAGATAAAACAAAAAATACCAATAAAACACCAAAAGAAGATGAACTTTGACATCACCGAAAAGCCGTTTTCTTGCTGTAGAAAGGGGGAAGTAATGTAACACCAGGATTTTCTCAGTGCAATTCTAATAAGCTCTGTCAGAGACGTCACTGAAGGGATATTTTCCCAATAGTACTATTTCACGAGATCTTCCAAGATGAGTAGAACATTACACTTACCTCCAGTTGCTTTGCCTTTGCCCTTCTTGCTGGCTTTTCCCATCGCAACAAATCCTGAATCCTTAGAGGGAAAGCTAATGTCAATGTGCTTGTTCCATCACCAGTGAAACTAACACTTGGATGCCCTTGTGTGACTGGTGTGTGTGGTAAAGTCCAACTGTTGCTGAAGACATCAGATGAACTGAAGAATGAGGAGGCTGGTCAGGCCACTGGTGCAAGAGTCACCCCAGAAGTCCAGTGAGTATTGTACAGGAATACTACAAGGAGAATAGTATTAGCTTACTACCTGCAGAGAGAATAATATCACATATGGGCAGTATGATGATTGATTGACGGATACACCAATCACTACATGCCCTCCCAGTGCTTACCCTCCTAGTGTCATGGCTCAGGACTAACTCACCCTGTCAGGGGGGTATGGCAGTACTCCCACAGAGTTCAGATTGGGTACATGGAGGTTGACAGCCACACAGAGTGACAGTCATTGACAGTCATCTAGCCAATCATGTGATGGACATCCAACCTGACACCCCTCCAGCTGTAGTGGACTGTGCCACACCACCAGTGCAGTCATTAGCAGTGTGGACAAACTGTATAGGATGATGTTGGACTGGTCCTCTGGTTGGTCCAAGAGGCTACCATCACAGGTTGTTGTCTAAACAAACACCGATCCCATCGCCCTGTTTCAGAGACAACAATGTGTTTGACTCACTGGATCACATGGTATTTATTCCACCCCATTTTGTGGGAATGTCACCCTGGTGTCTTGAACCATTTCATGAGATAGGATGCCTACTCTGAAAATGTATAACGTTTGTAAACTTTATTTATAGTAGCCTAGTGATATGAATGTACAGCCTTGCAATAACCGAAATGACAACCCCCCAGATATAATTACCATTTCAGTGATACAGCCAGTTCCTTAATACAACAAAACTTGCAATGCAACCAACTTTATAGCAATTTCTGCCCTAGGACCAGCTCCGAAACTAACTCATAAATCATACCAAATCCTAGTAAACACCTTAATAACAGGAACACCTCTGAAGTAAGACCACTGAACCTATGATGTCTTTCCCAAAGTAATATGACCATGTGACAAATCTTGTCATGCGACCAATTGTATAATGATCAAATATAAAATTTGCCAAATTCTGCAATCTAACTCCATAATATGACCAGATCTGTGTAATATGACCAACCTCAGCAATATGATCACTGATGTCACACCATCTGTTTTGAGGCCAAACCTTTATCTGACGTTATATCACAGCCAAATACACAGGCATTAAAGCGTAATTGTGACTATTTCAGAGTTTACCAACATTCTGTCACATTACATACATGTGACACATGACACCTACTTGACCATATGTTACATCTACAAGTGTCCTTGACTTCATGTGTCGGTGTTAAAATCACAAATATACACACAGTGGTAAACACAGTGCATTTAGTGCTGAGAAAATCACCCTGTTACTAACCAAGACTGAACAAATAACCCCTGGTGAGGGGACATGCCCCCCCAACCCTCTGTCCCCATTCTTCCACCTGTTCCACTGTTCAAGGGTTTTCCTTGGGTTCTTGGCCCAGATTTTCTGTAACAAGACACGATTTGACAAGATTACAACTCAGATCTGTCAATTTTATTTTTAAACACACTTACACTGCTGGCATTAACACAATCTTTAGATAATCTGTTTCATTCATTTACCATTCTCTGTGAGAATGAGTACTTTCTCATATCATCCTCTGTAAGAATGAGTACTTTCTCATATCATCCTCTGTGAGAATGAGTACTTTCTCATATCATCCTCTGTGAGAATGAGTACTTTCTCATATCATCCTCTGTGAGAATGAGTACTTTCTCATATCATCCTCTGTGAGAATGAGTACTTTCTCATATTCAATCTACATTGTTCTTTTAACAATGCTATTTTCAGTGACGTATATCTGGGGGCATTGGGCCATGGTCCCCTTAACTTTATTTTTTATTTCTTTTATATGTAACCTGTTGCACGACATGGTAACTTGGTGAAGTGATGAGTGGCTCAGTTTGCTCCCCCCCGGCCAACCCCTTTGCAAGATTCTATATACGCCACTGGCTACTTTGTGCCCTCTAGTTCTATGACCCACTTTAAGTTTGAAGAAAATATTTCTATGAACATCTTCATATCCATTAAAAAAAACTTCAATTTGGTCTCCTCTTAATCTCCTTATCTCTAGTGTTGTCAAACCACATTCTGTCAGGCGTTGTTTGTAACTAAGGTCTCTCAGTTAAATCTAGCCCAGAAGGACTGCATACACACATATCTATTCCTGGTTATAATTGCTGCCTACGTCCATCACTTAGCAAAGTCTGACAGTTCGCTTGAACAGGTGAGGGAGCTACAACTTACACCAGTGATTATTTAATGAGCACCTGCGGCCTCAATTACAGTCTGCAGGTAGAGGTGAAAGGTCAACTTAGTACCACATCCCCACACCAGAGGGAGCCAGGAATGTCAAACAATTTCTGCCGGTATTTACGTTTTAAAGGGCTGCACATTTTGTCATAAAGTCATGTTATAAACTATATTTATTGTAAAATCTTGACTGTCCAGACGTGTCTTAATAAGCCCCAATTTCTCAAATATAATTTCACCATTATCTGTCTATGAATATCAACCTTGCCGTGCAGTGCATCCGCAAGCTGTCAACAATTTCCAGCGCTTGTGAACAAAGATCACGAGAACCAGACGTTCATGGGATCACGTGACAGGCATTTCATTAACACCCGAAAAATTACAAAATGTAGTTCATTAAGACACATTTGGCTGGTTCAGATGTTGGAATAGATACAGTTAATCACATGGTTTTAAGATTAAAAAAAGTCAGTACCACAGTTGTCATGTTTTCCCCTATGCCACCACCTCTGATCCTCCCTGACGATCACCTATCCAGGAACATGACCTGTAGCCAGGGATACAATCTCCCTTCCCACAAACCAGATGTTCATTACTGAAAACAAAGATATTTCAGTTTCGTTTTTCACAACGTTCAAATGGCGGAATTAAAGAAACAAGGAGTTTTTCAAGAAATTATGTCATGTCTATCCACGAGGGACTGTTCCATCAATATGTGTCACTGGCTGAATGGCTCAACCAGACGAGATTTAATTCGGAAAAAAAATCAGACCTCAAAATTGCTATTTCTAAATTGACAAGAACAGCAATGGGATCTGACGAAGTCGCAGCTCTATATCAATCGCTGCCAATAACAGTAAACGTATAAATTTGGTGTCACATAAAATGGTGACAACACAAGAGATGTCCGTGCGAATTGATCTGACAGTGGAAATTGATTTTGTAGCCCATTTCGTGCAAGGAAGATAGACATCTGTAGGGATAAATTGTTTCACTGCATAACAATTTATTCACATCAACAATGCAGTCTATTATTGAATGGTGCATTTTTAGATGCATAGAGATTATTGAATATAATTGATCAAAATTTTACAATGCTCTAACTTATTAACACACTATGAATGTTATATTCCTAAATTCTGCAAAGAATTTGACAATATATGCACAGAGGAATTACTGCTCAGCTGAGTAAATAAAATATTTATTGAAACAACAAATATGTAGTTAACTATTAGTACTATTTTTGGTATAGTAAGCCAAAATACTTTGATTTATAAAGAAAAAAACATGTATGTTGGGATTATATTTAGAAGTTCACATGACGGTGATATGGATTTTAATGATGGGGAATTCCAATATATTTATTTCCCACATGTAATTTACAACATGTAAGATGCCTTTTTTATTTCAAGCTTCGTTTTTGTTTCATAAGAATCATCGTAGCACAATCTTTTTGTTCTTACGGCAAATTTAGATTTGTGCCTTTGAAAGGTAAATGGCACATAGACTACGAAGATAACTATATCAATATTTGCAGGTTCCAGATTTTGTTTGACTGCCACCACATATCTTTATTAAACAAAACAATCAGTGTAAATAAAACTGCTCTTATTGATGTTTTACTATAACCAAAACAATTTACATCTATTCATTATTATTATAATTATTTTATTCACACCAAACCTCATAAAATGTACATTTTATCTTAGACAACGTTCTGTGTCAAGGTCACTATACCCTCCCTAGAAATGCTATCCAGGGTCACCCCCAGGAGCAGGGAAGCAACGAGGAGGTGTTCGCCGGCACTAGCCCGATTCCTCCCCATTTTCTCCCACATTTTGTCCAATCCCAGGGAAACACTAACTAATGGGAAGATTACTCAGCAGCAGACATCTATCCCGCCTTGACTGGTCCAGCGTAATCATCATCCCTAATCCATCTTCTGAGCACAAATTGTTGCCAGACAACACCAGGATCTGGTCTTTGTTCCTGGTTTCCAGGGCTCATCCCAGATTTTATTCCCTTCAACGGGTCATCCATCTCAGTGAATCAGCCCGGGAAATACGTCACAACACCAGTGAGGAGAGATCACTCTAAAAAAAATCTTAAAACGCAATTTGTTTATTTATGGTAGGGGTATTTTCCGAATTACGCACATCAGGTGATTTGTCTGTTGTGTGGTTGTAATTACAAGGGCAAAAAAATGGAAGAGACCCATTGAAATACGGAACAGAAGGTTCCAATTGGGCCATAGTCTTAGTAACGTTGCCAAAACAGATTACTAAACTTTGTAGGACAATAAATATATCTTTCATACAACTTTAGATTTTTAACAAAGAATGAGAGAAACCCCTCACATACATACAAAGAACCCCTCACATACATACAAAGAACCCCTCACATACATACAAAGAAGAACAAAGATTGATTACACCATACAAAATTAGCAGTGATTTCTTCCTTTTTTCCATATATTTCCCGATGACTCAGACATGGAGGACTGCAGAGCATATGCATATTTAATGGACACCTGTAAAAAAAACCAAGCCAGAATGTTATTGGGTAGAGTATTCATCTTGTCTCCTGTGGCTGACATGCTAGTGTCATGCTGCAGGGGTAAGACCACAGTTGACCTTTCTGTTTATTGTTTCACACGAATGTAGGGCATATTAAATTGCGATATGTGAATTTAAACAATTCATATGATGTGACATAAGTGCAATTGAGCAGGCATATTCACAGGTTTGTTTGTAGAAGCTACTGGCTGTGAAATGGTGCATTTTTTTGAGAGTTTAACAGGCGGAGGGATTTATGGGAATTTTTCTGCCATGGGCCACGTGGGCGCATGAATAAATGGTTATTTTTGTCAAAATTGATGGGCATCGCACGTCGGGGCGTTTTAAAATAGCTGGAGGTATGTGATTTTTATAAAACTTGGTCAGCATGTCAATGAGATGATGGCAGTTGCTGTGAAAAAGTTTCAGAATTTTTAGTGGTCACGTTTTCTTATAATCAGACAAAACGTTAACATGGCCACCAATGCAATTCTCAACAGTGGTCTGACTCCTGCAGATCTCTGTAAAGTTGTTTCAACTTTCGTTTTGTGTGCTTAGATAAAATAGTTGAATTTCCCCGTTATGGTAGACTATTAGGCACCAGTTGCACAGAAGAACATAAATTTGGAGACAAAAGATACATATTCAGTTTGATCATCACCACCTTGGACAGTGTATTTATAAACCTAAATGAAAAATTTCCAGTTTTGACATACCTGTTAACTATTTAAGTAAACTGAAACTGTATATATATATATATATATATATATATATATATATATATATATATATATATATATTATTTCAGTTTACTTGCACGTTCGTTCCAATATAGATCTATTGTTTCAGTTTATTTCTACTTTAGAAATAGCTGTTTTTTATTGTAAGTAAACTTAAATAATACATTTATAGTTAGCATATAACTGTTTATTTCTTGGTAAATAAACTTATCAGATATATCAGAAATCTTTCTCCAAGGAAGAAAAAGATAAACCACATGATGAAATGAATTCGACTTGGGAGATTGATGGTAAACCATAACTCACCTACAGTTCTCATTAAGTAGCCCTAACCTTTAATCCTAAGATACACATGATTCACGGTGACATATTGATATTTATGTAGTCCAAGTGTTAAGTTTATA
This sequence comes from Lamellibrachia columna, assembly GCA_963662155.1. Lineage (NCBI taxonomy): Eukaryota > Metazoa > Annelida > Polychaeta > Sabellida > Siboglinidae > Lamellibrachia > Lamellibrachia columna. The sequence goes on along the minus strand of OY759275.1, from coordinate 34,895,209 downwards.
ATAAAAAAAGACTCACAGTCAGTTTGAGATTAAAAACATCTTGACAGACAAAAGCTGTAGGATAATAAACTATACCAGATTCCAGCAGATTCCAGTCAGATTAAGTGCTGGTGAAATATATCAAGTACTTTCAGGACGTGACAAACACCTGGAACACTGTACTGATAGACTAACTGTACTGGGCTTTATAGCTAGCTACATTCACAGCAAGATGTAGGCACTCGGAGGCAGCTGTAGATTCCCTTTTCTCCACTGCACTCTCACCTGCATCTAAAAGGGAATAAACCCAGCCAGAAAATCTGGGCCAAGAACCCAAAGAAGAGCCTTGAACAGGGGAACAGGTGGAAGAATGGGGGCGGGGTGGAGGGCATGCCCCCTCAATGACTGAGAAAGCGAGAAAGCAGATGAAAGGCTGTAGCGGTATGTTTGATATCAATATTTATAGTAATACAGTTAAATAATATTATGCTACAACATGTGTGTGTCTGTATGGAATGTGATGTTACGTATAAATGCAATGGTCTTTTCATTTTATCCCAGAGCCATTCGCATATGGAATATGATTCCACCAAAAATTACCAACATAAAAAAACCCAAATCATTTCAAGAAGCTATCATGGAACTCCCTTTCACCACACCTCCTCACCTAAACTGCCTTTAAAACACAGTGCTCAGTGTAAACTTATCCATGTTGTGGGTATGGAGACTGTCTATGTGTGCATGTGGCAAGACAGCGACAGTATCCATACACACGACCAACCCATTCAAAATTTTCTATACATAAAATAAATAAAACTATCAGATAAAAACCCTTCCAGCAACATTAAAGATACTAGTCTTTTAGTTGTATGTACCACCCACAGCGCATGTGCACAGTCCACCACAAACTCCTGCGTTAGCCAAAGTTTGGGCTGTTTGGAGTGTAACCACTTGAGAGACTTGAGACTGCAGGAGGGACGAGGACATCTTTACTGGTCAATGCAATTAAAGTTTCATGTATGGGGAGAGGTGTCTGAGGTTAAATAGGTTTTGTGTCATGCTTCGGCTTGAGGTCGCCCCTTAGTGCGATGACCCCCCAGTGAGATAACCCCTTAGTGAGATGTCCCCCCTTGATGAGATGATTCCCTTAGTTAGATGAATATGTGCAGAGATTCTAAATTGTCAGCATGAGAGAACTGGTCTTGAAAGATTAATCATGAGATTGACAGGTATACATATACACTGCCATAAGCAAGTTAAACTAAAAATGATAGCATTTTCTAGGGTGCCAACTTGGGTTTGATGTAGAAATAAAACACTGGTAACACGAGGAGAGTTCTATAGAATGACTTCTTATTGAAATGTCACTGACCTGCTGCATAGAACATAACATGCAACTTAATGAAGAACGAGCGCGTCTGGTTGTTGTGTCCAGAGATGTTCCACTCTGGCACCAGACGGTTCAAGTTAGTGTTTTTGTTGAGACTACTGGCACCAGTTCCACGTGGCATTACGTACACACGTTGTGGCTTCTCTTAACTACAGAACTGCAATGTAGTTCCTATCATTACGTGTGCGCCATTACAAAAAATTCCGGCAGACATTTCTATCACGTTCATGCGGATGGTCAGAAAGCAGAACGGTGGGAGAATTTAGTGCAAGATGTTCCCCTTGATCTTAACACATGTTAGTTTACCAAAGAATACAACACAGCTACACTTCATAATTGTCTTTAAACAGTAAGAATGCCTGAGTAATACTGTCTCAGTAAGACTGCATGAGTAAGACTGGCTGAGAAAGACTGCCTAAGTAAATAAGACTGGCTGAGCAAGACTGCTTGAGTAAGGCCGCCTGAGCAAGACCAAATCTTGCAAAGAATGCCTAAGTAAGAATGCCTGAGCAAGACTGGCTGAGTAAGACATGCATGAGCAAGACGGCTCAAATATGACCATTTCAGTAAGAATGCCTGAGCAAGACTGCATAAGCAAGACCACCTGAGCAAAACTGGCAGAGCAAGACTGGCTGAGCAAGACCACCTGAGTAAGACCGGCTGAGTAGCAATTGCCTGAATAATAATGCCTAAGTAATAATGCCTGAGCAAAACCACATAGGTAAGACTGGCTTAGCAAGACATGCCTGAGCAAGAGTGCCTATGTACGACCTGAGTAAGACTGCTTGAGCGAGACTGGCTGAGTAATAATGCATGAGCAAGACCACCTGAGCAAGACCGAAGTAGAAAGATGCTATAAGACGATTGGCAGATGTCACTGTGGCTAGACTGTCCTAACACTAACAGGAATCAAACATTTGGCCTACAGGTAGAGGAGTGGAAAGAGGGTTTCCCCAGGCACAGAAAGTGACGCATGCTTTGATCAAATTTCACCTGATCCATTACGTGCCAGCATCACCTTCAGGTGTTAAATATAACTGACTGTGAAACCTGCCACATTCCACACAAATGCACCATAGACCCACGGGCTGTCTCCCTGCACTCCAGCACAAAGCTGTCCCTTGTAACAAGTCTTAAGAGATATACTCCAAACAGCCCTTTCCAGGGCTAACCCAGCAACCATGTTAGTGGGTTGACAGCTAGAGACCACCAACTCTGTGATGACAGGTCACACATTTACCCCATGTGTGGGATCTATACTTCTCCCTGGCATAGACACCAGATAGAAGGGACTGCTTTTAGTGTCTCAACCAAAGGACACACACCTGGTATTTCCAACAACTGGGCAGGGGTTCAAAACCAGCACCTATTGGTCATGAAGCAAGCACCTAATCAAATGATTTCTAATTTCTTGTGCATTACTGAAAGCAGCACTTGCATCTTCAATAGGTTTACGTCATAATGATTATTTGCTGTAGCATACATCTGGAAGTGTTGGCTTGAATTACCTCTGAATGTGACTCTGGTTTATAGAGCCTGTCCGGTATGGAATAGCAACAGACAGGCGACACCAGTAGACAACTAGTTCTCCACTCCACAGTATCATCATCAGAGTTACATATTGCCAACCGGAGGTGTATGAATCAGAGGCAGTGCAAAGTACGGACATCACCACAAGTGCTTGAGCTCGCGAGATGGCAGGGAACCACCAGAGCCAACACGATTGTTGTAGAAACATAAGAGTCATCACTGAATGCTACAAGACGCTTTCACATCAGAGTTCGTGCTTAGTTTACTCTAACGTCAGGCCTAGAAGAGAGTTGTGTTTCCATAATAACAATGTTTTAAATTATTATTGCATTAAGTGGAAAAAAAAACACTAATATTATAATAATTCATACTATAATGTGTAACAGTTTGAAGAAAAAAAGTTTTGTTTTACATACTAATTATTATTAAATATGATGTTAAAATTATGTCTATACTATATAAATTATTCATAACTGGTCTGGTGCATTCCCAAATATTTATGCTGGTTTATGTCTTCATGGTAACTGATTTTTGACATCTAGGCAATATATTTGCATAAAAAATGTAAATATACAAAATAACTAACACTAATTTAGAGATTTAGTAAAACAATTGCAAAAGTTCCTTTCGGGTAGAGACTTGCAAATAACGAATGCATTATTGAATTTCTGCAGGATTGGACAGACCTTTGCGACATGTTGGGAAAGTACGTCTTATCTATATTATCTGTTCGACTGAACATAGCTATTTCACATCATGTTGGGAAAGTACGTCTTATCTATATTATCTGTTCGACTGAACATAGCTATTTCACATCATGTTGGGAAAGTACGTCTTATCTATATTATCTGTTCGACTGAACATAGCTAGTTCACATCATGTTGGGAAAGCATGTCTTACCTATATTATCTGTTTGAACATAGCTATTTCACATCATGTTGGGAAAGCATGTCTTATCTATATTATCTGTTTCAACATAGCTATTTCACATCATGTTGGGAAAGCATGTCTTATCTATATTATCTGTTTGAACATAGCTATTTCACATCATGTTGGGAAAGCATGTCTTATCTATATTATCTGCTTGAACATAGCTAGTTCACATCATGTTGGGAAAGCACGTCTTATCTATATTATCTGTTTGAACATAGCTATTTCACATCATGTTGGGAAAGCATGTCTTATCTATATTATCTGTTTGAACATAGCTATTTCACATCATGTTGGGAAAGCACACATTACCTATATTATCTGTTCAACTGAACATAGCTATTTCACATCATGAAACATTGCTGTAAAATTTTTTGTAAACTTTTCGTAGCTTTAAATCTGTTTATGAGCGAAAGTTTACTTGTGTGTCCTGCATGCCAATGTGAAGGCATTATACACCAGGACAAACTTGATGTGCATAGAACACTGGACGAACATTTCCCAGTTTGACAATCTCCTGGGTGTTTATTTATATTGTTGTAACATTGTATTGTTGTAACATTGTATTATTGTAACATTGTATTGTTGTAACATTGGCAACATAGCATTGTTGACTAACGTTTCAACATTAGAAGACAAACATTGCTGACATCACATCACAACACTTGCAATATGCAGTGTATTAGATGTGCAGTCCACGTTTGGGGAAGAATTATGAACATTTCAACGTTACCAACTCATAGTCCACGAGCTATTGCCGACACGGACACGAAGTAACCGATGGCAAGATCATCCAGAGGAGGTCAAAGGGACACGTTTTGGGTGAGCGAGGAAGGAAGTCTATGACTGAGGAGTTCCTCTGGTAGAAACCAGACGCTGACTTCACTTAGCAACTGACAGGAAGAACGAGCAAAAAGCAGATGTGGAAAAGCAGAGAATGCTCCATATGCAGAGCTTTCTGTCAGCGGCGCGTGCAGTTACTGTAAAGATCCCTGCACATGCACAAACAGATTGTTGAGGCCAGCAAATGGATTAGAATAAATACTGTTGATCGTGCACCGAAAGCTTTCATCAACCCTCACTGATGCTCTCAATAGTTTACATTTGGAGTGTTAAAAGAAAAGCTCATGAAACACTGACTGACTCAACAACTTACACAATGTGAAGACAAGCTGTGTGGAAAGGGTTTATTTATTCTGAATGCAGGGATAACTGATAAAGGTTGAAGCCATCAAAATGCATTTAAGCAAGAATAAACGAACACCCACACACCCACCGACCCACAACACAGGCACACACTTAAATCACATCATCTTATAGCAATAAAAAAAAAAATATATGAATTCACCCTATGCAAACCTTCTATGCAATTATTAATAATAGTAATACTGTACTTTTTTCTATCCAAATACCAAATGTCACGTTCTTGTGACTTTTTCTATCAGCGCCCTGAATTTGTACCTGTCAGAAGTTGACAGTTCAGCTACATCTAAAAAAGTAACCATTCAGTGTCATATACTTAACTGCACAGCAGATTCAAACTTTATTCTGATTATTACATATGATAAAGCTAAATTAATTTCTTTATATTTAAAACTTATTGTCAAATCATTTAGCCCATCACAAATCAGGTTCATTCATGCTAAAACCTGTACTGTGTGAATAATCCAAGTGATATGTATTGTGTGAATAATCTAAGTTATATGTATTGTGTGAATAATCCAAGTGATATGTATTGTGTGAATAATCTAAGTGATATGCATAAACAGTTTACTAAGAGATTGTACTTTTGTTAAAATCTTCAAAATAATTAATAATTTATCATTAGATCAGGTAACTTGTGAAAGTGTAAATAAGCAGAGTTATTATATTATACAGAGGCGGAGTTACCTTTGCCCATTTTTGCCAACTTTCAACTGGGCCTAGCTGAAAATAATTTAATAGTTTGTCCAATGATTTCATCAAAACTAAATAACACATTTGTACAAACAAGCCGACATGTTGTATTGGCAACCAGACAGACTGAATTGTTCGCTAAATGAGTCCAAAAGAAGGCACGTGACAAATTGAATTGAGGATGGACCCTTAAATTTAAGGACCCCAGGAAAATAACTCCAATTCAGAGATGCAATATATACCTTACAGGGTGTGAAGAGGATAAGGAAGTAAGACATCCCATAGTCAGAGAAACCATAAACGTGTAGTGCATGTACTCAAACTAAACAAACAGTGGAAAAGCGACTACTAGGGCCAGAAATCTTGGACAGTGGACTGTGTAGAGAGGAAAAAGGGTGTAGGGTCAGACTCACTGGAGACAGGCACAGGGAGTTGTATATAAACAAGGTGGTAATCAGAGGTCAGATAAACTAACAGGGCCTGTCCACATCTCAGTGTCTACCCACATGTCTATAAAGCACTCATTTGACCCTATGTATGAGCCACTGAAAGATAATCAAGGAAACATTAATTCTCTGTATTTATATCTGGGTGACACTGTTGGTCACTAGTTGGGTCTGCAATCAGGGTCAGTTTGTTCTGGTCAGTGTCCTCTGTGTGGACATACAGTCATCAAAAGGTGGGTGCACCGTAGGATGAAAATCAATCAGTTCATCAAACTGTAAATGTTAATCAATAATATTAAAGAATATTGCATTCATAGTTCAAGGTTATTAATAATGTATAATCACTGATTCAACACCTTGTAAAGTGCTACACTCACAATGTTTTTTAATAATAAAATCTTTATTTTGCACATAAAAAATGGCAATTGTACAATATTTAAAATACAGTTATTTCAATAATGACTTTGTTAACATCATCATAGCTAAACAAAATTATTTCTATCATGTAATATATATCGTACATTTGTAAAACCAACATAATACTGATATAAAAATTAAAAAGACTACCATTTTTACTTAATAGCTTGATATCTTGGTACATTTAAAAATTCAACCCAAGAGATTGTATAAGTATTATTTAGGCAATTACTGGCTTACCACTTTATCTTAGAAACAAAACAGTCATCATTCAAATACATAATTTCTTTGATTACCAATTGAGAGCACAGAGACAGTTAAATAATGATTGTCACACATATTGGACAATTTTGGCTCCATTTGGCCTTTTTTAATTCTTCCAACCAAAATTCTTTTGAGAATAGTGATAATACTATAATTGTCAATGCATTATTTTTTTTTTTTTTTATGTACGTTTTGATACATTTATATCATACTTGGTATAGCACTTAGCTACAATGATGGCGCCATCTAGCATTCAATTACTAAACTAGGAATAATGGTGGCACCATCTACCATGCAGTTAGTGAACTAGCAACAATCAACAGTAGTACAGTGTATATATATCACAGAAATAGTTAGGTGACAAATAATGGTAAATGCAGGAACCAAACTGTTTTGACCTTTCATTTGTTCTCAATCAAGTCCTTGTTATCAAAATATATACAATTAAAAATTGACAGATATACTCAAAAATACATCAGAAAGACACTAAAATTGACTGATTGAAAAAATAACATGACGTTCAATACGCAAATAGCATTTATTCTTGTGATCACAGAATGGATTGGGCTGAGCTAAAACATTTTCATCCAATAATGAGATTAACCTCCTATAATTACTAAAACCCTCTCTACGAAGTGTAAACAAACCAAATTAATGCTGACAATCTGCAGGAAACAAGGTCGCAAATCTAAAAGATGGCAGCCCAGAAACACATTTATTTAAATACCAGTTGACTTTGCAACTAAACAACAAGACTTACGTGTGGTAGCACGTCAAGATATAGTTTACAGCAGCGTTGACAGAACAGGATGATCAGTCCATCTACTAGTTGTGTCAGAGCCAAGAGTTTCCAGCATTAATTTTCCGAGCTTCTTCGTCAAGCAGGGCATCCATTAATCCCATCAGTCGGTCTGGGTCGGTCTCAAACACAGTAGACATAACGTTGTCACCATCTCGAGTTCTTTCAGAACACTCACATAATTTGTGTGTTCGTTTGTTTGTCGTCCTAGTTGCTTCTGTATTCTTCTTTGGTCCGTGGACAAGTTGCAAGGCCTCAGGATGTACGCTAGCGACGACGGAATGGTGACGCTGTTTGTAGTAATTCGCTCTCTGACAATTCTGGACATTTTGTCGTGTTTCTGTTCGAGTGTCACCTGATTTCTCTGTGTATCGTGTTAGTGACATGACGTCTTCCTGAGAAGTGCTCCGAGATCTTTTGACTGGATTTGCTTCAAGAGAATTTTGCAAAGTCTGTCGCGGTGGTACCTGGACACAATCAGGGATCACAGAAGGTCTAACATGACATATCGATGTAGCAGCAGAAGTTCCAGTCGACCTACCTGATTCCTTCTGTAGATGTGCTCTGGAAGAATCCTGAACCTTAACCTCGACAGGACATCGTGTTCTAGCAACAGATCGAGTGTATCCATATTGCTGAATGTTAACTTCTTCCTGTGTTGATGCACAAACTTTTTTCTGCTTCACATGTCTTGATCCCCCACAATGGCGCACATTTGTGGCAGACTTTGCCACTTGTCTGAAATGGAACCTTGTCACTTTCAGCTGAAAAGATTCAGTAACTTTCCCAGTGTTTTCCTTGGCAGCCGGCGGCACAGTTCTACTGCTGCACAGGAACTGACACAGTTCATTGATATTGTGGGCGTCATTGTCACTCACATCATCTGGCAAACATCTTTGAGCTCGTGACAAAGGTTCATCTTTGTCATGGTCACCTGTGTCACTGACAATGTCAACATTGATGTCTGTGAAACATCTTTGAGCTGGTGACAAATGTGCATCTTTGTCATGGTCACCAAGGTTGTTAACAGTGTCAACACTCTTATCTGTCAAAGAGCTTTTAGTTGGTGACAGGTCATTGTTGATCTGGTCACTTATGTCACTGACAGTGTCAACCCTCTTGTCCGTCAAATAGCTTTGAGCTAGTGACAGTTCATTGTTAATCTGGTCACCAATGACGTCACTGACAGTGTCAACACTCTTGTCTGTCAAAGAACGTTCAGCTGCTGACAGTTCATCATTGACATGGTCACCAATGTCAACACTCTTGTTTGTCACAGAGCTTTGAGCTGGTGACAGGAGTTCTTCGTTGATCTGGTCACTAATGTCAACACTCTTGTCTGTCACAGAGCTTTGACCTGGTGACAGGAGTTCTTCATTGATCTGGTCACCAATGTCATTGACAATGTCAATACTCTTGTCTGTCACAGAGCTTTGAGCTGGTGACAGGAGTTCTTCGTTGATCTGGTCACCAATGTCAACACTCTTGTCTGTCACAGAGCTTTGAGCTAGTGACTGGAGTTCTTCGTTGATTTGGTCACCAAAGTCAACACTCTTGTCTGTCAGAGAGCTTTGAGCTGGTGACAGGAGTTCTTCGTTGATCTGGTCACCAATGTCAACACTCTTGTCTGTCACAGAGCTTTGAGCTAGTGACTGGAGTTCATTGTAGATTTGGTCACCAAAGTCAACACTCTTGTCTGTCACAGAGCTCTGAGCTGGTGACAGGAGTTCTTCGTTGATTTGGTCACCAAAGTCAACACTCTTGTCTGTCACAGAGCTTTGAGCTGGTGACAGGAGTTCTTCGTTGATCTGGTCACCAAAGTCAACATTCTTGTCTGTCACAGAGCTTTGAGCTGGTGAATGGAGTTTATCGTTGATCTGGTCATCAAAGTCAACACTTTTGTCTGTCACAGAGCTCTGAGCTGGTGACAGTTCTTCGTTGATCTGGTCACCTATGTCAACACTCTTGTCTGTCACAGAGCTTTGAGCTGGTGACAGGAGTTCTTCGTTGATCTGGTCACCTATGTCAACACTCTTGTCTGTCACAGAGCTTTGAGCTGGTGACAGGAGTTCTTCATTGATTTGGTCACCAAAGTCAACACTCTTGTCTGTCACAGAGCTTTGAGCTGGTGACAGGAGTTCTTCGTTGATCTGGTCACCAAAGTCAACACTCTTGTCTGTCACAGAGCTTTGAGCTGGTGACTGGAGTTTATCGTTGATCTGGTCATCAAAGTCAACACTTTTGTCTGTCACAGAACTCTGAGCTGGTGACAGGAGTTCTTCGTTGATCTGGTCACCAATGTCAACACTCTTGTCTGTCACAGAGCTTTGAGCTGGTGACAGGAGTTCTTTGTTGATTTGGTCACCAATGTCAACACTCTTGTCTGTCACAGAGCTTTGAGCTGGTGACAGGAGTTCTTTGTTGATCTGGTCACCAATGTCACTGACAGTGTCAGTTTGGTCACAAGCATTACTGACACTGTGTGTTTTGAGCAGAAGGTTACACAAGCTGGCAGGCAGCCGTTTGTTTCTGCAACCATAGCCATTGCGTGGATATTGATGAGCTGACATGTGATCTGACATCTTCTCTTCACAAGTCTTTACCTTCTTGCGATAATCCATTACAGACGAAAGTGGTAGTTTGCGTTTTTGCTGCTGGACAACATGATGGTCTACAGTCAGAGAACTTTGCTTGCTGTTTATAGGTGGTAGTATAAACCCTACGCATATCAGATTGTCTTTGTCATGTGACTGATCATGTGACTGTTGGCTATCATGAGTATCTGAAGTCGGAGAACTTTGGTAGCCTTTTATAGGTGGCCGTATTAATCCAACACAGGTCAGATTACCTTTGTCATGTGATTGATCACATGACTGCTGGATATTGTGATTATCTGCAGTTGGAGAACTTTGCTTGTCTTTTATAGGTGACCGAATGCACCCTACACACATCAGTTTATCTCGGTCATATGACTGATCATGTGACTGCTGCAAATTGTGATTGCTTGCAGACAGAGAATTCTGGTCGCCTTTTACAGGTGACACATCTGTGAACTCGTATCCCATTTTTTTCTTCAATCTCTGCACCGGTCTCTTTGTCATACAACGATCCCGCCTACGGATGGAAGGCTGCCTGGTCACAGCCGTCCCCCGAAGCTGTGTCGCTGGCACTTGGTACGTTGGTGATGCCGTCGTGTCAAGGTGACGCGAAAAACGGCTCATGTCGGTGATTCCATTCAGCTTGAAGCTCTCTGTTCGTGACATTTCTCGTACAATGGGCACGACCAACCGTGGCTTGACATGTTTCACAAACGCCTCAAGTTCGCTGTACGACGAATGGTCGGAATACGGAACAACAAACAGGTCTGTCGATCTGACACTTCCTTCAGCGAAGAACAAACCGGTTGGAAGGATAGCAATGGTTGGTCTATCTTTGTTCCACTGCCTCAATGTGGTTCGCTTCACCAGATGCATGGGAACTGCACGTATAACGGTCGCCCGCATGTCTGTGGTGAAGACATTGCGTCTTTGCAGTACACCGAGTGTGTTATAATATGCAGGCGTGACGGCTATCCATGTTTGAAGTTTCTCCGCAATGTACTCCAAGAGATCCTCTTTTCCCAGATTGCGCACACCGATGACAACGTCATCATGCGGGTGAGAGCGGATGATGTCACATACCATCGTCTTGGCAACAGAACGTGTCGGAAAGTTACATGAATTGCAGTTGTATGTGTTGTCAAGGTAGAGAACATCAACGTTGGTGACGCCTGCCAAGACTGTGTGAATAGACATATACGGCTCATAGCGGAAGTCTCCAGTGTAGAGAATGCGTCCAAAGTCACCATCAAAGAGGTACATGACAGCTCCTGGACAGTGGTTGGCATTGATCACTGTCACGGTCATAGTTTCTTGACCCCTCTCGTCCAGAGGCACAATGTGACTCTCGTTCTCCTCCAGCGCGTGAATAAATCTGGCGTCGATCTGAAACAATGGTTTAATTTTAATATTTCAAATTAACACAACATAGCTGTGAGATAACACTTTTCAACCCATAAAATTCTATTCAATAGAACTAATGCAATTATTTAGAGAATATATCTAAATGCTCTTTAATGTTGCACAAAATTTTAACAAATTAAATTTTTATGTAATTTTTTCTTTTCTTTCTTTCTACTTCTGTCACTAGTCCCATTTCACTGTAGTCTCCACTGAGTCCACTCCCCCACCCCTCTCTCTAGTTCTCCACTCCCCATCCCTCTCTCTAGTTCTCCTCTCCCCACCCCTCTCTCTAGTTCTCCTCTCCCCACCCCTCTCTCTAGTTCTCCACTCCCCACCCCTCTCTCTAGTTCTCCTCTCCCCACCCCTCTCTCTAGTTCTCCACTCCCCCATCCCTCTCTCTAGTTCTCCACTCCCCCATCCCTCTCTCTAGTTCTCCACTCCCCCATCCCTCTCTCTAGTTCTCCACTCCCCCACCCCTCTCTCTAGTTCTCCACTCCCCACCCCTCTCTCTAGTTCTCCACTCCCCACCCCTCTCTCTAGTTCTCCACTCCCCCATCCCTCTCTCTAGTTCTCCACTCCCCCATCCCTCTCTCTAGTTCTCCACTCCCCCATCCCTCTCTCTAGTTCTCCACTCCCCCATCTCTCTCTCTAGTTCTCCACTCCCCCACCCCTCTCTCTAGTTCTCCACTCCCCACCCCTCTCTCTAGTTCTCCACTCCCCACCCCTCTCTCTAGTTCTCCACTCCCCCATCCCTCTCTCTAGTTCTCCACTCCCCCATCCCTCTCTCTAGTTCTCCACTCCCCCATCCCTCTCTCTAGTTCTCCACTCCCCCATCTCTCTCTCTAGTTCTCCACTCCCCCACCCCTCTCTCTAGTTCTCCACTCCCCCATCCCTCTCTAGTTCTCCACTCCCCCATCTCTCTCTCTAGTTCTCCACTCCCCCACCCCACTCTCTAGTTCTCCACTCCCCACCCCTCTCTCTAGTTCTCCACTCCCCACCCCTCTCTCTAGTTCTCCACTCCCCCATCCCTCTCTCTAGTTCTCCACTCCCCCATCTCTCTCTCTAGTTCTCCACTCCCCCACCCCACTCTCTAGTTCTCCACTCCCCCATCCCTCTCTCTAGTTCTCCACTCCCCCACCCCTCTCTCTAGTTCTCCACTCCCCCATCCCTCTCTCTAGTTCTCCACTCCCCCATCCCTCTCTCTAGTTCTCCACTCCCCACCCCTCTCTCTAGTTCTCCACTCCCCCATCCCTCTCTCTAGTTCTCCACTCCCCCATCTCTCTCTCTAGTTCTCCACTCCCCCACCCCACTCTCTAGTTCTCCACTCCCCCATCCCTCTCTCTAGTTCTCCACTCCCCACCCCTCTCTCTAGTTCTCCACTCCCCCACCCCTCTCTAGTTCTCCACTCCCCCATCCCTCTCTAGTTCTCCACTCCCCCATCCCTCTCTAGTTCTCCACTCCCCCATCCCTCTCTAGTTCTCCACTCCCCCATCCCTCTCTAGTTCTCCACTCCCCACCCCTCTCTCTAATTCTCCACTCCCCACCCCTCTCTCTAATTCTCCATTCCCCCATCCCTCTCTAGTTCTCCACTCCCCCATTCCTCTCTAGTTCTCCACTCCCCCATCCCTCTCTAGTTATCCACTCCCCCATCCCTCTCTAGTTCTCCACTCCCCCATCCCTCTCTAGTTCTCCACTCCCCCACCCCTCTCTAGTTCTCCACTCCCCCATCCCTCTCTAGTTCTCCACTCCCCCACCCCTCTCTAGTTCTCCACTCCCCCACCCCTCTCTAGTTCTCCACTCCCCCACCCCTCTCTAGTTCTCCACTCCCCCATCCATCTCTAGTTCTCCACTCCCCCATCCCTCTCTAGTTCTCCACTCCCCCATCCCTCTCTAGTTTTCCACTCCCCCACCCCTCTCTAGTTCTCCACTCCCCCATCCCTCTCTAGTTCTCCACTCCCCCACCCCTCTCTAGTTCTCCACTCCCCCATCCCTCTCTAGTTCTCCACTCCCCACCCCTCTCTCTAATTCTCCACTCCCCCATCCCTCTCTAGTTCTCCACTCCCCCATTCCTCTCTAGTTCTCCACTCCCCCATCCCTCTCTAGTTATCCACTCCCCCATCCCTCTCTAGTTCTCCACTCCCCCATCCCTCTCTAGTTCTCCACTCCCCCATCCCTCTCTAGTTCTCCACTCCCCCACCCCTCTCTAGTTCTCCACTCCCCCACCCCTCTCTAGTTCTCCACTCCCCCATCCCTCTCTAGTTCTCCACTCCCCCATCCCTCTCTAGTTCTCCACTCCCCCATCCCTCTCTAGTTCTCCACTCAACCCACCCCTCTCTAGTTATCCACTCCCCCACCCCTCTCTAGTTCTCCACTCCCCCATCCCTCTCTAGTTCTCCACTCCCCCATCCCTCTCTAGTTCTCCACTCCCCTCCCTATCTTGCCAAATCTCTCGTCATACAGCTATCACAATTTTTTTTTATTTTTTTTATTTAAATTAAATTGGTTTTAATTGATAACATGTACACATTTTGTTAAACTGTCACAAACAATTTATTATATGGTTTGCACTGTAAATGACTTAATTGGGCGTCAGTCATTTGTGTCCATTTGTCTAACCCCAGACATACGATTGTTCATGGACAACACACTGAATTCAAATGGTGTTCTGCTACACTGAAGCCGCCACTTTAACTTTGAACACTTTTAAAATGTGGAGTTGTATCACATTACATATAGGCAAGACGTATAAAACGCTAGAAATACTAAATGACAAAACTCTGAATTCAAGAGTTTTCCTACAGTTTGCTTTTGATGTACAACTAAATCACATCTGATACATGGAATCAGTAACATATGGTTTATCTTGTTGACGAAGCTCCGTTTATGATATTTATCAGGGTTTCAAGTAAAAAAGTTAACTTTTTTCAAGTGAAAAAGTTATTTGTCAAGTTCCTGGTATAAAGGGTACAATGAAATCTAATTTCATACGATGTCCTTCAATGATCAGTAAGTGTCCTTTGGTGTCGGATGCACTTTGCTACCATTTGCATCTTGGGAATGATAAATGATGTAGAACTTCAAAGTAGCACCTCCAAAATTAATTTGATTGGTCAATACAATAAAGTTTAAATTTAGCATCGGTTATTAATCTGGGGGTCATTATTCGGGAGTTTTGCTTTAAAGACGTGTAAAATTTTGCAGATGCATCTGCACGCAAATTTCAAATAGAGATGCAGTCGACATGTACTAGAACGAACTTAGTCCTTAGTTACATTTATTTTTATGAGTTAATTCAATATTATGGAGAGTAAGGCGGAAATTATCTAGTATATGTAGTATGTATATTAGTTAGTTAGATATTCAATGCTTCAACGTGTGAAGCTGGATGAGCAAGTGAAGCGATGACACCACGCAAGTTTTCACATCTACGATAACGAGGCGTTTTGTACAGTGTGAATCTGCACGACGCCTCATTCAACATTATCTTTCAAAGCGTTAGATTTAATGAGATTTGGTCAACAACTGTTAGAAAAAATATTCCTCATTTTGCCATAATCTAAAAACCTCCCTATTTAAACTTGCTTATCCTCCATAGCTCCTCCGAGTACCAATCCAACTATTTACAACTGGAACAGCTAATCGATTAGGAACTGCTTAACCGCTTTTGTTTTGGTGCGCTGTCGAGCTTAGGTCTCTAGAGAATTTGTGCGCAGTAGAAGTGCTTTATATTGTATTGTTAAATGTCAACACCTACTGAAAATTTGTGCAGAAGCAAGCGCTTTGACATGGGACTGCAGTAGATCGGGTATCGCCATGTTGATGTCAGGCCAACAGTGTGGTCAGCGTGCATGTGGGTGAGAAAGAAGATCCTTGGCTTTGTTTCTCGTATTTTCCAGAAGTCTACTGAAATTGGGGTGTTTGGAATGAGATGCCCATTCATACTACACACTTAACTGTCCAGTGCCAAATCACATGACTGGGTCCTGAAACCAACAAGATATTTTTTTAATATAATCATGGCTCATGCAACATTTACATTGAATAGATAAAAACTGGGCTAAGATATGGGCAAACTATAAAAGGCTTATCTCTAACCTTACAAATGCTCATTATTTGTAAGTAAAAATGCCCCCATTCCATAGGCTGGCATAGCCATGTACGCATATCGGCCATAGTCTAGGCCAGGCTGATATGAACAGTTGGAGGTCTTGTTTCTCAAAAGTTATAAAACTTATATATTTGTCACGTAGAAATATCTTGGTGTGGTCATAAATAAAACACTGTCCTGGAATAACCACATAAATGGTGTCACAACAAAAGCATCCTTAGTTTTCCTACGAAGAAATTTCAAAATTGGCCAGGAAAATTAAAAACCAGTACTTATTTCACTTTAGCTAGACCCCAGTTAGAAAGCTAGCTACAAGCAAACGTACAAAAACAAAATAGAGCTGGTACAAAGATGGGCAGCACGGTTTGTTTGTAACAACTACAACCGTGAACCAATTGTAGGTACGCGACAATCGGCCTACATACGCGCTAATCGCTTTGGCCGCGACGTGCTCGTTCGTTCGCCCGGTGACCGTGTTTTTGCTGCGCGTTTGGCTGGCGTATTTTAGGAGCTCCCGGAGAACACTCATTGTGATGATGTAGTTAACATGTTCCGCTGACGTGTCGTTTTCGAAATTTTCCAATCCGATTTGTAGAAGTCAAAAAATATTTACGTCAAAGTTTTTGACTGTCAAAGTCATCGACCATTTACCTGAAGGTAGCTAAATTTTTCTTTCAAACCTTTATAATTTTTATTTCCATATACTTGTCTATGTGTGTGCCAAATCTGAGGCAAATTAAACTATTAGCACATTGTTTTCTAGAGTTAGCACAATTTCATGTCAAACCGACAAATGGTTGATCGGGTTGAATTTCACAGCGACAATCCCCTGTTTGTCATCGTTTAAATGACCGTGGCCCACCATGATCATACTAAAATAATTAATTTTGGTGTATTTAATAGTTTCCCGATGAATTTCACGAAAATTATGCCTTAGTAACGCCGATGATTGAAGATTTTGAAGGATACTATTCATGCTAAAAATAGAGCTATTCCTGGCATTTAGGTCACGTGACCCTATTCTTGCAATGTGATTGGCTGATGCTGTTGTTTACAAACACAAGGGACCATGTGCATTTATTGCTGTATTATTTAGCACCTTGTATTTTATGAATTTAAGTTAATTTTGTGGATTGTTGATTCTGCTAAAAAAGTATCATTACTTCATACATTTACTTGAACTTTCTAAACATTTGTTTCTACCTTATTCATGATATTAATAGTAACCCTACCCAAGGTTTTTAGGCTGGGTAGTTATCGAGTAAAGTTTTGAAAAAATACATGAAAGACCCCTCAAAAATCAATCAAAACTATAAAAAAACATCTGTGTCGTCACATATGGCCCAGTGAGTTGGTCGATTACAGCAGACAGTTAATTAAGGGTGACCTAATTATAATATCTTGATATGCAGAACCTTACATGTCCTAATTTTGCATGATTTTTACTTCAGAGGTTTATTGAATTCAGGTCTGCCCTGAAACGGTTGATATTCACTAATTTAGCTAATTATTAATTAATAATAACATCAAGTTATTACCAAAAATATAGAAAAAACCTAAAGAAACAGTGTGCTATGATCACATTTGTTATTTCTTGGTATAGATGCAATGAAAAAAATACTATAATAAAAATTGGGGGGGAAATGTTGCATTCTGATATTTTCATTTATCAATGAATGCATGTTGTTTATCAATCAAAGTAATTAAGATCATTAATTGATGATTTAGTTAAATCATGAATTAAGTGAAGACTGCATCAACAGTTTGTGTTTTAAAGGGGCTATCTCCCCTAAAGTTTTATTAGAATCTCTTCAGTATTAAAAAAGTTATGACACTTTGTATTCTCAAAGTGAACCATAATTGGCCCAAAAGGTCACAACTTTTCTTTTGTTTTTCTAGTAAAACAAGGCCGAAAAACGGGTGGTGCACCTAATCTTTAAAATGTCATAACTTGTCTAATATTCAACCTAGAACAAATATCTCAAAGGCATTTTAAAGTTTTTTTCAGGCTCTGTACAATGATACTCAATTGATGTACTTCATGTAGGTTGAATTTTTTTGTCACGTACCTACCAATTGTCACCACTATGATCAAGCACTTTAACTTGCACAGCCTCCAACAAAGGAGAACCGACATCAATCTTGTCATGTTTTATAAGACCTTGCAATGTTGCGTGACATAGTTGCCCTGTTCTTCCCCCAACTTATACCCCTGGTGAGGGCCTCTTGACACATGCATTTGATTCTGAGGCTTTTCAACTCCCCCTAATCACTAAGCAATTCATCCAGTACAGCTTTTTACCCTGTACAATAGCCAATTGGGATAACCTGCCAGCCAACGCAGCTACAGCACCAAGTTTGAAGATTTTCAGTCAGAAGATCTCCAGCTTGCAACATTAATTGATATTGCCGTTTCCACGCTATCAACTTTTCCTCTCCTTAAATGGCAGTTCTACACGCACACTGGCAGCTTTTCTCTTTCTTCCAAATATTTTATTACTTTCTCTTACATCACTTTTGCACGTGTGCACACACAGTGTCACACACCGAGTCTATATCATAAGTAACATAAGCCTAGAACTAGAAGAGAGTTGATTCCTACCCGAAAGAAAAAAGACAATCGTATGACAAATGGTCACGTGGCCCAGGCCAAGGAAGAGTCTATGAGACTGATGTCACAATATCACTATCAATCACCCGGGTCCCGGCAGCGCGCCCCATCCCGGCATCGGCATGGTCACCGACTTCAACTTCAAGGCAAGTTGAGTAGTAGGGGGTCTCACTTACTAGACTAGACTAGTCATAACTGAAAGTGTCAGTGACAAGGTCCTTGAAATGCATCGTACTTTTGTATGTCTCGCCTATCTGCTTCCACGAGAACATCACCGCAAACTTGTTTAAGCAAAATGTTTGCATTAAGCCACAGTTACATTATGCTATTCGTTGTTTTACCTTTAGCGAGTTAATCTTAAAAAATTGCGCCAAACCTCCGGAAGTTTCATCCTTACTGAATTTTTATTCCGCCATGTAAGAGTTCTACTTCCTTTCCGTGACATGGTTGACATTTGCCGTGCGGTTCAAAGGTACGGCATGCTTTAATACTTTCGCCTCTTGGTACACATTTGACATTATATAGATATGGCAGTTATACACGTATGTTCAGCCATTGTTGTGTTTGCTGTAATCATTAAATGTTAATATTTGCGTGAAGTTGAGGCATTTACAGTGAGCGATAATATAGCAAATCCCAATAGCCACAGACCAACAAAGTTACAACTGTCCAGGACCAGGTCTAGGAGCTCCTTCCATTAATATATTGCATCATCAAGTTTCTATGCCATTAAAAATGTTGTCAACACTAATTTCTTTCAAAACGGTCTTTAGTGCTAGTTAGTGTAGACTGTAGAAGTCAGTGTCACAGTGACCGTGTAGACATACGTAGACGTAGAACTAGTTACTTACGGGTTACTTCGGATTATAGCCCATAGACATAGTAAAGGCACAACGGGTTCGGATTCGGCCCATGGCATTGGTCAAACAAACCGTTTTCACTACTGGTGAACCGTGAAGTGTTTTCGCTCGCATGTGTCAAATCATCCATGATTGCAACCGGTGCCAGTGGGATCCGTGGGCCGAAATGACTATACTTATTCTCATTGTCATTTCAATAATTTGACCGTATTCTAACTGGGAAATGCTATATCTAAATTATTAGAACAGATATTCTTACCATTCTTTGTACTAATTAATTCTAATTAATTTTGAAAACATACAGATGCATGAAGAATTAAATTGTTTTTTATTAACCATGAAACAAAATAATGACATACAAACATATGCAGCTCTGTATATATGCAAATGAAATAGTTTAAACAAAACTTGACAACATTAGGCCGGCTGCTGTCAGATAGCTCAAAGAACAGAGCGTACATTTATAATTATATATATTATTTTGTTTACCTTTATATTATAATATAATACAGGCTTAAAATTTGGCAAAATTGAGGGCAAGGCCAGGGCACATAGGCCAGTAGAAAATACCATTATATCACAAATGCTTTAATGAATATATTAGTAAATTAGCATTGTAAAAAATATTGGGGTACTATAAAGAAGACGTGTCTGTGTTGCTGCCTGCCAGTGACATTACCGTCTTGCGACAACATTGCCCAGTCGGCAAATGAAGTTGCCATTTGCCGTTGCCACCTGTCGACAACGTTGCCTTCAGCTGACAACGTTGCCTTCTGCCGACAACGTTACATTTGAAATGGAATGTATTATAAAGTATGGCGAGTTTGGAACCATTGTTTAGTTTCCGAGGCACTACGGCCAGTTGCCACGGCACTGCGACAAATTGTCACGTGGCCACTGCCAAATTCAAGGCCTGATAATATATATATATAGCATATAATGTATATGGGTGAATGTATAGTAACACAGAGTTCTATAGGTGGTAAAAATCATGAAATTAATTTTTTTTTCCCATTTTCTTAATTCAGAGCCGTTCTGTGAACTTTCAACTATCTAAAACCAATATTGGCCACTGCAACATTTGCTGCTGGACAATCCAGGAGGGGATTATATACGGGTGATTCTTGATGACCTTTTACTTATGTCCTCTACATCACAAATAGCCTTGCTTGATTAAAATTCTCATAAAGTCACTGCAAACGCTAGATGCATCTTGATAGTTCACTCCAAAATCCACAAAAGAAAGCTATGTGTGAAATGTAAGTAGAACTTGCGATGGTTAAAGGTTTTAACATTTGTGTTGTGCTGGAGATGCAATGAAACATATGCAACCGACGCGACTGTTTCAGTTACAATATGAAGAAAACCTGAACTTGGTAAGGATTTCTTTTAGATCATCTTGGCTATCACTAATTACAAATGAAATATTTTTGCCTTGAAAGTGATGATAATTCATGATGTCGAGGACATAATATGACATATAGGACGAACTGTGGTATAGAGGACAGCTCGGCATTCCGTATGTATAACAATATATACACATGCAAATGTGTGTATATATTTTTTATTGATGTATGATTCTTTATAGCTTTTTCAACAATTATAAAACACAACGTAAAGGACCACTTTTGCATTCATGACAAATTATTGTCACCTTTGCAGCCACATTGTAATGTTTGTTTGTTGAAGTAGCAACTTTCATCTTTGAAGTGTGTGTACAGGAAGAAATATTTATCAACAAATCATTTGTATGCCTAATATGCAGTGTTTGTAGAAGACAGAATAAGCATGTTGGTTGACGAAAATGCAAATGCACCGCGTCTGACACAGAAAAGAGACAGTGTATGGGCCATGTGACTCAATTACATTTTTGTTTGACGTTAAATTGAGCAGCTGAATTGTCCTTAACGTAAAGAAAGTAGGGACAAGGAATTTTAGATGTTGAATAATTAATTAACGTAACATATCACAGATGTAGTACTTATCATATTAGGACATATTTGATACGCATCCAGTGTATCTAAGACAGATTTTTAGGACATGCAATAAAATGTATACGAGACCTCGAATGTTTGGGCTTGTTTACAGGGATACCTGATGAAACTGAGAAAAAATAGTGAAACTTAGTTAATTTGCATATAAAATACATAAAAATACATAAAAATTTAGATTACACGAAAGACTACCATCACTTAGAACATTAAAAAAAATAGTAGAAAGATCAAGTTAATGGATATATTGTAATGTAAACATGAGGGACACAAAACTCTGCATTACTGTACATATTCACCTATATATGTATTATAAATATGTATGGGGTAAGTTTTTGTCTTATATCTGCATCTAAATATTTCATCCGCTTCATTTGGCAAAATAATTTTTTATTTTATATACCTAATTTTTTTCTTATTTTTTATGTGTGGCCTGTGTCTGAACAGTCATAGACGCTGATGAGTGACAATGTCAGTAGTGATGGTGGTTAGTTGCCAGTTGTTTAGCCTAGGACTGGGCATAGCCATACGGTTATAAGGCATTCGTGGATGCCAATGGGGAGTTCAGCTTACAGTTTTACTATACATGGCGAACCTAACTCCGTGTATGCGACGGTCCTCGGTTGATGTCCTTTTCCACTGTTCCAGAATGTGTAGTCACTATTTTCTCTCGACTCTCCATCATTGGGAAAACGTATTTCCTTCCAGTTACTTGTGAAATGACTCATTCACTTTGTTTGCAGGTAACGCAAGAATGGCTTCAAATTACGCCAAGCGTATGATACGGCTGAGTGCACGGATATTTGGCGAGGTTGCGCGGCCAACAAACGAAAAATCAATGAAGGTTGTCCGACTGTTCTCTGAGAAGCCAATTGAACAGAATCGAGAGGTCACGGAGTATTACCCTCGACATGTTGAACTTGATTCTCTGATGAAACGACTTCGTTACCTCGGATTATTCAGGTGATGAATCTACAATAAAATGTTATGCTCATCTCGTTTCAGACTATTTCGCAAAATGTTGAACCTATCTAGTTTCAACTGACATGCCAAAGGTATTTGATGAAGTCATCAAACTCATATGAATTTTGGATTAGCTGAACCAAAATTCAGCTGCTGCTGTACACTGACATTTAGGCAATCCACACATTCGCAAGTTACCTGCTCTAAAGATAATTGTAGACGTAACTTTAAATATTTCTTTTCAAAAGGTAAAGGTACATTCATATATAGCGTGGTATCCAGTCCTTGGGACTGCTCAAAGAGCTTTACACTTGATGAATCAATCTTTATTTTCAACAACAATAATAGACAAATATCATAGAACAACATTTCATAACTCTAAAATTGTCGATAAAAGGGTAAGAAGGGTAATACTTATGTTACTTGCCCTATTACAAATAAAAATACATAGTACTGAATAAAATACAGTATACAATTGTACACATGTGACAGATTGTTTTGTTTTCAAAACATGGTACATTAGACTCAATGTTCATGTCCATTTATGGCAGGTCGAACGTGAAGTAGTAACTTTAATTACGTCCCAAACCAATTTGAATTTGCAGTCAATTTAACGAAAACCACATCAATAAATTTAGATCAAAAGTATTATTTTATAATGCTAACCCCAGTCTTTTTTCACCATAAGTAGTTACATATCAGACACATAACTATTCAAAATGTTAGCTTTATAATTTTTTTGAAAAGATGAACATTTTGAGGACAAAATTTGTGAACTATCAAGAGAATTCCTCAGTTGTACTCCATTAATTGATAAACTCATACTTTTCATATTTGTACCTGCACACTTTTGAGTAAATGTGTAATTTTGTCGGGTTGCATAAACAGATTTGTGCTGACTGAAAAACTGTTGAACATATGTTGGCAATAGATTGTGATATGCCTTAAACATAATACACCTTATACCAGGCAGACCTGTTCAGTCCAAAGCCATCTTGACTTCTCTGGGAAGCATTCAGCCATGCTGCAATTATTGCACGAAGACTATTCGTTCAGATATCCACCTCTGCCTGTAGCCAGGTACTCATTAATACAGCTGAGTGAACTATGGCAATGTGGGAAGAACGAAATTGCCAAAGTTTCGAAACGGCAGCAAGAGGATTCGAACCCGGGTTCTCTCGATTGAGAGCCCAACGTTCTAGCCACTACCGTACCACACCCCCTTTAACCCCACTTTTTTAATGTTAGCTTTTCATGAAATGTACACTTGGGGGCCAACTCAATCACTATGGTTATACTAAATGATGTGCTCATTTATAATACTTAATTAGTAATATATTTGTACATGTTAGTGTGTTAATATTTTTATAATTGTAAAATATTTTTCTAAATTTGAAGCTGTGAGGTTCCGCCGGATTTACCTCAAGCTTTGTTTACATGCCGGTCATTTGAGACCCTGTCATTATTTGCTGTGAATCGGGTTAAATGTATACAGCTCCAGTGGCATAAGTATTTATATCTTGCACGCAACTGGTCACATGTAGTTGTTTATAATTTAATTTGTCTTGTGTAGTTTGGCCAAAAAAACTTCCTTATACCAGTTTCACAAAGCATTAATATGTACGAATGATTTTTTATATTTCTAATACATAAATTAATTCACAAAAACTTTTCAATCATACAGTCAGTGGGCAGTTTCACACAATGTTCCTACATTGGGTGAAACTGACCACTGACCCATAATTTTTTTTGCCATTTAATAGGTTCTAAAATGAATGACATTCAGTAGTTTTAAACAATATTAATTTTGTTATGATACAATGTACATGCATAAGCTTTTGAAGCCTAATGCTTATTGAAATATGCTGGTCAAATGTTGCCAGACCAAACAAAAACCAAAAGAACCATTCTTCACATGTCGCACATGAGCTTCGATATTGTTGCATGCATGCAATGTATTCAGTTGTATTTGTAACTTTTGTGTTTGATTTCATTCCAGAGATGAACATCAGGATTTCAAGGATGAAATGAGGCGGTTACGAGCCCTCCGAGGGAAGGGAAAACCAAAGAAGGGAGAGGGAAAGAGGGCCCTGAAGAGGAAATAGACAGTTTCTTTTTGTGTTTGTGAAACTATTTACCTGAAGACTTGACATCAATGGCCATTTGGACACACAGAGAGAGATAGCTAGGCCAGAAACAGTGTCATCACGTTACAAAGACTATCATCATCTTCATCTCGGTACTGTTTCTGTGGTTACTAATTGATGGAGCCTTGTAAAAAGTGGCAAACTTTGAAGACGTAAAATGTACTGACGTGTGTCACATAATGTAGCCGTGTATGAGGAATATTGGTAGTTGTATGTTTTGTATAAAGTAAATACATAACTCGTAAAACCTGCACACAGGCTCAGTTTTGTTTACTTATTGTGGTTCTCCAGGTACAACAGTTCTTGAACCTGTGGTTTTATTGCATGATTATTTGCTTGATTATTTACAATAATACACCACTTCAAAACATTTCTGTATGAAACAAATATTGAGTTGCTTAAAACTACAAAAAATTCTGGGATTTCTGGTCAATTCCTTTTGCAGAGTTATTCAGTCTACCAAAACATTGCTCTTTATATAATTTATTTATATGTACACCTGTAGTAAAACAAGTCATGATACCATACATACAGTCTGGCACACACACAAGTGCCAGATAAAAGTTCTGTCTTCCATCCAATGTTCATAACATGTTTGTATGTGATTTCATAAACCTTGTACGGTGAACCTCGCTATTAAGGTCACCTTCGTGACTGGGTCAAAGTGACCTGAATAATAATAAGTATTAGCAGGACTTAATGTCCTATACTTAACTGTTATGGAAATAATTTGGGACTGTCCCAGGCTGACCACAATGGCAAGGTGGCTGTATTACTGAGGTGACCTTAAAGCAAGGTTCAACTGTATAACGTGTAGTACAGGAATATGATTTCTGGATGTGAGACATAGAAAAAACACCAATATTATATTATGAATGTTCAGATATCACAATTTACATATCTCTATCAATGCATTGGGATGCACTTTTCCAACTAATGTCATCCTGACTATTAGCACCTCCAGTTGCAGTGTTGTCTCAATACATCAGTGTTACACAGAGTGCTGTCTCAATACATCAGTGTTACACAGAGTGCTGTCTCAATACATCAGTGTTACACAGAGTGCTGTCTCAATACATCAGTGTTACACACAGTGCTGTCTCAATACATCAGTGTTACACAGAGTGCTGTCTCAATACATCAGTGTTACACAGAGTGCTGTCTCAATACATCAGTGTTACACAGAGTGCTGTCTCAATACATCAGTGTTACACAGAGTGTTGTCTCAATACATCAGTGTTACACAGAGTGCTGTCTCAATACATCAGTGTTACACAGAGTGCTGTCTCAATACATCAGTGTTACACAGAGTGCTGTCTCAATACATCAGTGTTACACAGAGTGTTGTCTCAATACATCAGTGTTACACAGAGTGCTGTCTCAATACATCAGTGTTACACAGAGTGCTGTCTCAATACATCAGTGTTACACAGAGTGTTGTCTCAATACATCAGTGTTACACAGAGTGCTGTCTCAATACATCAGTGTTACACAGAGTGCTGTCTCAATACATCAGTGTTACACAGAGTGCTGTCTCAATACATCAGTGTTACACAGAGTGCTGTCTCAATACATCAGTGTTACACAGAGTGCTGTCTCAATACATCAGTGTTACACAGAGTGCTGTCTCAATACATCAGTGTTACACAGAGTGCTGTCTCAATACATCAGTGTTACACAGAGTGCTGTCTCAATACATCAGTGTTACACAGAATGCTGTCTCAATACATCAGTGTTACACAGAATGCTGTCTCAATACATCAGCGTTACACAGAATGCTGTCTCAATACATCAGCGTTACACAGAATGCTGCCTCAACACATCAGCGTTACACAGAATGCAGTCTCAACACATCAGTGTTACACAGAATGCTGTCTCAACACATCAGTGTTACACAGAATGCTGTCTCAACACATCAGTGTTACACAGAATGCTGTCTCAACACATCAGTGTTACACAGAATGCTGTCTCAACACACCAGTGTTACACAGAGTGCTGTCTCAACACATCAGTGTTACACAGAGTGCTGTCTCAACACATCAGTGTTACACAGAATGCTGTCTCAACACATCAGTGTTACACAGAGTGCTGTCTCAATATATCAGTGTTACACAGAATGCTGTCTCAATACACCAGTGTTACACAGAGTGATGTCTCAATACATCAGTGTTACACAGAGTGCTGTCTCAATACATCAGTGTTACACAGTGCTGTCTCGATACACCAGTGTTACACAGAATGCTGTCTCAATACATCAGTGTTACACAGAGTGCAGCCTCAACCATATCTTCCTGTAAATAGTTTGAACATCAACGTGCATTTAAAATTCTCTGCATTTATAAATAAATATTAAAGCAACATCATGTGTGCTGTCTGATAGTAGAACAGCTTACCCATCAAAACTGTTGTTTTCCATCGTAACCTGCTCATTAAAATAACATCATACAAAACCTGACATGATTTATTGAAATCCTGCACAAGTAAATGCTGCTGTATATTATAACTAACGTCAAGCAAAAATCATTAAATATAACATCTGTAAACATAGTTGTTGTTACGAACACTGTGCAATAGGTGGCAGCACAGTATGTCGTTCAGAACCAGGTCGACTCGAGTGATTGGAATATGCGCCCGACGTTCGGGATGCAGCGCGATCTTCAGATCCGGGGCGGGGGGCAAGGGGCACGGATCCATTCTTTGACGGAGATCCAGACAGCAGGGTGATACGATCCATAGCCTCGGCTGGCAGAGCCAAGTTCCCTGGGAATTCTTCCTCTGATCCCGAGCCGGCTCCCTCCTGCTCCTGATCCACATCCTGTGCCTCGGAGATGTCTGACAGATCGGAGTGGGAGACAGAGCGGAAGTCGCTGGAGTCAGGGGAGTTGGGGGGGAGGGCGTCGGGGTTGGCGACTGGAGCAGAGTAGGAACGGGTGTTGTGCTTGGGGCCCCCCTGCTCATCCAGACCCACTTGTGAACTGACATCCATGGGAACCGTCCGCACCGATCTGTCAACAATAGTTCACTTTGACGGTCGCATATTGAGTGTTGAAGGTAATTGTATTGACGTAGGTATAGCTTTAATTTGAATCGTCGGAATATCTCTATTTCAAACCGAATTACCAGAATCGAAGATAACTAAACAGAATCAGCTGTTTAGTATAATCGAATATATTGGCTGGCACGGAACCATTCCATGTTTGTGCTATATTTAAATGCATTGCTTAAGTGAATCAGATGTTTGACAGAATCAAACTGCTCTGTCCTGAAGTTATTATATTAAGTGGAGCCCACTGTACGTGGTCAATTGAACTTTGTTGACAACATTTGGTTGGTTAAAAGAAATATTCATAAAACAATCAATGATGACAGTTTAGGACATTAGTGATCTGTCAGAAATCTTTTATAGACTGGTTAATGATACATAATGACCAGATGTGTTTACATTATTGTCCTGTTGCCATGACTATGAATGTTGCTATGACTACGGTACCTGATCTGGTCATAGATACTGGGTTGGTGTCCAGACACAAGTTCGTACGCAGTCGTGTGACGTCGCTTCATAGACTTGGCCTCCTGGTGGCAAAGATGGAACACATTAAGTCATCCATGCAAGCAGTTGTCACACGCTCAATGGCGACCCACGAATGTCAACAATGTCAACTAAATGCTATCAGTGCTAGTGTGTCAATGACTGTGTCTGTTCAATTCCCCTTTCTATGGAAAGCTCAGAATAAAGCCAATAGATGACACCACTGAGGCTACCAAGCCTCTTATCATGCATCTCTTATCATGCATCTCTTATCATGCATCTCTTATCATGCATCTCTTATCATGCATCTCTTATCATTCATCTCTTATCATGCATCTCTTATCATGCATCTCTTATCATGCATCTCTTCATCAGAAGTTTTTGTCCATAACACTAACATTCAGGACAGATGTAGTTTAGTAGTATTTGAATCAAACTCTCATGGATTTTCTTAAATTTGACGGGCTTACGGATGTACGAGACATTCCTTGCAGCTTTGTGCTTTTTGAACAAGATTTCCTCATATTACAGTATATGGCCTGTGTTTGTCATATGGCCTGTGTTTGTCCTATGGGCTGTGTTTGTCATGTGGCCTGTGTTTGTCGTGTGGCCTGTGTTTGTCATGTGGGCTGTGTTTGTCATATGGCCTCTGTTTGTCATATGGCCTGTGTTTGTCATGTGGCCTGTGTTTGTCATATGGCCTGTGTTTGTCATGTGGCCTGTGTTTGTCATATGACCTGTGTTTGTCATATGGCCTGTGTTTGTCATATGGGCTGTGTTTGTCATATTGCCTGTGTTTGTCATATGGGCTGTGTTTGTCATGTGGCCTGTGTTTGTCACATGGGCTGTGTTTGTCATGTGGCCTGTGTTTGTCATATGGGCTGTGTTTGTCATGTGGCCTGTGTTTGTCATGTGGCCTGTGTTTGTCATATGACCTGTGTGTGTCATATGGCCTGTATTTGTCATATGGGCTGCAACTAACAGCTCATCAGTACAAGACATATTTGAACTCCGAAGAGCGACTCTCTGTGTGATATGTTTGTGACATCACTGCAATGCTTGAAACTGGTACATTTTGAAATTGGTCAAAGAAATATTTTATTTAAATTATAATTTCCGAAGGGCTTTGTTTTACTAAGGTAAATATATATGTAGTCAGTTTTATTATCTGCTGTCATACGATAGATATTATTTATAATACATATAACACCTGTTGACTAAGAATGAAACCATGGTTGCAGGTCGTCAAAAACTCTAATGCGCATGCGTCGCAAATATTGTCTATTTAATGAACATTTTCAATATAACAGTCAACACACCACAATGCCTCTGTCGATGTCTGGGGACTGAGACATCTGTGTTTTCATCTTTGTGTTCAGCACTGCCTGGCTGAAGATGTCGTTGATGACTGTCTTTGACCACGACCGGGTGAGGTGGGCTGAGGGAGGGGCTGTGGTCAGTTCACCGGTGATCTCCTTCTCTATGGTCAGCTCGCTGGCTGACTGCTCGAGGTCAGATATGGAAGGTGTGGGGGCATTGATACCCAGGTAGTCCATCACCAGCTTCCGCAGCTTCCTGTACGACTCAGTGAGGTCATCTGAAGGTCATGGCATAATTACATAAAAATCACTATATGCCAGTGGTTACAATATTTTATTTTTAGAGCATCTGGCATCCATAAAACATTGTTTCATGTCAACTGGGTACAACCAGCCAACTCAATTAGCATGGAAAGCAATTTTAAAATATGTGTGTTCGGCTCAACTAACATTCCATTCAGCCGTGCAGTAGATACAATGTCAGGCCCAATCAAGGGGGTCAGGGTTCTAACCCTCTTGCTGCTGTTTTGCAGACTGGATAATTTGTTTCACTCAACGTTGTGTCAGTTTACTCGGCTGTATTAAAGAGTGCCTGACGATAGACTTATGATGGAATTATGAAAACAGATAGATCTTGTGCAGCAATTTCAGAATGGCTGAATGCTTCTAGAAGAAATTGACTTGGTGTTGGAATTAACAGGTCTGCTAGGAGAGTGAAGTGTAAAACCTGTTGAGTGGTTTTATGGGCTTCTGTAACCTTACGCTGACACGACTGAATTTCTATTATCATACAAACAACCAATTTATTTTGATGCATTTAGCCACCCTGGTTGGTTCGACAGTATGTGTCAACAAGATGAACCCTTCTATTGTACTGGTTTCACCCACCACTGTTGATGAACATTTAGCCACCCTGGTTCGACAGTATGTGTCAACAAGATGAACCCTTCTATTGTACTGGCTTCACCCACCACTGTTGATGAACATTTAGCCACCCTGGTTGGTTCGACAGTATGTGTCAACAAGATGTACCCTTCTATTGTACTGGTTTCACCCACCACTGTTGATGAACATTTAGCCACCTTGGTTGGTTCGACAGTATGTGTCAACAAGATGTACCCTTCTATTGTACTGGTTTCACCCACCACTGTTGATGAACATTTAGCCACCCTGGTTGGTTCGACAGTATGTGTCAACAAGATGAACCCTTCTATTGTACTAGTTTCACCCACCACTGTTGATGAACATTTAGCCACCCTGGTTGGTTTGACAGTATGTGTCAACAAGATGTACCCTTCTATTGTACTGGTTTCACCCACCACTGTTGATGAACATTTAGCCACCCTGGTTGGTTCGACAGTATGTGTCAACAAGATGAACCCTTCTATTGTACTGGTTTCACCCACCACTGTTGATGAACATTTAGCCACCCTGGTTCGACAGTATGTGTCAACAAGATGAACCCTTCTATTGTACTGGCTTCACCCACCACTGTTGATGAACATTTAGCCACCCTGGTTGGTTCGACAGTATGTGTCAACAAGATGAACCCTTCTATTGTACTGGTTTCACCCACCACTGTTGATGAACATTTAGCCACCCTGGTTGGTTCGACAGTATGTGTCAACAGGATGAACCCTTCTATTGTACCGTTTCACCCACCACTGTTGATGAACATTTAGCCACCCTGGTTGGTTCGACAGTATGTGTCAACAGGATGAACCCTTCTATTGTACCGTTTCACCCACCACTGTTGATGAACATTTAGCCACCCTGGTTGGTTCGACAGTATGTGTCAACAAGATGAACCCTTCTATTGTACTGGTTTCACCCACCACTGTTGATGAACATTTAGCCTCCCTGGTTGGTTCGACAGTATGTGTCAACAGGATGAACCCTTCTATTGTACTGTTTCACCCACCACTGTTGATAAACATTTAGCCACCCTGGTTGGTTCGACAGTAGGTGTCAACAAGATGATCCCTTCTATTGTACTGGTTTCACCCACCACTGTTGATGAACATTTAGCCACCCTGGTTGGTTCGACAGTATGTGTCAACAAGATGAACCCTTCTATTGTACTGGTTTCACTCATGACTGTTGATGAACATTTAGTCACCCTGGTTGGTTCGACAGTATGTGTCAACAGGATGAACCCTTCTATTGTACCGTTTCACCCACCACTGTTGATGAACATTTAGCCACCCTGGTTGGTTCGACAGTAGGTGTCAACAAGATGAACCCTTCTATTGTACTGGTTTCACCCACCACTGTTGATGAACATTTAGCCACCCTGGTTGGTTCGACACTATGTGTCAACAGGATGAACCCTTCTATTGTACTGGTTTCACCCACCACTGTTGATGAACATTTAGCTACCCTGGTTGGTTCGACAGTATGTGTCAACAGGATGAACCCTTCTATTGTACTGGTTTCACCCACCACTGTTGATGAACATTTAGCCACCCTAGTTGGTTCGACAGTATGTGTCAACAGGATGAACCCTTCTATTGTACCGTTTCACCCACCACTGTTGATGAACATTTAGCCACCCTGGTTGGTTCGACAGTATGTGTCAACAAGATGAACCCTTCTATTGTACCGTTTCACCCACCACTGTTGATGAACATTTAGCTACCCTGGTTGGTTCGACAGTATGTGTCAACAAGATGAACCCTTCTATTGTACCGTTTCACCCACCACTGTTGATGAACATTTAGCTACCCTGGTTGGTTCGACAGTATGTGTCAACAGGATGAACCCTTCTATTGTACCGTTTCACCCACCACTGTTTATGAACATTTAGCTACCCTGGTTGGTTCGACAGTATGTGTCAACAGGATGAATCCTTCTATTGTACTGGTTTCACCCACCACTGTTGATGAACATTTAGCTACCCTGGTTGGTTCGACAGTATGTGTCAACAGGATGAACCCTTCTATTGTACCGTTTCACCTACCACTGTTGATGAACATTTAGCTACCCTGGTTGGTTCGACAGTATGTGTCAACAGGATGAACCCTTCTATTGTACTGGTTTCACCCACCACTGTTGATGAACATTTAGCTACCCTGGTTGGTTCGACAGTATGTTTCAACAGGATGAACCCTTCTATTGTACCGTTTCACCCACCACTGTTGATGAACATTTAGCTACCCTGGTTGGTTCGACAGTATGTGTCAACAAGATGAACCCTTCTATTGTACCGTTTCACCCACCACTGTTGATGAACATTTAGCTACCCTGGTTGGTTCGACAGTATGTGTCAACAAGATGAACCCTTCTGTTGTACTGGTTTCACCCACCACTGTTGATGAACATTTAGCCACCCTGGTTGGTTCGACAGTATGTGTCAACAAGATGAACCCTTCTATTGTACCGTTTCACCAACCACTGTTGATGAACATTTAGCTACCCTGGTTGATTCGACAGTATGTGTCAACAAGATGAACCCTTCTATTGTACTGGTTTCACCTACCACTGTTGATGAACATTTAGCCACCCTGGTTGGTTCGACAGTATGTGTCAACAAGATCAACCCGTCTACTGTACTGGTTTCACCCACCACTGTTGATGAACATTTAGTCACCCTGGTTGGTTCAACAGTATGTGTCAACAAGATGAACCCTTCTATTGTACTGGTTTCACCCACCACTGTTGATGAACATTTAGCCACCCTGGTTGGTTCGACAGTATGTGTCAACAAGATGAACCCTTCTATTGTACTGGTTTCACCCACCACTGTTGATGAACATTTAGCCACCCTGGTTGGTTCGACAGTATGTGTCAACAAGATGAACCCTTCTATTTCACCCACCACTGTTGATGAACATGTCAAAGAAGCCAGGATGTTCCCTGTTGTAGTTGGCGTAGACCTTCGCTCGCTCCAGGACGTGTTCTATCACAGAGTCGGGGTAGAGACAGCGCTCACGCAGACGTTTCTCGTGAGTGCGACTATTGAGGGGCATCAGAAGTACATAGCGCGGCTCAAAGTACGTGTTCTTTAGGGTCAGCACTCCCTGCAAATGTGGAACAAAATGCAGCAAAAAAATATGTGTACAGAACAGTTGTATTCTAGGTTCTCAGATAAACAACATAACAAATATCCAAGTTAGACCTGCCCCGGCACTTTGATGTTTTGTTCATCTTGTTGTAGAATCTTAAAATCAAACACTCAAACCTATTTAGTAGCCACTAAGACATGCTAGCTCTAGTATACACCATGACATGCTAGCTCTAGTATACACCATGACATGCTAGCTCTAGTATACACTATGTCATGCTAGCTCTAGTATACACCATGACATGCTAGCTCTAGTATACACCATGACATGCTAGCTCTAGTATACACCATGACATGCTAGCTCTAGTATACACCACGACATGCTAGCTCTAGTATACACCACGATATGCTAGCTCTAGTATACATTATGACATGCTAGCTCTAGTATACACTATGACATGCTAGCTCTAGTATACACTATGTCATGCTAGCTCTAGTATACACTATGACATGCTAGTTCTAGTATACACTATGACATGCTAGCTCTAGTATACACCATGACATGCTAGCTCTAGTATACACCATGACATGCTAGCTCTGGTATCCACTACGACATGCTAGCTCTAGTATCCAATACGACATGCTAGCTGTAATATCCACTACAACATGCTACATCTGGTATTTACTACGACATGCTAGCTCTAGTATCCACTGCTGGCTCTAGTATCCACTACGACATACTAGCTCTGGTATCCACTACGACATGCTGGCTCTAGTATCCACTACGACATGCTAGCTCTGGTATCCACTGTGGCATGCTAGCTCTAGTATTCACTACAACATGCTAGCTCTAGCATAGACTACGACATGCTGGCTCTGGTATCCACTGCAACATGCTAGCTCTAGTATCCACTATGACATACTAGCTCTAGTATCCACTACAACATGCTAGCTCTGGTATCCACTACGACATACTAGCTCTGGTATCCACTACAACATGCTAGCTCTAGTATCCACTATGACATGCTAGCTCTAGTATCCACTACGATATGCTAGCTCTAGTATCCACTACGATATGCTAGCTCTGGTATCCACTACGACATGCTAGCTCTAGTATCCACTATGACATGCTAGCTCTGGTATCCACTATGACATGCTAGCTCTGGTATCCACTACAACGTGCTAGCTCTAGTATCCACTACAACATGCTAGCTCTAGTATCCACTACGACATGCTAGCTCTAGTATCCACTACGATATGCTAGCTCTAGTATCCACTACGATATGCTAGCTCTGGTATCCACTACGACATGCTAGCTGTAGTATCCACTACAATATGCTGGCTCTAGTATCCACTATGACATGCTAGCTCTGGTATCCACTACAACGTGCTAGCTCTAGTATCCACTACAACATGCTAGCTCTAGTATCCACTACGACATGCTAGCTCTAGTATCCACTACAACATGCTAGCTCTAGTATCCACTACGATATGCTAGCTCTGGTATCCACTACGACATGCTAGCTGTAGTATCCACTACAATATGCTGGCTCTAGTATCCACTATGACATGCTAGCTCTGGTATCCACTACAACGTGCTAGCTCTAGTATCCACTACGACATGCTACCTCTGGTATCCACTATGACATGCTAGCTCTAGTATCCACTATGACATGCTGGCTCTAGTATCCACTATGTCATGCTAGCTCTGGTATTTACTACGACATACTAGCTCTAGTATTCACTACGACATGCTAGCTCTAGTATCCACTACGGCATGCTAGCTCTAGTATTCACAACATGCTAGCTCTAGTATCAACTATGACATGCTAGCTCTGATATCATTTTGATGAAATCATCGGACAAATTATTAAATAATTTTTTTTCACCTGATCCAAAATGTTACGAAGAAAAGGCAAAAATTGCCCGCATCAATGTACGGCTGCTAACACTTTTGCAAGTTACCAGATCTAATGATCAAAGTAATTTCTTTCAATGATCTCAACAAGAGTACACATTCTTATTAAACCAACTTATCATGATGGGATACATAAAGTGCGGAGACATGAAGGACCTACCTCTAACTCCATGTGTACAATGCAGGCAAGTCCCTCCCTGGCCACTGACTCGACGGCATCAATTGTCAGTCCGTACATGTCTCCTTGATAGGAGAACGTCTGCAGGAACTTGCCCTGAAACACCCCATAAAACAGGTTAGCTAAATCCTTACCAACCCACAAACGGCTCTAGTTTATGTTGCACTACTTATAGGATTTGAAGTATGGCAGTGTGAAGTATCACTATGCCGACTGCTAACAGCAAAATTTAAATCCTCACCTCCAGCAACACTGCTTGAACGAAATGACAGTGTCATGTCATATGGCCACATGACATTCTAGATCGTATATGTCAATAGCTTATGCTTTCTAAGTGTGGCCAGTGTAGTAATTTTGCAAAGTAGCAGTTCTACGTGGACACAATTATTTTTGATGAATGAGAATGAACCAAAGACAGTTGGCAAGTTAAGAATGCACATAACCTATTAGCAGAATGATTAAAAGCACGAGGCTTTAACCAAAACTGGGGTAGTGACGACAATTATAGCACCACTGAAGTTTACTTGACCTACCAGTTTAATGCCATGTTCAAACTCTTCCAGGGAGATGAAGGTGTAGTCCCTGTTGGGCATCTCTTCGGGATTGGGCTTCCGAGTGGTGTGTGCAATCCTGCAGTCAACATTGATATCCATTGTCAACCAGTGACATATTTATGATCTTCTACCATTCTGCAGTGCTGTGTCTAGGATCTCACAAAGGAGGGGGCCAAGAGGGTAAACTTAGTTTGCCATGCTACCATGTAGAGGTGCAACAAGATATTCACACACAAAAGGAAGGCTACTGAAGATGTGGATTGACCAGATGAGAAATGATACTGGATTTCCACTGTTGACTGCAGAGCAGGATGGAGGGGTGCAACCTCCTGGAGGACAGAGAGGGGTGCAACCTCCCAGAGGACAGCGAGGGGTGCAACCTCCCAGAGGACAGCCAGTGGTGCAACTTCCCGGAGGACAGCGAGGGGTGCAACCTCACGGAGGACAGCAGGGGGTGCAACCTCCCAGAAGAGAGCCAGGGGTGCAACCTCCCGGAGGACAGTGAGGGGTGCATCCTCCCAGAGGACAGCTAGGGGTGCAACCTCCCGAAGGACAGTGAGGGATGCAACCTCCCAGAAGAGAGCCAGGGGTGCAACCTCCCAGAGGACAGCGAGGGGTGCAACCTCCCAGAGGACAGCGAGGGGTGCAACCTCTCGGAGGACAGCGAGGGGTGCAACCTTCTGGAGGACAGCGAGGGGTACAACCTACTGGAGGACAGTGAGGGGTGCAACCTCTCGGTAGACAGTGAGGGGTCAATATGTCCTGTGTGCTTAAGTCAAGTCAACAACACAAAAACAACCTAGGTATTTTCTTATTCTGGTCACATTAATCATGCACAGACCCACCAACACGTCATAACATTATACATATCATATAAATGTGGCCATTTAGATGTTAGTTTTTAGTTGTTTTATATTAATTTAAAATTCTGAACGAATTACAAACCCATAACCGAAGTAGTCAGGGAACTCTTCAACAAGTTTCAGAGCGAGTTCTTTCTTGCCGGAACCCCGTGGACCAACCAACACCAGCATGGGGTAGGGCGTCTCAATGCTTGGGAGGGTGCTACAATAGAAGGGACTTCTCTTACATAATGGTCTTTCTTAATTGTTGGACACCATCAACAATTAAGCTCATCCATACTTATCTAGCCTGTCATCTGATAGCAATACAACTGTATGTCGACCAGCATGCTGACTGGTGCAGTATAAGATCATCACACCACAAGTATTTTTCACATTGCCGTTATTTGAAGCTTGATTAATTAATAATGTCACCATTAATGGTTCCTTCAGGCTGCACAACTAGAGAACAATGATGTCTTAGTTAAGAAAAAATATATACTGGAAGCAAGATTGTGTTTGTTCTTCCAGCAGACAATTGATTAGAGCCAATTCCCTATGTGTGTTAGCAGTATAAAGAAAGAGGGTAACATCAGTATAATGCTCTTTGGCATAAATATATTTTAAAACAGAAAAGAGAAATATCTGACAA
Source organism: Lamellibrachia columna (assembly GCA_963662155.1). Taxonomy (NCBI): domain Eukaryota; kingdom Metazoa; phylum Annelida; class Polychaeta; order Sabellida; family Siboglinidae; genus Lamellibrachia; species Lamellibrachia columna. The sequence continues at coordinate 34,857,882 of OY759275.1, read as the reverse complement.
GGTATCAGAGATGAAAATTGTAGGACCTTGATATGCCACTGGCTTCACTGAAGTCTATTGGTTGCCTTTGATGGCAAACTTGTTAAATCGCATTACATGTGAACATGTAGGTATACCTGTCTAGAATCCTGCTTGGCTGCAGGAACGAATACACAACATTCATGATGTGGTCACGGGCCGCCAACACCTCGATGGGGGGATTAAACATTGTCTGTGCTGCCACCTGATGAAAACGTACAACTCATATTTTTAATAGGCAGATCTGCATTAATATCCTATTAAATGTACACTTTATTGGCCAATGAAGCATACATTTATCACATACACACTGAAATATTTCATCCATGTAAATGTCGTTAACATAAGTGCACAGTGCACACCTGTACGTCTGCTGACAAAAATACATAAGACCCGCAAACGGACCCATATGATTATCTACACCCACTGGTTTGCCATGCATGCTCAAAAGCTTGCGATAAAAACTGCAAACTATTGGTACACTGACTGGATCTCATGAGACTATGGCACAGCTAACTGTGCACAACACACTGGCAGCTCACTGTGCACAACTAAGATGTTCATGCTCTTCGGACATAGCTGTTAATAAAAAGCCTTCTTCAAAACACACAAAACCATAAGGAATGTCTCCTACATCCATAAGACTTAAAGTTAAACCGTTGATCAAAATTTGCAGAAAATATGATGTGACTCTATATTGTATGACACCAGTCAATTGTTTAGATGATTCTAACAAAAGTATGACAGTGCACACTATTCACACACTACAGATCTGAACATCAACAAACCCACACTTGGGTAAATCAACTGAGAAGGCAGCTTGAAGCACCGTCAAACTGTTCAACTTTGGGAATAGATCACACGCCCCGTAACTATCACTACAAGCACAATACCTTCTCCTCTGTGTTGACGTGTTTGTGGTCAAGCTCGGACAACTGCGGAATGTGGAAGATGATGGACAATCGGTAGTCAGGCAGTTCTCGGACAGGGTTGCGTTGCAGGTTGAGATGACGTAACAGTCCCAACCGCTTTATGTGCTCAACCTCGGATATATCAATGAGCTGGCGGAGTGGGACAATTCACTGTTAGTGTTGACCAAATACACACATATTATTTACTTATTTAAGTCTCTCTGACTGAAGAAAAGGGTTGAAATAAACATTTCCCAATGCACTTTGGTTTGGATGAATTTAACCCCCCCAATTTTCCCAGCTGCTTCATAGTTACATTTAGTTTCATATAGACATAATGAGTAAGAGATATTTAATATATCCACATCCTACAAAAATAGGATACATAAAATTTACTAGTAACACTGCACATTTTCATGCTAACATAAATTTAGAATAAGTAGAAAGAATGTCATACAACTGATAAATACACATTTGTTATTGTGAACTGAAATTGAGAGATTTCAATGTTTGCTGGAAGAGGAGAAGAAGGATGAGAAAGAGGATGAGGGAAAAAGAGGAGACAGGAGGAAGAAGATGATAAGAAGGAGGGAGGATTTGAAGATAAGGAGAAGATGCAAAAGAGGAAGAAGCAGACAGAGGAGGAGGGGAGAAGGAGGAATAGGAAGAGGAAATTTAGAAAGGAGGGGAAATGAGAAGGAGGAGGATGGAAAGGGAGGAGAAGAATGAAGGAAAAGGAGGAGAAAGGAAAAAGGAGGAGGGAGAGAATGATGTAAAGACCACATTCGAGACACACCTCGTTGTCTTCGAGGTTGATGGACTCAAGGAACTCATGGTTCTCCAGACCAGTCATGCTGCGCAGCTTGTTCGCCGACAAGTCAACAACCTTGGAGGAAACAAGTCAGTGAAACCATTACTGTACACCTGTGTACACCTTGTAAGAAACAAGTCAGTGAAACCATTACTGTACATCTGTGTACACCTTGGAGGAAACAAGTTAGTGAAACCATTACTGTGCACCTGTGTACACCTTGGAGGAAACAAGTCAGTGAAACCATTACTGTGCACCTGTGTACACCTTGGAGGAAACAAGTCAGTGAAACCATTACTGTACACCTGTGTACACCTTGGAGGAAACAAGTCAGTGAAACCATTACTGTACACCTGTGTACACCTTGGAGGAAACAAGTCAGTGAAACCATTACTGTACACCTGTGTACACCTTGGAGGAAACAAGTCAGTGAAACCATTACTGTACACCTGTGTACACCTTGGAAGAAACAAGTCAGTGAAACCATTACTGTGCACCTGTGTACACCTTGGAGGAAACAAGTCAGTGAAACCATTACTATGCACCTGTGTACACCTTGGAAGAAACAAGTCAGTGAAACCATTACTGTGCACCTGTGTACACCTTGGAGGAAACAAGTCAGTGAAACCATTACTGTACACCTGTGTACACCTTGGAGGAAACAAGTCAGTGAAACCATTACTGTACACCTGTGTACACCTTGGAGGAAACAAGTCAGTGAAACCATTACTGTACACCTGTGTACACCTTGGAGGAAACAAGTCAGTGAAACCATTACTGTACACCTGTGTACACCTTGGAAGAAACAAGTCAGTGAAACCATTACTGTGCACCTGTGTACACCTTGGAGGAAACAAGTCAGTGAAACCATTACTGTACACCTGTGTACACCTTGGAGGAAACAAGTCAGTGAAACCATTACTGTACACCTGTGTACACCTTGGAAGAAACAAGTCAGTGAAACCATTACTGTGCACCTGTGTACACCTTGGAGGAAACAAGTCAGTGAAACCATTACTGTACACCTGTGTACACCTTGGAGGAAACAAGTCAGTGAAACCATTACTGTACACCTGTGTACACCTTGGAGGAAACAAGTCAGTGAAACCATTACTGTGCACCTGTGTACACCTTGGAGGAAGCAAGTCAGAGAAACCATTACTGTACACCTGTGTACACCTTGGAGGAAACAAGTCAGTGAAACCATTACTGTGCACCTGTGTACACCTTGGAGGAAACAAGTCAGTGAAACCATTACTGTACACCTGTGTACACCTTGGAGGAAACAAGTCAGTGAAACCATTACTGTGCACCTGTGTACACCTTGGAGGAAACAAGTCAGTGAAACCATTACTGTACACTTGTGTACACCTTGGAAGAAACAAGTCAGTGAAACCATTACTGTGCACCTGTGTACACCTTGGAGGAAACAAGTCAGTGAAACCATTACTGTACACCTGTGTACACCTTGGAGGAAACAAGTCAGTGAAACCATTACTGTACACCTGTGTACACCTTGGAAGGAGTAAGTCAGTGAAACCATTACTGTGCACCTGTGTACACCTTGGAGGAAACAAGTCAGTGAAACCATTACTGTACACCTGTGTACACCTTGGAAGAAACAAGTCAGTGAAACCATTACTGTGCACCTGTGTACACCTTGGAGGAAACAAGTCAGTGAAACCATTACTGTACACCTGTGTACACCTTGGAGGAAACAAGTCAGTAAACCATTACTCTAAACATGTGTTATGACAATTACTAATGAGACTGACACATTAAATTAGATTAATTACTTAAGCAAGAATAAACATTAATTACTCATTATTATTCTCATAAATATGCACTTTATCTACGTAATGATCATGAAGTTAAATACAAAAAATGACCCACCTGTAAATACTTGAGTGTTTCCATGCCTTCAATCTTACTAATGATGTTGTTTTTCTGAAAGAAAACAAAGAGACTGATAGCAGGAACTGCATGGTAAAAACAAGGTGGCCACTCATGTAAAGTAACATAACATTTTAATACACGAAAACATAAAAATAAAGAAATCATATGATGTGGTCTAGTTTCTAGGTGAATACAAATGCTGGTGTTACCATACATAACCTCTGATAGCTATGAATTACGTTTTTTTTCAACCACAACTATTTTTATTACTTACATACTTACAATATTGAGGTTCTTGATTGGTAGGTTCTTGAGACCGCCAATTTTCTCTATTCGATTGTGACCGAGACCGAGCACAGTCAAGCGATGACATTTCTCAAGGCCTCGGATCTCAGTGATCTGGTTGTCTGGAGATATTCAGTTAGGGAACTTCTCAAAATAAATGTGTCATAGTTCCCAAGTGAGACAGCGCAATATGATGGAGTTATCAATTTCTGATACCTGGGAGACCTCCTGGCTCTTTTGTCTCACTAAGATGTTATTGTCGCCTTTAATTAAAACATTTTATGTGACTTTACGATCTTCTAATATAATAAAATTACTCAACTATAGCAGACATCAAATTTACAGACTGGTGACAATTGCTTTTCATTTAAATTGAAATTACACTTAAAACATGTTGTTGTGTTAATGCTAGTAGTGTGAATATGTTTAAAAATAGAATTGACAGATATTTCATAAGGGCAGGCTACACATAGATGATAAAATTGTTGGACTCTCGATAAGCCAATGGCTTTCTTGTCCACTGGCTATCTGGAACTTGTTGTTTGGGATGGCTATCTTGTTAAATCAATTTGGTAAGCAGGTGTTATAATTAAATACTTGATTTTCAACTGATATCAGACAGTATATTGGATAATTTTTTCAGGTAAAGTTTGTGCTGTAAAAAAATTATTAATCAGAACTGTTGCAATAAAACAAAAGAAATCTGTTACAATTACAGCAAATTTCAAAACCAGGATCCACTACAATTACACCATTTTGCTTGTAATCAATTACAACTATGTAATTAGCTATGTTAGTGAAGTAACAGTGTACATTAGATATTAGAAAATATTAATTCTCACTGAGGATTCTAAATGAGTGGTATAAATTATCTACAAATTGCGTAAATGCTGACAGTGTGAATATGTTCAGAAGGGCGGGTTGCACATAGATTAATAATCGTTGGATTCTTGATCAAGTATTACTATGTCCTAGTTACTATGCCCCAGACACTCAAGGATACTGTCCAGAATGAGGGTGTGTAGATAGTGATGCATCGAGAGGTCTGGCATCGTTGTGATCTGATTAAACGACATGTCAACGACCTTGAGGTTGTATGGGGGGCTGAAGTCGAGTAGATCAGTGATCTGGTTGTGGGATGCGTCCAGCTCCAGCAGATACGGCATGTTGCCCAGGACGGAGAGGTCTAAACACATAGAACAGCGACCAAAGTTAAACTGAAATAATTTTACAGTTTAGTAACATAATACTTGTTGCAAGCTGGCTTCGATTTTCCTGTGAGTCCGAAACTCTTTGTTTCACCCTCCAGACTCCTTATACAGCCTTTGGTAGGGGTTCATGTGACTCCCTATTTCAGAAGATGATAACTCCAGTGTTAAACTGACTGGTTTAAACACTGTATTGTCTTGTACTAGCTTCAGGGCTGTAGTAAGCTGTCGTACTGTTTGTTCAGAAATACATGGCATAAAATGAGCATGGCATACACGATCCGACATGGCCACAGCTGGGCACAGATCACTATTTTTTCCATTGGCGACAATGTTAAAGTTTTTTTAATGCTGTTTGCAAATTAATATATTTAATATTCTGAAAATCAACTTTAATCAATGTTAATATTTTAATATTTAGTATTTCATCAACCTGCTGGACAAATTAGTTAGTTTTCAAAAGCCCCAAAAATGCCTTTGGTTTCACTTTAAACAGTTTAACTCAATAACATTTTTCTGTCACAATTACCTGTGAGTTTGTTATATAAAAGTTCCACTTTCTGTAGATGCGTGTACTTCGCGAGTGCACTGAAGTCGGTCAGATCAAAGCCCTTGAAAGAAAATTATACATACATTTAGTTTAATGGCGCCACCCAAAGCAGTAAACTACAGTTATCAATGCACAGGTATATATTATACAGATACAACCATGAAGTGTGTGTGTGCGTGTGTGTGTGCACATGTGTGTGTGCATGCACAATGGTGTTTTCATTTTTGTGTGTCACTGTCTAATACAATGAATATGTGTACATGTGTAATAAAATAAATACACATCTAATGATAAGCAAACAAAATAACGATCAATTTATCATCTATCATATTCGTATATCCAATATACAATCCATAAATGTCAACACTCACTGGCAGAGTGACGTGTAGATAGACATGTCTTGTCCCGTCAGCCGACTTGCCGATATTAGACAAGCCCTGTGTGATGGTGTACTCATCCAAAACCCCATCCTCTGGAGCCTGGACACAGGAAGTGGCTTACAATGCACAGCATGGATTACTTTTGTAAAATCTGTTATAAACGATTTCTCTGACCCTCTCCAGGAAGAATACTCATGAAAACTTTAATCATTTAAAAAATCGACAAGTAATGCACCCATGGGAAAAGGTTGAACACGTGCTGTGTGTGCCATTGTGACAACATGAAGCCAAGAGAAACCTAATGAGAGAACATATATTCTTCTATAAACTAAAAGGTGACAGTGACATGTAATGTCTTAATGGGAGTCTCCATGAACATTTACTTGTTATTTATAGTATTATGTATATTGGAAAAAATAAGAGTCTGGATGTATAAGGGGGCTTTCACAGTGATGTCACACACTGATCACATGATCATTTCACTGCGACTCGTAAGCAAAACATGCCTGGTTGGCAGGCTTTGTGTGTGTTCTGCCAGATATGTTTCTAACTGGTTTTGCATTAACCATGGTTAAAATAATGATAATAATTTTGATTCTTTAATAGCGCATATTCCTGTACTTCACAGATCAATGCGCTTTACAATAAAATAATACATATATAAAAATGCACATAATTATGCATATAATCCAAATATTTAAAATATAAATATAGCGTAGGTCTGATCTAGCCTAGGCCCACTGCACTGGCTCTGCTGCTGTCATTGGCCCCATTCATGGGTAATACATGGACATCGTTTCTGGATAACAAAATCTAAACCATTTATGTTTATGAAGCTAATATTACTATTTATTATACAACTGTACTAAGCAAGTGATTTATAAGCTTTCACAGACTCTCAGCTGAACATTAATCCCTGGCTCGTTGATCACACAACGCAAAATTTTTAATCGGGTTAGAACCTGAGGTTGCGGTTGTTCTTCCAGCCGTTTTGAACAAAATACAGATCTGATAACTTACTAAAGTCATAACTGTACTCTAGTTTCTTACTCTAATGTTCCCTCATACTGGGATCTAAAACATTGGCATATTGAGCCCAGTACTCATTCATGTTTGCTCGAGCATTGCTCAGCATTTGTTAGAAAAAACCCAGCAGGTTAGCGGCTTTTGCCAACCAGCGTACTGCGTACATGTGCAAAAGTGAAGTCACACATTGGTAAACAGTGGCAGTGGGCTATGCCTAGGGCTAGGTTAGGCTATAGTTATACTAAACTAGTTCGCACAGATTATTATTCTATAACTTAAGTTTAATTACTGTCTTTGTACCGTGGTGTCAGCCGTTTCACTATAACACTACATTCGAGAGGTAGATAACCAAAAACAACCGCAAGGTCTTCAGGCGCATTAGTGTCTGATGCAGCGCGATATAGAAGTGACAGATTACCTGACGTTCCCCATCATTTCCCAGCCGCCCCAGGGCACCTTGGTCATCGTTGTAGCTGCCGTGTTCCGATCCAAGGTCGGTGCCTCCAGACAACCCGTCATCTTCTCCATCCAACGTTAGAATATTGGTATCGTTTCTAATCATTTCACCATTCATGTCAACGTACTCATTCCCAAAAGGAGACGTCATTTTTTTGCCTGAGATTATCCGCGACTGATCGTAGTCATCCGCCATGTTTGTGTTCTTGGATACCAACAGGTCCGCAGATTGTAAAAAAATACTTGATATTTTACTTGCTTGTTTATATAGTTAAGCAAAATACGCACATAAATGTCAATAAAATAATTGGTCAAATGTAGACTTTATCAGCAGGCTGATCAACATACGATTACAGACCGCATTAAGTTTGCTTCGTTACGCTTCATTGATTTAAGCATTGACTCGTTACATATAGGACCACCACGCGGCGCCACTCCAGTCTTCAGTTTCCTTGCTCCAGACAGCCCCGCCTGGGGCTAACATAGGAGTGTATCAATATGAGATGCCACCACGTCAGTACATGAAATCAGGTGACTCGCCCTCTTTAGACATGACCAAAGCGGGGTGTTATTTTATTATTTATACCAGTGCAGCTGGTAGGTCGGACGGGGGTACTGGTTTCAATTCTGAAATGGTCTAGATCTGCCGTAAGTATTCTCTAAACAGTTTAATTACTACATTCAGGGGCGGATCTAGGCTCTTTGGCAGGGGGTCTCCGTCAGTCGTAGTCATATGTCGATCTAGTTACGAACCGGGGGGGGGACGACACATGTGTCGTTCTACTTACCGAAGGGTTAACATTAACCGGCTGCTAATACTTTAATCATTACATTGACACAAGTTCCGATGTAGGCATATATACGTTGTCCTTCACCGTAATATTTGCCACGGACACAGGGATGTCTAAGACCCCCTCCATGACCTGGGGGGGGGTCTTGAGACCCATAAGATCCCCTGATCCGCTGCTGACATTTAGGCCTATCGTATTCATACCTCTTTGGCAATGATTATTAATCAATTCTAGGTTGGGTGTTTGTGCTGTGTGATCCAGAGATAGTAGGCATGATCGGAAGTGGGAGGTATTTTCTTCAGACAAATCCGAACTCCCGTCCTTTGATGCGTGCAAGAGAAGTGCAGTGTTTCCAACTCCACGAGTTGTTGCGTAGGTAGGTAGGTAGGTAGGTAGGTAGGTAGGTAGGTAGGTAGGTAGGTAGGTAGGTAGGTAGGTAGGTAGGTAGGTAGGTAGGTAGGTAGGTAGGTAGGTAGGTAGGTAGGTAGGTAGGTAGGTAGGTAGGTAGGTAGGTAGGTAGGTAGGTAGGTAGGTAGGTAGGTAGGTAGGTAGGTAGGTAGGTAGGTAGGTAGGTAGGTAGGTAGGTAGGTAGGTAGGTAGGTAGGTAGGTAGGTAGGTAGGTAGGTAGGTAGGTAGGTAGGTAGGTAGGTAGGTAGGTAGGTAGGTAGGTAGGTAGGTAGGTAGGTAGGTAGGTAGGTAGGTAGGTAGGTAGGTAGGTAGGTAGGTAGGTAGGTAGGTAGGTAGGTAGGTAGGTAGGTAGGTAGGTAGGTAGGTAGGTAGGTAGGTAGGTAGGTAGGTAGGTAGGTAGGTAGGTAGGTAGGTAGGTAGGTAGGTAGGTAGGTAGGTAGGTAGGTAGGTAGGTAGGTAGGTAGGTAGGTAGGTAGGTAGGTAGGTAGGTAGGTAGGTAGGTATTCAGTTTTCTTTAGATTAATAGGTAATTTGTATAGGTTAATAATTGTGTAGTTCACTGATTTTGTTGATGGAAGAATCTACATTTCCATTTTCTTCATTAGTTAATTTTTTTAAATTTTATTTCGTATGTAACATGTTGCACCACTACATGTAGCATGGTAAACTAAAACTCATTGTTGACCAAGGTTCCCCCCATGGCCTCCCCTATGCGAGATCCTAGATACGCCACCTGTCTACGAGATTCCTAGTTAAAACCTCGCCAACAACAGATATACCCCGTGTAGTTGCAACAGTCCGCCTTGTTTCCTATGGTAACAATCGTCGTGTCTCTGAGGTCCGCGTCTCTGAGGTCACTTGGGAGTTTTTCGTAACATTCAACGATAAAGATCGATCCTCATTTTTCGGCGATAAACTTTTTGTCTGGCAGCTGACAATGAGACAAGTGAAATGTCTTTTTGATCTTAACCAACCAATTGTGTACAATTAGTCGAAATTAGTAGGTGTTCTTGGAAAAGGCCCACTTCGCCGCTTGGCCTATTGGTTTCTGGGTCCCACATTTATTTCGCTTAACTTAATCATTGGCAATCCACACGAACACGTGTTTTAGTCTGCTACGTTATGTAAGGGGAATTGCCTTAGCTATATCCATTTGAATCGCCAGCAGTGACCATTGTCGGGATACAACCGTTTATTATAATGCAAATTAAAGGGCATTGCCATTTACCAACCACAGTAATCGTCTTTCCTTCGCTACATAAACTAAGCAAAGTGCAGCGGACTCCAATACACAACACACCCACCTATGGCACTTGATGAGACAACAGTACGGTGATAAAATCGGTGTTTAATCCATTTTTTATTAAATACATTTTACTAGCACGTACGGCTGAGGGCGTGTTCGTAACCACAATGTGGGCCTTGTTACAATGTGCTGTCTTAGCAAATGAGGCACGGTCTGATTACCTTTATTGGCCCAAATGAACAAGCAGACGCGCAGCTCCATGAAAACACAGGCGCACGCAATTTTATAAGATAAGCTACTCGTTGGGGGTTGATGACTCGTAGTTGCAGGGTCGTCGAAACACGACAACAAATGTGAGTGAAACAAAGTTTTATTGTATTCACAGACTATTTGGTTTATAAAAATCACGACTAGCAGTTCATGACGATTATATGCATTCAAAGTTTGTTAGATGATCAACTGTTACCAGCATAGCTAGTTCTAAAATAGTCATACATAGATAAATACTAACATAACCATGCGGACTACATTTCTACTGTTGAGCGACATTGAGCTAGCGCCTTCTTTACGTGATATAAAATGCGTCAACATTAAAATTAATCTCTACGATACACATATATTTTAAACAACTCGACATTAGATTTCTTACGATCCATCTTTCATCACACAACGACCATTTTAATTCGGCGTAACTCACATAAATATACTTTTTACAACTCTGCTTACTTTCGTATATGCAATATAATAAATTACCTTGATACATCTACGTAGGTATAAAAATACAGCATACTACTCCACCCTAGCACCCATCTCAAATAACACATCCTTTATCTTACATCATTGTATTTTACGATATAAAATATTACTACTTGCATGCATGCATGAATAAATTACTATAAAACATAATAAATAATGTCCCCATAAATAAAATATATAAATACATATAATAACATTATATATTGTTTCCGTTAAAGCTAAATCTGTGACTCTTGTAACTGAATAATCCTCAGACAAATGGAAACGATACATAACTACGGAAGTGACTTGGTACCAATTTCCGACTGGTGCTACCTGGATAGAATGCAGCTTTCAACCGAGTTCAAAGAAGCTTCATTTAATGATAAATCGATGTTATGCCGTTGCATAGTTTTCCGGTCGGTGGACTCCTCGGACGGAACTCCTGTCACCACTAGAAGAAAACACCATTCTGCGTATGTTGCTTGCCTCCTTGCCAGACACTGTCATCAACACCGGACCGAGTCACGAAGCATCTGTAAAGCCACATCGACGTCAGAGTTCCGTTGACGAAGCACTCGTCTACGCAGCTTCCGTTTGGTTCTCTTGTTGTCGTCGTCGATGGCGTGGTAGTGAAACGTCGCATTGAGCAACTGGCAGAGACAGCACGTCAACATTACGACGCCGACGGCGACGGACAGAATCATCCAGGCCGCCGACTCCGCAGTCACCCCCATTCCGCTGTCCTCCATCGCTGGCGTTCCTGGAGATCGGACAATGTCCGAGGAAATCCTTCCGCGACGTATGTCTGCTTCGGCAGATGTTCCTTAGCAATAATAGCGATAATGAATGATAACCGATTTGTCCGAGTCCACGGATTAACTGCACAAATCTGCGGCAGTACCGCTACCTAATGCAGTCCTAATGGGTGCGAGAAACGTCTCGTCTAAGTTTGGTCTGTAGAGTCACGGCAGATGTCTTGGCAATACAATAGTATTACGAGCGGTCCAGACGAACTGTAGGCTGATATTCTTACTTCAGTTACCTGTAAGAAACGGTGGACAGTGTAAAATACACTCTTCATGCCGCTTAATAAAGGTAGTGGAACTAAGAATAGGAAAGGTAGATGAAGTATCGTTAATGAAATGACATTGTAGATTTGGTATAAAATACTCATTCTTGGATATATAATACTCATTCTTGGATATTAAATTTCATTCTAACAAAAGAAGACACACATTTAGAACTCATTATATGGTAATTGTAAATTATATCAATTGGAATACAAATTAAAAACTGAATTAACACATTATATATCTTGATAAGCGTTATCCACTTGATAAGCGTTATCCACTTGATAAACGTTGTCCACTTGCCATCTTATTTGGCGCTGTTTGTTTTGGATAGCATTTTTGTTCAATCTTGTTAAACTGACCAAATAGTTACTTTCTACACAGTTGAGCAGTCACGGTTCGCCGGATAGAGTTCAACGTGGTTCCCAACAATATCATATGGAGCTTTTGTTTACTTACTTCTCGTCCACAGAATTACTTCTGCCGTTGGCCAATGTGTCTAAAATGTCTTCCTTCGATGTCCACTACATCGCAAACGAATGCTATGTGTATGCGGCTTCACCCTCGAGTGCCTTATATAGACTTGATCACAGGGCGCTCAAGAATTGCGAAATCTCGTCATCAGATTTTTTAAGGCGAAATACCAACACCTTTTCGCCGCTTACTTTCAATGTGTGATTAAGTTTGCTGGCAATTTAATCAAACTAAGAAAACAAATATGTGTAATATATCTTTATTGCAACTTAAGTATAAACTATGAACACGAGGTGTGGTTCCTTGTTGGGCTGCCTGTGTCTGCTGCCTTCGTTAGCTGTAGTCGCGGTTCTTCTATTTATAGACTTTCTTTGAAAATGTCGGTTCGCGAATTGACCGGCGACACTGTTGACCAGATGACGGAACACTATTTGCTGGTCAGAACCAGTGGCCGGAGCCAACTGTCATGCATGAGTGCACTCGGAGACAGGGGTGGAGATTGGAGTTGCAAGTTGCGTCACAGGAGTGAAACATGCACGAAATACAACAGCGTACAATGTATCGTCGACCGTCGACATAGCAGCTTGTGCGACTCCAGTGTCGCCCCGATATGTTGCCACATGACGTATGGTTCTACCGATATGACTGTACATGACGCGTGGTTCCACTGACATGATCTTCTATGACATATGGTTCCACTGACATGACCGCACATGACGTATGATTCCACCGACATGACCAAATAAACCACACAACAAGTCAGCCCAGTCTACAAATGTGCGTGTTTAGTCAAGAAATATAGCTGTATAGAATTTTTTTAAAATCTAAATGCAAATAGTAAGACACATACGATAATATAATTACACATAACAGAGAGTGTTGTTTTTTATTGTTTATTTGTTTGTTTTTCCACAATGTCTCAGTCCACTCAGCTGTATAAATGAGTAGCTGGTTATAGACAGTGATAGATATATGTGAACTAATACAGCGCCAGATCCAAACTTTCGTGGCGCTTCACAACATATTAAAATACATAAAATAGTGTAAAATTGCAAAATAACAAATAAATGCATTTAAAATACTACTAGTAATAAGAATTGTTTAAAATAAATAGAGCAATAAAATAGTGTAGAATTGCTAAATAAGGAAATAGCTACATAAATACATTAGCTGCTAGTAATAAGAATTATAAAAAAATTAATATAGCACAGTAATTATAAATTATAGCAATAATACAAATACATAAATGTATATGTATGATTAATAATAATAAATAATTTAATAATTTCTCCATAATTATAGCGTGGCTGAATTCTTCCAAAGGAAGTTGAGTTGGTATTGGAATGAGTAGGCCTGCCAGTAGGTGAAACACTGTGTGTTTTTTCTACGATTGTCCAGTGTTACGTACGATACGAACGCTTCGTGAAACTGGCAGATGTGCATTATTTGGGGCATGGAGTTGTTATTGTCGTTGGCATTGCCCTACCAAAACTTAACTGGGTAGTGCAAGGAGTCATTAGCTCTTTCCTTTTCTTCTGTGTAACGCCGGGAAACTCGGCTAGGTTTATAATAAAAAGCTCCATAGAAGCTTAGATGTAGAATATTGAAATGGTCAAAACACAAATTAAACAGTAAATAGCGAACATTTCTTAAAATAGCTTCTTGAAAATATGTTTTATTTGTTTGCAATATAAACTTTAATTGATTTGTTCGCTGCATGGTTTCATACTATAGGCCTTCTAGTTATTCACGACGAAGGGCCTGGTCGATGTTGTTCTAGTTGTTTCCAACACTCAGTTATATTAACTGACTAGTCTGTAGATGGTGTGGTTACTACAATTTGATGGTGTTACGAGGTCTCATTAAACTAGTCAACATTTTCATAACATTATCGCCAAGTCGACCTTTCTGTGGCGGCCCTGTGTGTGTGTGTCGATTGTCCTCAGTGGTTCTTTTATGTCCACAATTAATGAGATGTCGTGTATAAGTTGAGAGCTTTTTTAAAATGTACTCATTCACTCACTAATTTTCTCCTGTCCCGTGCCAGTCTGTCAGTGGTGCCCCGTGAATCTGTCCCCCGACCAACACTCTCTCGACTAGGTTTTTTAATGGCGGAAGACCTAAATGGATACTTCAGTTCAGTGTTTACTACAGAGTATATTAGTTCATTACCAGTTCCAGATGCTAAATTTCAGGAGGCTAAATCGGACTATTTAGGGCAGTTAATTGTAACTCCAGAAATGGTAGCTCAGAAAATAAAGGCAACGAAGGACAATAAATCACCTGGAGTGAATGGAATTCCTCCAAAACTACTAGCGGAAACAGTAGAACAAATTAGTATACCATTTGCAAGAGTGTTCAACTTGTCATTTAAAGATGGGGTGGTTCCTGTTGAATTGAAAGAAGCAAACATCATACCATTATTTAAAAAGGGTTCGAGAAATATGTCAGAGAATTACAGACCAGTGAGTTTAACATCAGTGATTTGTAAATTATTATAAAAGTTAATCAAAGAACATACGGTAGACTTCCTTGCATAAACCATTAAATCCATATCAACATGGCTTCCTAAAAGCGAGGTCATGCTTAACAAATATGTTATGTTTTTTGGAAGAAAGAACTAAGTGGATCATGAGGTAACATTAGTAAAGGATCAGTGTAAATTGGATATCAGGAAGTACTAGTTCTCACAGAGGACAATCAATGAATGGAATAAATTATCTACATATTGTGTAACTGCTAGCCTCGTGAATATGTTTAAAACAAGGTTGACACATATCTCAGGAGGGCGGATTACACATAGATTAAAAATGTTGGACTCTCGATAAGTCAATGGCTTCCTTGTCCACTTGCCACCTGGACCTTTGTATTGGATGGCAATCTTGTTAAATCTTGTATTGTTAAATCTTGACCATGCGTACTCAATGTTACATGCGCGCGAAATCAGCGAACCGTAAAATTGTATTGAACGTGTCCGGTAGATGGCGCAACTCGCTAGCGATGTGGGAACATTATTAAAATCTAAGCAATTATATTTTCATTCCTTCAACGAAGTATTAAGCTTCGTATAGCAACTGGCATAATAGTGGGTCATACAATTTCGTCTTGCGACCAATTTAACTAAAAAGGTATTCCCGTGATCCTCGGTCGCCATGGTACCTGTTGTCAATAACTTGATGTTTCACCCGGTTGGCGTTGCGGTGGATAGCTTTACAGGTAGCTTTAATTAGCCATCGCTCTCTCCAACCAGCACAATGGTGTCAACAAGGAAACCGCATTCCTTCCCGACGCTTGAGAATGATGAGAACTTCATCGGGCCAAGAGATACTTTGGTAACTATACAGTTACAAGGTTTCAGATAAAATTAATTTGCCGGGAGTTAGTTTGCTTGGCTTTGCCGCCAACTTCAGCAACAACTGAGCGTCTTTACCTGTCTCAATATTTGCTCGTTGTTGTGTATGTTATTGTATGAACGCTGCTATGAAGCTACATTATTTCTACGAACAGATAAAATTACTTAAAAATTGCATTGAAACTGCAACGCAGATATGTGCAACGAAACGAAGACGAAGTTTAAGATAGCCAAACGAGTATAGTCTATAGACTATAGTCTATACCAGTACTACAGTAGTAGTGTAGTGGCTAGCGGCAGTGCTGTCCGGCTCCACTTTGCATTAGGGCATTTGTTATTTAGCAACAATAGTAGTCAATGCACTTTTCTTATATACATTACAGTCGGGCTTCAATTCCTATTAGTAACTGATTTCATGTTTGCTTATCTTAATGTTGTTATTGTTGCTCTCCTCTTTATCCTTGAAGTCAAGGGTGAGTCTGGCACCAATATTGGTTGTCGATTTTTTTCTTTCTTCTGTCACTGATCCCATTTCACTTCTGTATCCACCATCTGTCTCTACTCCCCCCATCCCTCGCTCTCTTTCTCCACTCCCACTCCTGCCAAATCTCTCTTCAAGCAGTCCTCCCATCTCAGTCTTCAGTTGTGTATTTAGGGGGGCGTTGGGGCATGGCCAATTTTTTTTACCACATTTTTCCATTGCACACCGCTACACGAGTGACTAGGCTTGCCCACATTTGGCCTCCCCCTTTGTGAGATCCTAGATACGCCGCAACCAGTCTTGGTCTAAGCTAAGCTCTAAGCACATCCACTAACTCGGTCAACCATTCCCCAGCTATTCATTCCCCTTGCCCAGCTCACTTTAACCAACTCCTCACCAGCTTCCTTGTGAAACTCTCTATCACACCAGCTTCCTCCCTCACTGACCCTCAGCTTCTCCATTCTTTTCTTGTCTATTCTTTTCATTCCCACGATTCTTCTCACCCAATTATTTTTACACATATAAGTAGGCTGGTGTTACACACAAGCAAGCACCTTTCCTTATAGCTTCCGAGATATATGTCTATCTCTCATCACCCCTTCCACTTTCCTCCATGCACTTGTATTCTGCCTTTCCGTCTCCTTTCTGCTGTCCCAACAAAACGGTCCACCCAAGTAATATGTTGTAGTATTTTAATGTTTTGATTCTATGCATGGTCATAAGTATTAAAATCATACTTATGCAACACATCAACCAAAACACATCTACAGATGATTGTGCAGCTGTATAATTATGCATACATGCATCCATACATGCATCCATACATGCATCCATACATGCATCCATACATGCATCCATACAGGACTAACAATTGGTAAACTTTTGGCAAGTTATGTAGGCCCATAGCTATTCACAGTAACGCAGTTGCTTTCATGGTTTGGGAGTACTTTAAATTATCTTCAGTGACTTAGCTATCACTTTAGGAATACCTTTTATGATTAAATAAATGGTTATTATTATTATATTATATTACTTACATATTTACTGACATATTAATGTTCAAAGTCATCTATGTATGTACCTGTCAGCACTTAAATTTGACAGAAATTATGTTCATTCTTTCTTCATTAAAGCTGTTTATACTTTCCTTGTAGCTATGTTGTAACAGCATGTACCATGGTGCATTCATTAAAGTTGTCCATACTTTCCTTGTAGCTATGTTGTAACAGCATGTACCCTGGCACATTCATCAATCTGTTGACAACTTAACATTGTATAACAATTTCAAAATTGCTTAGCCCTTTAGTTTTTGATATGCCTCATGTTCCTGTTATTAATGCCATGCTGTTGAACACCCGACAGAAGGAGCCGTGGAGTGAACCAACGCATCTGGCCCAGAGAAAACTTCCCTGGAATGAGCTGCATCAGAAGTTCACATTGTCCAGCTCGCGACACGAGGTGTATCATTATGACCCGCAGGCCCCACGCGACAGTCTTGACTTTGTTCTCAAGGCTCAGTACAATCAACACAAAGAGTTCCTCAAAGGCCAAAATGAGACACTGGTGCAACCTGAGACAATTGGCCTGCCACACGGGTAAGGGGCCAAAACAGAAATCGCATGAAATCACAAAGATGTTCAGAATTTATGCTGATTTGTGTTGACATAATTTTTAGTGATTTGTTTTTACCAAAAATAAAGGCTATTCAATGGTTAATTCATAATTAAAATATTTCTATTTCACTTGTTATTTTAATTTAATCTCTCCACCTACAAACATTGTTGAACATTTTTCAGACATAGGTTGTATGATATATATATATATATATATATATATATATATATATATATATATATATATATATATATATATATATATATATATATATATATATATATATATATATATATATATATATATATATATTGACCTATTAAGCTTACATGCCCTAATTAGCATACACCCCCTTTTTTAATCAGCAGGATACGTAATTTTTTTAATTTGACTAGTGTGGAACAACTGAAAAGTGTAGCCATCTGGTGTTAAACAGTTGGCGCCACTATTCAGTTGTTCTACACTAGTGAACAAATGACACCACTAGTGCTAAACAGTTACCTTATTGTCTAGAGAAATAAATTTTGGTGGATGTTTATAAGAACAGATTCCTTGACATTTTTCCATGATATATATATATATATATATATATATATATATATATATATATATATATATATATACATATACATACATATATATATATATATACATAACTTACGTGTAACTTAAAATATATCTGACTTCGTAGTCCATGCTAATTCATACATGTGGACTAATGGAATATTCATTTATCTTCATAACTGTTTTTATAAAATACCACGATTGTCATAACTGTTTTTATAAAATACCACGATTGTCATAACTGTTTTTATAAAATACCACGATTGTCATAACTGTTTTTATAAAATACCACGATTGTCATAACTGTTTTTATAAAATACCACGATTGTCATAACTGTTTTTATAAAATACCACGATTGTCATAACTTTTTTTATAAAATACCACGATTGTCATAACTGTTTTTATAAAATACCACGATTGTCATAACTGTTTTTATAAAATACCACGATTGTCACGACTGTTTTTATAAAATACCACGATTGTCATAACTGTTTTATAAAATACCACAATTGTCATAACTGTTTTTATAAAATACCACGATTGTCACGACATTTTGTTCCAGGCGCATCCTCAAGAATCGTGTGTTCCATGTTCCACCCGAGCCTAAGCATCTCAACCACCCCCTGAGGACAGCGGAAGGGCGCAGGAAAGACCTCATACACAGCATCAAGAACGCAATTGGTAAAGACAGGTTTTTTCCATTCATACAAACTTTTAATCTCCACAATAGAGCACTACAAAAGTTCACATTTGCAGAAATTAAACGTTACTTGTTATCACCATGATGTAGCAATTTAAAAAAGTATATCCCTCTCTTAGTGCATATATGTTATTGGTAAATATTATGTGTTATAATTAGGAGGGAACTGAAGAACATTCTCTTTGATGAATCGTTCTCTTAAAGTTAGTTATGTATATCGACTATGCATACATATTCTTTTATTATATTATATATCTTCACTTAATTTAAAGGATATATATATATATATATATATATATATATATATATATATATATATATATCATTGTAATATGTACGTGTGTCCACTTATGTAATGTATTTCAATCTTTGTAGACACCCCTTAATCTAGTTTTAGAGAGATGTGATGTATAAATAATTTGATTTGATGAAATGACATGACGGAGAGTATGATTTTAATATTGACGATATTATGACCTGATATGTACTCCAAAATACATGCCTTTGAATAATGACATTTTATTACACGTCTTTCAGAGGGTCATCATACACAGACAACGAACCGTGGCTATGCTCGCAAACTGGATGGGGGTTTCTTCACTTCATAACAGCGTAAACTGCTTCCCTGGCCATTCAACCTGGAAGACAATGCCATTTTGCGACACTGTGATAATCAACAGCATGACTCCTGTACACTATTTGTGATGCACAATTTGTTACATGAAAATATGTGCTTGGTCCATTCACATCGTCTGAGAAATTGTGCAGTGACACGTCTTATTGTTGGCATGGCATCGATGCTGACTGACTTATCATCAAAGTCAAGGTGAAATAGGAGCACAAATTATGATTTCCTGGTCTAGAAATAGAAAAATATTCTTTTGCTGCTTTCTGCAGAAATGCAACAAAGTAGAAAACTTGGTAACTGTGCACCTTCTTTTGGGATCAAAAGCTTACACATTTTAAGGGGTTTCTTTTATTTAATTATTTTGTTTTATTATTTTGCTTGATAGTGTTCTCTGTAGGGGGGAAACGTGCAGACAATGGCTGAATTTTGAGAGCATCATTGAATGGCTGTTTAACTAGGTAAAAAAACCTACGAAACATCAGTTAGAAATATTGACTAAAATCAGTATGGAAAAGCAACATTTTCTGTAATTAAACCAGGGATTTGCAAGGGGGAGGGTTCTGTGGTCCAATATTTTAAAGAAAAAATCAAGTAGGCAGTGCATATCAATGGCATGGTTCTTGTTTGAGAATCGGAAAAACACATCTGCTAGGCTGTGTTGTACTGGAATACTGATATCCTTTAATGTTGTTGACGGGTGTTATAGACTTTTGGTAACCTTTGTGTGGGGAGAGTGAAATAATCTTCATCGACCCAGGATGATGACAGAAAAGAAACTATGGTGATGTATAATGTTATGTGCAAGTAATTGTGATGGAAATCTGATCATGTTTAAGTTTAACTTTGAAATTATATATAACAGCAAAAATGTTGTAAGTGAACACAAAAACTACTGATCTGATGGAGTATGTGGACAAATCAGCAGTTTTATAGGAAAGTTAAAATGTATTACATGTCCACGCAGTTGCATGGGGTGGCTGTTGGAAATAAACTATTAAAATAATGTTGTGTGTCAAGTGTTTTATTT
The DNA here is from genome assembly GCA_963662155.1 of Lamellibrachia columna. Classification (NCBI taxonomy): domain Eukaryota; kingdom Metazoa; phylum Annelida; class Polychaeta; order Sabellida; family Siboglinidae; genus Lamellibrachia; species Lamellibrachia columna. The sequence continues at coordinate 34,837,247 of OY759275.1, read as the reverse complement.
TTTAAAGGTGGCATGTACAAATTGTACATGCTGGTATGTGAATGGGTTTAAATTCTTTTTCCTGGATCCAGTCTATTCATGATCATAATATCTAATGAGTTGGCTAGTTAAGTGTTTTTTAAGTGGTTTAGGAGCACACTGTAGAAAATACAACACTGACATCATTTACCAGTCTCTCAACAGGCCTCGTTTACATTGCCACAAACCTGGACGTCCAAGCACCCTTGTTTCTCAGGGAAGTATTCAGCCACCCAATCACAACTCCACCACTGCCACTAATGCAAGCACTTGTTTATGCAAGTCATTTAACCGAGGCTATGGAAACTACAGAATAACCCAACGTTTTGAATATCAACTTCAGAATTAAACCCTAGCCACTGGTTAATATTAAAATGCTCTATCATCATGCAACAGTGCCCACACATCCAGAACACAGTCCACATTGCGTTTCATGTATGCTGAGGTAGTAGTAGTGTATAATAACAAGGCAGTGGCTTTGGACTTAATCGAGTGGATCGGTGTTCCTCCTCTAGCCATCATTTAATGCATTGGCAATTTTGTTCAGTCCACTTTGCCCCAATTCATTCTGCTGTAGAAATGAGAATGGCAATAAATAATAAAGGAGTTGTGTGAATAGCTTTTGCATAATCATTGTAGCATAGCTGAATCCTTCCTAGAGATGTTAAATTGGTGTTGAGCAGGTTTGCTGGGGGTGGGGGGGTGAAGTGTAAGCACTTTGAGCAGTACTAAGGACCAGATATGATAAAGCTTTAGTGAATGCTACACAGCAACTATCCACAGACGTGTGTACATATATGTGTGTACATTTGTCCTGTCCATTGGCAATTTGTATTTCGCCAGTTACATTATGGTAACTACATCAAGTCTGCCTGGTTCCTCCTCCATATCAAGTCTACCTGGTTCCTCCTCCATGTCAAGTGTACCTGGTTCCTCCTCCATATCAAGTCTGCCTGGTTCCTCCTCCATATCAAGTCTGCCTGGTATCTCCTCCATATCAAGTCTGCCTGGTTCCTCCTCCATATCAAGTCTGCCTGGTATCTCCTCCATATCAAGTCTGCCTGGTATCTCCTCCATATCAAGTCTGCCTGGTTCCTCCTCCATATCAAGTCTGCCTGGTTCCTCCTCCATATCAAGTCTGCCTGGTATCTCCTCCATATCAACTCTGCCTGGTATCTCCTCCATATCAAGTCTGCCTGGTTCCTCCTCCATATCAAGTCTGCCTGGTATCTCCTCCATATCAAGTCTGCCTGGTTCCTCCTCCATATCAAGTCTGCCTGGTTCCTCCTCCATATCAAGTCTGCCTGGTATCTCCTCCATATCAAGTCTGCCTGGTATCTCCTCCATATCAAGTCTGCCTGGTTCCTCCTCCATATCAAGTCTGCCTGGTTCCTCCTCCATATCAAGTCTGCCTGGTTCCTCCTCCATATCAAGTCTGCCTGGTGTCTCCTCCACATCAAGTCTGCCTGGTTCCTCCTCCATATCAAGTCTGCCTGGTATCTCCTCCATATTAAGTCTGCCTGGTATCTCCTCCATATCAAGTCTGCCTGGTATCTCCTCCATATCAAGTCTGCCTGGTTCCTCCTCCATATCAAGTCTGCCTGGTTCCTCCTCCATATCAAGTCTGCCTGGTGTCTCCTCCATATCAAGTCTGCCTGGTTCCTCCTCCATATAAAGTCTGCCTGGTTCCTCCTCCATATCAAGTCTGCCTGGTTCCTTCTCCATATCAAGTCTGCCTGGTTCCTCCTCCATATCAAGTCTGCCTGGTTCCTTCTCCATATCAAGTCTGCCTGGTTCCTCCTCCATATCAAGTCTGCCTGGTATCTCCTCCATATCAAGTCTGCCTGGTTCCTCCTCCATATCAAGTCTGCCTGGTATCTCCTCCATATCAAGTCTGCCTGGTATCTCCTCCATATCAAGTCTGCCTGGTATCTCCTCCATATCAAGTCTGCCTGGTTCCTCCTCCATATCAAGTCTGCCTGGTTCCTCCTCCATATCAAGTCTGCCTGGTGTCTCCTCCATATCAAGTCTGCCTGGTTCCTCCTCCATATAAAGTCTGCCTGGTTCCTCCTCCATATCAAGTCTGCCTGGTTCCTTCTCCATATCAAGTCTGCCTGGTTCCTCCTCCATATCAAGTCTGCCTGGTATCTCCTCCATATCAAGTCTGCCTGGTTCCTCCTCCATATCAAGTCTGCCTGGTTCCTCCTCCATATCAAGTCTGCCTGGTTCCTCCTCCATATCAAGTCTGCCTGGTATTTCCTCCATATCAAGTCTGCCTGGTTCCTCCTCCATATCAAGTCTGCCTGGTTCCTCCTCCATATCAAGTCTGCCTGGTTCCTCCTCCATATCAAGTCTGCCTGGTATCTCCTCCATATCAAGTCTGCCTGGTTCCTTCTCCATCTTTAGCCAGTGGTCTACTATATCTGACTGTGAGAAGTGCGCAAGTAGATTGCCAGTTTATGTTTCCTGGTCATATATAAAAGTAAAAATTACATAAAACAAGTTAAGTTTGATTAAATAACTGCACTGACTTGTCTGTCATTTCAGAACATAGACAGGATAATAAAAACAAATGTACAAACACAGTTTAAGCCCACATATGTTTAATGAAAAAATTCTTAAATTGATGACCAATGTCAAACAACATACATATATCTCTGGTATCTCTGTAACTGCACATATTGTTGATAACATGTTCTATTAGTGGCAACATTTAAAATTTGACATATGATACCATTCAAAACTATATTGAGAACACTTGTTAAGTTGTGGATTACTTCAAAGTAGGCTGACTAACACAACTATTAAACATAATACTTCAAAGTAGGCTGACTAACACAACTATTAAACATAATACTTCAAAGTAGGCTGACTAACACAACTATTAAACATAATACTTCAAAGTAGGCTGACTAACACAACTATTAAACATAATACTTCAAAGTAGGCTGACTAACACAACTATTAAACATAATACTTCAAAGTAGGCTGACTAACACAACTATTAAACATAATACTTCAAAGTAGGCTGACTAACTATTAAACATAATTACCTCTCCAGAAATTGGTATTCGATCTGAATATTTTGACCGCATCCTGCAGTCTTCTTCAGCAGACTGAAGTTATGGATGCAGTCGAAATATTCAGATCGAATACCAAGTTTCTTGAGAGGTAATTATGTTTAATATTAATAACTGTTTACCTACTCTAAGTTAAAACCTTATACTACATGACAAAACGTATATGCCTGTCAGTGTAAAATTAGTATTGACAAACAAATTCAATAAGCTTATTTCTTGCATCTAACATATACTAGTATTCCTAAATAAATCAATGAATTCCTTCAACACAACATTGTGCGTTAAAGGGAATGTGCAGCGATTTTAATTGGGTGATTTATTAGTGCGCCAAAATATACAACACAGCATATGTTGACCATACAATCCCAGCTTAAAAACGTGGTTATTTTATTTCATCGGCCAAATTGTGTATTTTTCGAAAATAAAAGGAGATGAAAGATCACAAACACGGTTTACATGGATATTATTGAAATGCCATAAAATATTAACAAATATCAATGTCCGGCTGTAAAACAGACATCGCTTCAAGTGAAGCAAAGAGGAACAGTTCTTTTTTGTTCTTGCAGAAATGTTCTTACATTTCCCGTTTATACGATTTGTAAAGGTAAATGTACCACAGCAATAAAGATTAAAACATGAAGTATAATATTGTTAATTTAGATGTAATTTGAGATCGATAAGTTGAGAAAATTGAGGAATCTTACTTATCATCTATAGCTCCGTACTAGTTTTCCGGCATACATTCCCTTTAAACTAAGCAACACAACATTTACATATGTATCTACTCTAACAGTACAGTTAACTTACAGTAGAACCATGCTGTGTCAAATGTGGACAACCTGAATACTGAGTACTGAAGTGTTCAAACGAGATCCCTGTTGTTATACCCAGTGAGACTGGATGAGTTGAATATATAACGTAATAAATAATTTGTGCGAATTGGACACAACAAATTTCTACCGTATATACAGCACATCTAGCACAGTGTTAGCATTGAAGTGAAGAAAGATTAATCTAATTCTCAGTGTATTGTCTAATAACAACTTGGCACATAATACATTAACATCAATTTCAACTGGTAAGAAAGAAAGCCAACTAGCAGTAATAAGCAAATATTTCATATATAGTGAAATTACGCAAAAAGCTCAATAAATAAATGGACATCCATAAAAAGTATTACATATTACAATATTCATAATTATTCTACACATTTTGTTACAAACAACCAATGAATATATTTATAATAAATTTATATTATATGACTTATTATATGCATAATATAAAATCTTTACACATACGCATATTAATTTGGCTTACCATCTAGGCATATAAATAAAATGACACTGACGAAATATCCATATACAAATTATCTGTTTACGACCTTAACATATCAATAGAATAATGATGTGGCACATACCAGTATGTAAAACTTCTTGGCACAGTTAGCACTTGGCAGGGATTTCATGAGTAAATGTTAATGATCTGATTGAGTTATTGGCACACTGACACATTCTATTTACACATCCGAGTTGATTACCATTCAACGGAATATTTCTTGGCACCGAATATGTGTGAAATGTGTGAAATTGGCCACAAGATATCTCAACTTAATATCTAAACATGCATATGGCCAGTACTTAATAACCCCCATCTGGTGGGGTGACCCATGGTGGGCTGGTGAGGGTGGGTGGTCAAACGGTGGACATTTGAGAGGTGAATACAAGAAACACGTAATTCCCAGCATTCGTTGGAATTTTTTGCAAATCAGGGCAGTTTTTGTGTTCTTTTCCTTACAACAAAATAGTGCCCACTTTGGCAATGTATTCATGCACTAAGTTGGCGATACAATCCCAGCATGTCATATCTCATCACGTCATTCATATCTTATCACATCATTATATCATCAGATATAAGGTGTTTGTGCTTTCTTGTCTTTAGGAAGTTGGTATATGTTTCTCTTAGATGGCAGTCGGAGGCAGATGGAGGTGACATCATAGGGGTCGACTCAGAAGCAGACACTTATACATTTACATCGCCATACACAAAAAAGTAAAAATAAGCAAAAAACAAAGTAATTGTACAACATCAAAGAATACTTCATGGAATTTTCATGACTGAGAAACACCATTGAACATTCTCCTGATAAATTGTTTTAAATTACAATAATTACACTTATCTTGTGATTATAGTATACCATGAGTGAGGTAACTTAACGCTGTCAGGCCTGCCACATGATGTGTCTACACCCTCTGTCAGGCCTGCCACATGACGTGTCTACACCCTCTGTCAGGCCTGCCACATGATGTGTCTACACCCTCTGCCAGGCCTGTCACATGACGTGTCTACACCCTCTGTCAGGCCTGCCACATAACGTGTCTACACCCTCTGCCAGGCCTGCCACATGACGTGTCTACACCTTCTGTCAGGCCTGCCACATGACATGTCTACATCCTCTGCCAGGCCTGCCACATGACACGTCTACATCCTCTGCCAGGCCTGCCACATCACATGTCTACATCCTCTGCCAGGCCTGCCACATCACGTGTCTACACCCTCTGTCAGGCCTGCCACATCACGTGTCTACACCCTCTGCCAGGCCTGCCACATGACATGTCTACACCCTCTACCAGGCCTGCCACATGACATGGATACACCCTCTGCCAGGCCTGCCACATGACATGTCTACACCCTCTGCCAGGCCTGCCACATCACGTGTCTACATCCTCTGCCAGGCCTGGCACATGACATGTCTACATCCTCTGCCAGGCCTGCCACATCACGTGTCTACATCCTCTGCCAGGCCTGGCACATGACATGTCTACATCCTCTGCCAGGCCTGCCACATCACGTGTCTACATCCTCTGCCAGGCCTGCCACATCACGTGTCTACATCCTCTGCCAGGCCTGCCTGCCACATTTTGATTCCAAGCAGATTTCTGGTGAAACCTGGCTGAATTTATTTTGACATAGGTATATTTTGTAGCCTGACAGATGGCGACACTCAATCGCAATAGGAACGGACCAATTAACCAATGAAACTGGATCGTACGGCTCTGTACAGAATTTCAAGTCCAATTTACGGATTTCAACCAAAATGTGGCAGGGCAGCTCCCCCTCTCTTCCCCACATCTTTCCACTTCTCCTCCCACCAGTACCCCTCACTGGACGTTCTGGGAGATGAATGCTTGTTGCACAGTCATCTGCCGCAGCTCCTGCTGCTGCTGCAGCTGCTCCTGATGCAGGTCCTCTAGCTGATGTGTCTGCAGCTGTTGCCGCGTGTCTTCCATCTCCCGGATCATCTTGTGGTGGTCTGGTGGCTCAAGGTCATTCAGCAGCTGGTCAAGGACACGGGTGCGTAGCCGCCCAATCGTCTGCAAAACAATCAGAGCACTAATTATTTCATTCAGATAAAATGTAATTATTATATAAATTTTGTTGATATATAAATCTGATTATTATATAAATATCATTCAGATAAAATCTAGTTATTACATAAATTTCATTCGGATAAAAATCAGGTAAAATTATTATATAAATTTTATTCCGATAAAACTGTAATTATTATATAAATTGAATTCAAATAAAAATTGCAAGTATTATATAAGTTTCATTCAGATAAAAACTTTGTGATTACATAAATTTCACTCAGGTAAAATTATTATGTAATTTGTTTTCACATAAAAATCTAATTATTATATAAATTTCAATCAGATAAAAATTGTAAGTATTATATAAGTTTCATTCAGAAAAAAATCTAATTATTACATAAGTTTCATTCAGATGGAAAAAGAATAAAATTAATTCCAACAAAAATATAATTATTATACAAATTTCATTCAGATAAAAATATGAGTATTATATAAATTTCAAATAGATAAAAATATAATTATTACACAAAGATATATCTTCTAAACATTACTCTAATGATGTCATGTTGATGATGCCAGTTATATGTGTGTACAGAACATCTACCAAGAAATCATGGAGACATTAAATTAGCAATTTAATTGTCTACAAAATGGTGTTTTATAGCAGATATAAAGCAAGGACAGGCCATTAATGGAGATATTTGCTCTGATAGTGGCAATGTTGCAAAGTGCAGAATCATATTATTGTGGTTACTGTAAATTAATGAAAAACGACACTGTGATGACAATGTAACGACAGTGTGACAACAGTATGATGACACTGATGACTGTGTGATGACAGTATGATGACACAGTGATGACACTGTAATGACAGTGTGACAACAATGTGATAACACTGTGATGATATGTGACAAATGTGTGATGACATTAACACTGTAAGAACACTGTGCAGATCGATACAGAGTAGCAAAAATGTTATATATCAACCACTGTATACAGCAGGTCCAACCAGTTAATAATGTGCATGGCCACATAATATATGTGTGTGTGTGTGTGTGTATATATGCTATATATATATATATATATATATATATATATATATATATATATATATATATATATATATATATATATATATATGATATGATATATGAATATATATATATATATATATATATATATATATATATATATATATATATATAAATATATATGATATGTATATGTATATATATATATATGATATGATATATATATATATATATATATATATATATATATATATATATATATATATATATATATGTATATATATATATATATATATATATATATATATATATATATATATATATATATATATATATATATATATATATGTATATATATATATACAACCTGAGCTCAGAGTCGCAACAAACAAGAATCACTAAGCATGATATCATGAACAGGGACATGCAAGAATCATACTCAGGTCGAGTGACCGTCAATGCAATTTCGAATAAATATGTCTTCGGTTTTTACAGAAAGTAGCTATTATTTCAGATAATTTTAATGGGGAGAATTGGGGAGTTCAGTCTAGAATTTGGGTGCAGCTACAGAGAAAGTGCACTTTCCCAGGTTAAGCTTAGTTTTAGGAACAAAAAGTTGTGAAATATGTGATCTGAGCTGCCTGGGCATATTTGAAAGACGCAGGCAACTAGACAAATAAGGTGTAGATAGAGCACTATAACGTGTAGACAGAGCACTATAAGGTGTAGATAGAGCACTATAAGTGTAAAGAGTACAGTTTAATATTGATTTGATAGGTAACCGGGAGCCAGTGTAACAGTTTAAGTAGCGGTATAAATGGTGAGAAACAAGGTGCCCTGGGTACATGTAACATAACAGAGTATTCTAATTAATAAACATCTTTAGCCACAACAGAAAGTGCTAGACATTTAACAAGACTGTCATGAGGCAACAACAGAGTGCTAGACATTTAACAAGACTGTCATGAGGCAACAACAGGGTGTTGGACATTTAACAAGACTATCATGAGGCAACAACAGAGTGCTGGACATTTAACAAGACTGTCATGAGGCAACAACAGAGAGTGTTGGACATTTAACAAGACTGTCACGAGGTAACAACAGAGAGTGCTGGACATTTAATAAGACTGTCATGAGGCAACAACATGGACACACAGACAACAGTTAGGACAACATCGTGAGTAGTGACACAACCAATCACGGTGCACACTAGGGGTCAAAAGGCCAGTACCAGTGGAGCAGGGTGGGACTGACTGCCCCACCCTCGTGGGAATGTCACGTGTTCTGTGCATACCTATGGACACAAACATTTCAACATTGTGACAGAAGACCTTGAAACAGTTAGTGATGAAACTACAAGAAATAACCTCAGAAAGTTTTGAACAATGAATCAACAAATGAAAGAATGAACAGATTAACAACAAACAGAATTATTAATTAAATGTAAAAATTATAATGTTGGCCATCTTTATTGGTTTTTCAGCTTTGTTCATTAAATATATTATTTGTAGCATAAAATTTATGGCAGAAGACCTGGGAACAGTTAGTAATAAGACTTTTAGAAATAACATCAGAAAAACATTGGATCAACAAATGAATGAATGAACAGATAAACAATTGAATAATTATTAATTAATTAAAATAAGTTACAATACTCTCAGTAAAATGAATAAATATAAATATATAAACAAAATGGAATGCTTGTCTACTGAGATCACCTGAGGTATCTGGGCTAGGGATTTGGGGCCTGAAAGCAAAGTTACTGACAAAATAACTCTTAACTGAAACAACAACAGTGAACATTGTACATAAGATAAAAGTAAGTTTACAGTTAAAAATGCAGCACCCTTAAATCCATGTTCACTGTGTATAATTAATAGATTCAAGGTTAAAAAAGGAAATTTTAAATAAGGATCAAAGTATAATTTAATAAAGAAATGTGGCATTTGACTTTATTGCAAACACATGTTCTGATTTACAGACACAGTTTTGTTGCATGCATGCATGTTTACAACATCAGTCAAGTTATGCAAAACAGAAGATGATCAACTCTAACAACCATACTGAAGGTGTTACTGGTTTAAACTTTTAAGACATTTTCAGGGTAGAATGACTAATGAAGTTAATGAAAAAAAGAAAATTCAAAACCCACAGTATACACAGTGGCCATAAATAGTGTATTTTCCCAGCGACTACTACAAATTTATGGCCAATAAAGCATAATCTCAAAACAAAAAAGACCCCCCTTCCCCTCCAACCCCCCTCCCCTCAGACCGCCGTCCCCCATGAAAGTTTGAATTACATCCACCTGTGGCTACTATGCAGTGAACATGTCCTCATCCTTTAGGCTGTAACCATCAAATACTGTTTATTCAGTTGTCGGAACGCAAAACTACCTGCATACACTTAAAGTCAGCATAATTATGAACTGTGATCAGTAAATAAACAATGTTTTTGTGAAAAATACATCTATGTACACAACAAAACAAAACAGGCACTAAACCCCCCAGAAAAAATATTTATTTAGTGTCATATATCCTTGTTTTAAGATCATCTCCAAGAAACTTTGTTGTGGTTACTTCAACTGACCGTCTTTGGCCGAGGAGCTCTCTGGTATTCACTGCTGGGCGGGCCTCGTGTGTAGACATCTGTAGCGGGAGTGAGACTGCGCTGACGTCCCACAATGCCGTAGGGTAGGTTGCCGCTGTTTGTGCCATGACTGGACAGGACCTTCTTGGCTGAACTGTTCCTCGATGACTTTGAGCGAACACCTGTGGCAATGTCACTTGACTGTCACGTGGGGGCATCTCAAATTATTTGTTCAATTTAAATATCATTTTTCTTTACTCCAAGCCCAAAAAATACTATTTTCTTATATCATCAATATAATTGGTCATAGTCATGTTAGATGATATGATATATAAATTAGACTTGTTTTTTACTATGTGACCCTGATAGTATTTAAGAAATGTGTGATCATTTTGTAAGATCTCTATTTATTTGTAAACAGTATGGTATCCAATCCTCAGGACTGTTCAGAGCATTTCTCTCAGAAAACATTCAGCCATGCTGCAATTATAACAAATATTTTAATCACACCATGAAACATACATCTTTGGCCGATCAAGATTCATCAGATTTATTTATCACCAGGTGGCACTGCCAGTAATAATGCAATATTGACCAATCATCAACACTTAATTTTTTTTCAATTTCAAATTTTCCAGATTTTGTGTTTACTACATAAACACTGGTGGCACTGACTGGAAACAAACAGATATTATTTACTAAGACCACACAATCTGCCTATCTAAGAACCAACTGGCATGACTACTGGCATGTCATGATTCCTGGTGTAACTTGTACTATCGGGTATGTCTGTGGCTGTAAGTGGATCTCTAAAAAAACTGCTTGAATGATAAATTCTTCAACTCCATCTCCTCCATATAAAGGATGTGTTGAACTACGAATTCACAAAATACACACACAAATTCTAATCTTCATAAAGGTTTTTCAAAATTGTTCAACTCAGTGAACTTACTTGTGGCTGCTGTGTGAGGACGGGAGACGTACACTCCTGTGCTGATGTCATAGACCTGCAAACATGAAAAAGGTCTTCAAGCAACGATAACAGTATATAATATAGACTGGTTCCTAGGACCGCTTAACATGCTTTACTCTTCACCCCCTGGAAGTCCTCTTTACTCTTCACCCCCTGGAAGTCCTCTTTACTCTTCACCCCCTGGAAGTCCTCTTTACTCTTCACCCCCTGGAAGTCCTCTTTACTCTTCACCCCCTGGAAGTCCTCTTTACTCTTCACCCCCTGGAAGTCCTCTTTACTCTTCACCCCCTGGAAGTCCTCTTTACTCTTCACCCCCTGGAAGTCCTCTTTACTCTTCACCCCCTGGAAGTCCTCTTTACTCTTCACCCCCTGGAAGTCCTCTTTACTCTTCACCCCCTGGAAGTCCTCTTTACTCTTCACCCCCTGGAAGTCCTCTTAATTCCAAAATTATTTCCAACTTAACTTCCATGGGAAGCTTTTAGCCACACTTCAATTACTATACAAAAGTTTTATTTAGTATTGCATAATTCTAAATGCAATCCAACGTTTGGCTTGAATAGAGCTTACGCCTTACATCTTGCTGTATCTTGCCTAGACAACCCATCATGTTGATTTACCTTTGAAGTTACTTGAAGTTCCATCATAAAAACACCAAATCTGTTACTCCAAAATCTATTTTATAGATTGGAGTTACGAAAATAATTTTGTTTCAAAAGAAGATAAAATATCAGAACAAACCGTTCAGGTAATAAATAGTAATTTTATATATGTCTAGAAAAGAATAGATAAATGTGTGGCAATCTAAAATTTCACCTGATTTGTAACAAAGAGTAACAAATGAAATAACAGAGAAATAGAACAATCTATATGTAAACTGCTATAGACCCCATTGGGATTCTGCTATGGCAGTTTGGAATGCAGTGTACATGGTGTCTGATAGTTGGGAATGCAGCGTGCATGGTGTCTGATAGTTGGGAATGCAGTGAGCATGGTGTCTGATAGTTGGGAATGCAGTGTGCATCGTGTCTGATAGTTGGGAATGCAGTGAGCATGGTGTCTGATAGTTGGGAATGCAGTGTACATGGTGTCTGATAGTTGGGAATGCAGCATACATGGTGTCTGATAGTTGAGAATGCAGTCTGCATGGTGTCTGATAGTTGGGAATGCAGTGAGCATGGTGTCTGATAGTTGGGAATGCAGTGTACATGGTGTCTGATAGTTGGGAATGCAGCATACATGGTGTCTGATAGTTGAGAATGCAGTCTGCATGGTGTCTGATAGTTGGGAATGCAGTGAGCATGGTGTCTGATAGTTGGGAATGCAGTGTACATGGTGTCTGATAGTTGGGAATGCAGTGTGCATGGTGTCTAATAGTTGGGAATGCAGTGTACATGGTGTCTGATAGTTGGGAATGCAGTGTGCATGGTGTCTGATAGTTGGGAATGCAGTGTGCATGGTGTCTAATAGTTGGGAATGCAGTGTACATGGTGTCTGATAGTTGGGAATGCAGTGTGCATGGTGTCTGATAGTTGGGAATGCAGCGTGTATGGTGTCTCATAGTTGGGAGTGCAGCATGCATGGTGTCTGATAGTTGGGAATGCAGTGTGCATTGTGTCTGATAGTTGGGAATGCAGCGTGCATGGTGTCTGATAGTTGGAAATGCAGTGTGCATGGTGTCTGATAGTTGGGAATGCAGCATACATGGTGTCTGATAGTTGGGAATGCAGCATACATGGTGTCTGATAGTTGGGAATGCAGTGTGCATGGTGTCTGATAGTTGGGAATGCAGTGTGCATGGTGCCTGATAGTTGGGAATGCAGGGTGCATGGTGTCTGATAGTTGGGAATGCAGTGTGCATCGTGTCTGATAGTTGGGAATGCAGTGAGCATGGTGTCTGATAGTTGGGAATGCAGTGTGCATGGTGTCTGATAGTTGGGAATGCAGTGTGCATGGTGTCTGATAGTTGGGAATGCAGCATGCATGGTGTCTGATAGTTGGGAATGCAGCATACATGGTGTCTGATAGTTGGGAATGCAGCATACATGGTGTCTGATAGTTGGGAATGCAGTCTGCATGGTGTCTGATAGTTGGGAATGCAGTGTGCATGGTGTCTGATAGTTGGGAATGCAGTGTGCATGGTGCCTGATAGTTGGGAATGCAGGGTGCATGGTGTCTGATAGTTGGGAATGCAGTGTGCATCGTGTCTGATAGTTGGGAATGCAGTGAGCATGGTGTCTGATAGTTGGGAATGCAGTGTGCATGGTGTCTGATAGTTGGGAATGCAGCATGCATGGTGTCTGATAGTTGGGAATGCAGCGTGCATGGTGTCTGATAGTTGGAAATGCAGTGTGCATGGTGTCTGATAGTTGGAAATGCAGCGTGCATGGTGTCTGATAGTTGGAAATGCAGTGTGCATGGTGTCTGATAGTTGGAAATGCAGCATACATGGTGTCTGATAGTTGGAAATGCAGCATGCATGGTGTCTGATAGTTGGGAATGCAGCGTGCATGGTGTCTGATAGTTGGAAATGCAGTGTGCATGGTGTCTGATAGTTGGGAATGCAGCATACATGGTGTCTGATAGTTGGGAATGCAGCATACATGGTGTCTGATAGTTGGGAATGCAGTGAGCATGGTGTCTGATAGTTGGAAATGCAGTGTGCATGGTGTCTGATAGTTGGGAATGCAGTGTGCATGGTGTCTGATAGTTGGGAATGCAGCATGCATGGTGTCTGATAGTTGGGAGTGCAGCATGCATGGTGTCTGATAGTTGGGAATGCAGTGTGCATGGTGTCTGATAGTTGGGAATGCAGTGTGCATGGTGTCTGATAGTTGGGAATGTAGCGTGCATGGTGCCTGATAGTTGGGAATGCAGGGTGCATGGTGTCTGATAGTTGGGAATGCAGAGTGCACAGTGTCTGATAGTTGGGAATGCAGTAAGCATGGTGTCTGATAGTTGGGAATGCAGCGTGCATGGTGTCTGATAGTTGGGAGTGCAGCATGCATGGTGTCTGATAGTTGGGAATGCAGTGTGCATTGTGTCTGATAGTTGGGAATGCAGTGTGCATGGTGTCTGATAGTTGGGAATGTAGCATGCATGGTGTCTGATAGTTGGGAATGCAGTGTGCATGGTGTCTGATAGTTGGGAATGTAGCATGCATGGTGTCTGATAGTTGGGAAAGCAGTGTGCATGGTGTCTGATAGTTGGGAATGCAGAGTGCATAGTGTCTGATAGTTGGGAATGCAGTGTGCATGGTGTCTGATAGTTGGGAATGCAGCATACATGGTGTCTGATAGTTGGGAATGCAGCATACATGGTGTCTGATAGTTGGGAATGCAGCATACATGGTGTCTGATAGTTGGGAATGCAGTCTGCATGGTGTCTGATAGTTGGGAATGCAGCATACATGGTGTCTGATAGTTGGGAATGCAGCATACATGGTGTCTGATGGTTGGGAATAATAATAATATACTTTATTTATTCACCATCAAATCCGGGACTAGTGCCCCGTTCACGGGTGATTACAAATCGGCAAACTTTTAAGAGACATAAAGATGCTTTTAAGAGAAATAAATAAAAAGTAAAATTAGGAAACAAAATGCTAATATGTATACATACGTATATATAAATAAACCTATGTATAGTAAAATTGCAGGTAAGTGCAGTGATAAAGCAAACGATTTGCAAAAGTGCTGAACACCTGATCCTATTGGATAATAAATAATAAAAGCCTACATTATATTAAATAGGTTAAAAAGATACTAAAAAGGTAATTAAACCTAAGATAAATAAAACTATACATTAGTAAAACTAATACCAAGGTTAAATGAGGTCTGATTAAATTAGTTTAAGAACAGAAATGTCTTCAATAGTTTTCCAAACTGCCTGGTGTTCTGGATCACGCGTAGTTCCAGTGGCAGAGAGTTCCACAATGTCGGCCCAGCACAAGCAAACACCCGGTGACCATAACGTTCTAGGTTTACGCGTGGAACATCAAGAAGTAAACCACCACCAGAGCGTAGGGTCATGCGTGGCGAGTGACGATGTAGCAGTGAGGCAAGATACACTGGCGTGCCTGCATACAGTGCCGTGTGTACAACCATAAGTAATTTGTACTCGATACGCCAGTGTAGGTGTTGCAGGACAGCAGTGATAGATCGCCGATCATCTCGTTGAAGTTGCATCACAACACGAGCGGCTGAGCGTTGAACCCTCTCGAGACGGTGCAGCAGACGGTCAGATAAGCCAAAGAGCATAGCATTACCATAGTCAAGTCTTGATGTCACAAGTGCATGGACAAGGCATTTGCAGACACTGATCGTCATTGCCCCTCGTGCCCATGCAATTCTCGAGAGATGGTAGTAAGCACTTCGACTTGCATTTGCCAACTGCGTCACCATCGACAAATCAGCATCGATTGCAACGCCAAGGTCACGGACGATGGTCGATGTAGCTACATATTGTCCGCAGACGTCAACGTGCTCAATATGTATTGGTCTGCGCAAGCTCGATGAGTGTATGACAATTGCTTCAGTTTTGCTCTCGTTGAGAACCAGTCCGTTGTCATAGCATGCAGCATGCATGGTGTCTGATAGTTGGGAATGCAGCGTGCATGGTGTCTGATAGTTGGGAATGCAGTGTGCATGGTGTCTGATACTTGGGAATGCAGTGTGCATGGTGTCTGATAGTTGGGAATGCAGCGTGCATGGTGTCTGATAGTTGGGAATGCAGTGTGCATGGTGTCTGATACTTGGGAATGCAGCATGCATGGTGTCTGATAGTTTGGAATGCAGTGTGCATGGTGTCTGATACTTGAGAATGCAGCGTGCATGGTGTCTGATAGTTGGGAATGCAGTGTGCATGGTGTCTGATAGTTGGGAATGCAGCGTGCATGGTGTCTGATAGTGTTTGTCATTCTCTCCTAGCAAGGTCTTCTGCAAGATCATCATCAAGCGAATCTCGACAGCAGTAGCAAAGATGCTAAGAAAAGAACAAGCTGGATTCTGAAAAGGAAGAGGATGCACAGATCCCATTTTCACTCTCAGGAACATCATTAAGCAGTGCCCTGAATGGCAGAGAGAAATATGCATGAACTTTATAGACTTTGAGAAAGCCTTCGGTAGCATCCATAGTAGAGACAGTCCCTGGTTAAATACTGCATGCATGTGGAATCCCGACACATATTGTGGACCTCATCAAGCTGTTTTATGAGAACTATACATGCATCATCAGTCAATCAGATATCACATTTATAGTAAAGTCAGGAGTGAAGCAAGGCTATGTGACATCAGCAGTCTGATACAACCTTGTCATAGACTGGGTTATGAAGAGGACAACAGAAGGACCAGCAAGGCGACAACAGAAGGACCAGCAAGAGGACAACATAAGGACCAGCAAGAGGACAACATAAGAACCAGCAAGAGGACAACATAAGGACCAGCAAGAGGACAACATAAGAACCAGCAAGAGGACAACATAAGGACCAGCAAGAGTACAACAGAAGGACCAGCAAGAGTACAACATAAGGACCAGCAAGAGTACAACAGAAGGACCAGCAAGAGTACAACATAAGGACCAGCAAGTGGACAACATAAGGACCAGCAAGAGTACAACAGAAGGACCAGCAAGAGTACAACAGAAGGACCAGCAAGAGTACAACAGAAGGACCAGCAAGAGTACAACATAAGGACCAGCAAGAGGACAACAGAAGGACCAGCAAGAGGACAACAGAAGGACCAGCAAGAGGACAACATAAGGACCAGCAAGAGTACAACAGAAGGACCAGCAAGAGGACAACATAAGGACCAGCAAGAGTACAACAGAAGGACCAGCAAGAGTACAACAGAAGGACCAGCAAGAGTACAACATAAGGACCAGCAACAGGACAACAGAAGGACCAGCAACAGGACAACAGAAGGACCAGCAAGAGGACAACATAAGGACCAGCAAGAGTACAACAGAAGGACCAGCAAGAGTACAACATAAGGACCAGCAAGAGGACAACATAAGGACCAGCAAGAGTACAACATAAGGACCAGCAAGAGTACAACATAAGGACCAGCAAGAGTACAACAGAAGGACCAGCAAGAGTACAACATAAGGACCAGCAAGTGGACAACATAAGGACCAGCAAGAGTACAACATAAGGACCAGCAAGAGTACAACATAAGGACCAGCAACAGGACAACATAAGGACCAGCAACAGGACAACAGAAGGACCAGCAACAGGACAACAGAAGGACCAGCAAGAGGACAACATAAGGACCAGCAAGAGTACAACATAAGGACCAGCAAGAGTACAACATAAGGACCAGCAACAGGACAACATAAGGACCAGCAAGAGGACAACAGAAGGACCAGCAAGAGGACAACAGAAGGACCAGCAAGAGTACAACAGAAGGACCAGCAAGAGTACAACAGAAGGACCAGCAAGAGTACAACAGAAGGACCAGCAAGAGTACAACATAAGGACCAGCAAGAGTACAACATAAGGACCAGCAAGAGTACAACAGAAGGACCAGCAAGAGGACAACAGAAGGACCAGCAAGATGACAACATAAGGACCAGCAAGAGTACAACAGAAGGACCAGCAAGAGTACAACAGAAGGACCAGCAAGAGTACAACAGAAGGACCAGCAAGAGTACAACAGAAGGACCAGCAAGAGGACAACATAAGGACCAGCAAGAGTACAACAGAAGGACCAGCAAGAGTACAACAGAAGGACCAGCAAGAGTACAACATAAGGACCAGCAAGAGTACAACAGAAGGACCAGCAAGAGGACAACAGAAGGACAAGCAACAGGACAACATAAGGACCAGCAAGAGGACAACAGAAGGACCAGCAAGAGGACAACAGAAGGACCAGCAAGAGTACAACATAAGGACCAGCAAGAGTACAACAGAAGGACCAGCAAGAGTACAACAGAAGGACCAGCAAGAGGACAACATAAGGACCAGCAAGAGTACAACATAAGGACCAGCAAGAGGACAACATAAGGACCAGCAAGAGTACAACATAAGGACCAGCAAGAGTACAACAGAAGGACCAGCAAGTGTACAACAGAAGGACCAGCAAGAGGACAACATAAGGACCAGCAAGAGGACAACAGAAGGACTAGCAAGAGTACAACATAAGGACCAGCAAGAGTACAACAGAAGGACCAGCAAGAGTACAACCTAAGGACCAGCAAGAGGACAACATAAGGACCAGCAAGAGGACAACATAAGGACCAGCAAGAGGACAACATAAGGACCAGCAAGAGGACAACATAAGGACCAGCAAGAGGACAACAGAAGGACCAGCAAGAGGACAACAGAAGGACCAGCAAGAGGACAACATAAGGACCAGCAAGAGTACAACATAAGGACCAGCAAGAGTACAACATAAGGACCAGCAAGAGGACAACATAAGGACCAGCAAGAGGACAACATAAGGACCAGCAAGAGGACAACATAAGGACCAGCAAGAGGACAACATAATGACTGGCAAGAGAAACAAAAAACGAGGCCGACCAAAAACAAGCTGGAGAAGAGGCGAGGCTGAGGCGAGGCTGAGGCGAGGGTGCCAAACAACCTGGAGGAGAACTGTGGGGCTGAGGCGAGGGTGCCGAACAAGCTGCAGACCGAAAGAAGTGGAGAAATCTTGTTTCTGCCTTATGCGCCAGTAGGCACGAAGAGAGTTAAGTAAGTAAGTATTCTCTCCTATTGGTGGCTCTTGACGTAGAATTATAACAATAAGAACATCAATTAATTAATTAAGATAACTAAACTCAGAGCAATAAATTAATTATTTAATTAACAAAATTAACAGTCCCGTGCCTGTTCTTCGACAAACTGGCCACTCTGTAAATGAGAAGTTAGAAAGGATGCAGAACACATTAGTTACGTTGAAGTACAAAGTAGTGTGTACATCCATGCATGTGTGTGCATGCGTGCTCGTACGCGTGCATGCATGTGTGCATGTGGTGAGTGTTTATGTGTCTGTCTATCTGTGCATGTTTCTGTATGTGCATACATGTATGTGGGTGTGTGTACAACTTGTTTAAATTCTGCCCACCTCACCTATGGTAGCAACAAAAAATAATCTTACAAACCTGTGTCTGTAGTTCATCGACCCGCTGGTAGGCGTCCATCTTGAGAACACGTTCTCGCTGCAGTTGTCGCTTCACTGTGGCCACCTGCTGGCGAGTCTTCTCCCTAGACATCTCCTTCAACTTCATGTGCTTGTTCTGCTCATCCGACAACACCCGCAACTTGAGGTCCTTGTCCTCTAGCTGCTCCATCTGGTGGACAAAATATCATCACAGTTTCACTTTTGGTTTCTGACAGGTGGAAAAAATATGTCCAAATTTGGCTGAAAAAGTTTATAGATGCATTGCATACACATATGAAATCCGTTTAGATATTGAACTGTTTTTAATCTTAATTTATTTTTTATTAAAATGAACATCAGTTCATTTCCCATAAACCTGTAACAAGTAATCCACAGTAAGGTCAATAGTTTATGATTTCTGTACCAACAGTGAAACTGCCCCAATCAATCAACTAACTTGGCAACCTTGTCTAGTAGTAAGTTTTGAAGATGTCATGCTAGAAATATTAACTGACACAGTGTCATAACTAAAAATAAATTCTTAAATGTAATGTACACTTTTAGTACCAACGTTTTTGTCTAGGGTACCAAAATGTACAGATGTCTCAAATAAAGAACTACTTTTTAGGCCCCGTGGCACCGCTTGGGTTTAAAGTACCTCTTCAATTGATTGTGCCCATCAGGTTCATTTAAATATTTAGTGTGTGAATAAGTAATGTACAAAGTCGATTTAATAAAAGATTGCACACCTTTGTTAAAATCATCGAAATAATTTACTTAAACTGTTAGACTTGGTAACTTGTAAAACCGTGAGTAGCATTATATATATTGAGGCAGAGCAATTTTTTATTTCACAAGATCCGGTTAAATATAAGTTCATAGATTGTCTGATGATTTCATCAAAACTAAATAATGCATTTGCACAAATAAATGAGCTAACTTGTCATAGTCAATACTAGATTAAATTTTTTATGAACTGAATCTAAAACGACTGAACAAATGTAATTGTGAGGGTCCTTGAAGCCCCTGTGTGCCCCCCACCAGTTTGTCCATGTTTGCCCTCTTTGCTTCTTCCAACTTCTGTTCACTGCGGATCTTCTGCTGGTGTGCATGCTGTTTCTCCTTCTTGATTTGTAACTATCAAACGAGAAACAATTCATACTGAAACATTGCGGGAGTGAGAAGAATAGACAAGCAAAGAATGGAGGAGCTGAGTGAGGAGGTTGGTGTGAGAGAGCCTCACGAGGAAGCTGGTGAGGAGGTTGGTGTGAGAGAGTCACGAGGAAGCTGGTGAGGAGGTTGGTGTGAGTCTCACGAGGAAGCTGGTGAGAAGGTTGGTGTGAGAGTCTCACGAGGAAGCTGGTGAGGAGGTTGGTGTGAGAGAGTCTCACGAGGAAGTTGGTGAGGAGGTTGGTGTGAGAGAGTCTCACAAGGAAGCTGGTGAGGAGGTTGGTGTGAGAGAGTCTCACGAGGAAGCTGGTGAGGAGGTTGGTGTGAGAGTCTCACGAGGAAGCTGGTGAGAAGGTTGGTGTGAGAGAGTCTCACGAGGAAGCTGGTGAGGAGGTTGGTGTGAGAGAGTCTCACGAGGAAGCTGGTGAGGAGGTTGGTGTGAGAGAGTCTCACGAGGAAGCTGGTGAGGAGCCGGTTAATGTGGGCTCGACACGTGGAACGAATGGAAGGGGTATGGTTGACGAAGAGAGCGGATGCGCTCAGAGTAGGAGGGCAGACAAAGAAGAGGAAACCTGTGACTGAGATGGGAGAACTGTGTGAAGAGAGATTTGGCAGGAGTGGGAGGGGAGAACGAGGGCAAGGGATGGGGGGAGGGGAGAACGAGGGCAAGGGATGGGGGGAGGAGAGAACGAAGGCAAGGGATGGGGGAGGGGAGAACGAGGGCAAGGGATGGGGGGAGGGGAGAACGAGGGCAAGGGATGGGGGAGTACAGCTAGGAAATGTTTTTCTATAAATTTGATTAATTATTTACATGAACAATGTCTGATTTGTAAGAAGTCAACAATATAATACAATGAATCATCCCCAACAAATAACCACATTTACGTGTATGTATGCATGCACATGTTTAATTGTTCATGTTCATTTTTGTATAAGTGTACATGCATGTGCCAAGGCCAATTTACACCAGTGATTTGTGTCAATTTCTTTGGCCACCCAATATCATGCTGCAAGAATCGTTTTTTATCTGATTTTGCTTATTGGGGTTTTCTCAAAACAAAACAAAACAAAACACACACCTCCATCTCTAGTTGTTTCTTCACTTCCTCACGCTCCCTCTCGGACATGCGTAACATGAGGCGTAGTGCGCACTGCTGTTGCCGTAGCAATGTGATCTCGTCGCTGGTCCTCAACTGTTTCGAGAGCTCCTCTTTCTTGCTTTTGTGAGTGAGGTTCTTGAGACGACCCCTCTAAAACATTAGGGACCTTTTTGTTGAAGGCTCAGCTAGGATACTCACTATCACATAATCATCATGGTTTTTAACATTTTATACAGCGCATGTATTATTATTATTATCACTATCTACATACAAGTTTGTATCGTGTGAACTGATGTCTGTACACACCCATGAACGGGGCAGTAGCCCCGGATTTGATGGTGTCAAAATACAGTTTTATTATTATTATCAGGTGTTCTCTGTGAGTAATTTTAAAGTGCATTAATTTTGTGCTAAATATTTTTTGTGCTAAGACATTCATACAAAAACAATCACCACGTTTTTGCTGTCTGGTTAAGTTTCTGCTAAGGCTGGATATTTACATATACTCCATAGGTATAAATTAGATTGCCTGTTAGGTTTTTAACATCTTCATTTAAATTGATGATTACCATGCTATGTATGTTTTACAATTGAGAGCAATCTCAACATATTGTATTTTTATTATCAATTTTTTTAATAACAAATATTGTAATATTTTGGATTGGCTGCAAATAGAAGTCACACGACAAAAATGGCTGCTCACCAACTTGAGGATTTGTCGCTGGTTGTAGTTGTTTCTCCAGAAAGACATGGCCTTCCGCTTCATGCACATGGTATTGAGACCATGGTTCTCTTTCTGCAGTCGGTGGATGTGTTGGGCGTGGTTGAACCGGGCTTGGTTTGCCTCTGAAACACAATTTAACATAATAGTAATATTTATATTTCATACCTGAGTATTTCGTACTGATAATGCGCTGCTTATGATGATGTACACTGTCCTGCACCGTGTCACGTCCAGTGCAATAAAAACCGATATTGCACTGTTATGCACTTGCGCCACTTGTTAATTTTTATTTGTCCTATTACGCCTACGGTGGAGATGGTAGATTTATGATGTTGGTCCCTACGGTGGAGATGGTAGATTTATGATGTTGGTCCCTGTGGTGTATAGGGCATGTTAACTTTAATTTGTCTTATTAAGCCATACAGTAGAAATAGTCAGTATATGATATTCTCCCTACGGTGTGCAGGACATGTTTACTTTAATTTGTCTTATTCAGCCATACAGTGAAAATGGTTGAATCATGATATCAGTCCACTCACTGTACAGGGAATGCTAATTTTAATTTGTCTTATTCAGCCATACTGTGGAAAAGGTCGAATTAAGATATCGGTCCTTACGGTGCACATGGCATGTTAATTTTAATTTGTCTTAGTCAGCCCAACGGTGGAAAAGGTCGAATTATGATATTGGTCCCTTCGGTGTACAGGGCATGGTACATTTAATTTGTCTTATTCAGCCAAACAGTGGACATGGTCAAATGCTTGCAGCACTGTCTTATACGCCAACATGCAGTTTATGGAACTTATTAAACTTATACTAGCATCAACGTGTATTATTTTTACAAAGTCATACCCTGTTGATTCTTGAACTGAATAATACGTATGTACGTATACCATTATGGAATAGATCTACTACGATGATGATATGCTGGACCAATAGGCCTACAAATCGAAAATTATAACCTGAATCTGAGCAGCCGAAAATGTACATAATTTGACAAACATAGCATGAAAGCTGATAAAACACAGAAAACGACAATAGGTAGAATGAATAATTGTTTCACTTCGTCTTTCAACCGATCTCGACCGAAGCATAAATTGATTACGCACTACTTAACATCGCTTCATCGTTTCATATGCGGATGATGAATTCGTATTTTCGCGCACCGGTACAGCCTTGGGTTAGGAATTTGGCATGTTGGTTTCGTGTTGCGAAAACGATTAAATTTACGATGTAATGGAAGCATGTCATTTCACCCAAGTGTTATGTTGGTATTGCATGCTAAATGCATTTAAAACTGTGGATGTGATTCTTATGGGAGGCGTATTTGTGAATCTCGATTGCAATTTACAAACCGTCAAAGCAAAGCCAGCGATTGATGTTGGCGACAGCGCAAAACAAACAACACGTTGATACTGATTCATTGACATTGTTCATCTAATGTTTCTTGAGAATTGTCAAAGCAATTCTAAGTAGGTTTAAGCAGGCCCATTTGGCATTTTCCCCTGGCAGCAGAAAATCGGGGTCCACGACCGACCGCGTTATATCCGAATCCGCGTAATAACGACGCGCGACTGTAGTACAAGATATTAACAATGACCACGAAGGGTTGGTTAGAGGCAGAGTAACCCCCCCCCCACTGATACCATGTGAATTGTAAATAACAGTCAGTAGTGGTATAGATAGTACTGATAGCAGGTAGCTGCTAGGCAAAATTTAATAATTATTATGTGTAAACACCTTTTGGGGGCCGGCATGCTTGCTGTGATTATGTGATGTATCTCGTTTTGATAATGTATTCATGCCTAATTTCCGGCTCATTAATACATTAAATGTCATTCTCTGGCCTATTTCAATCTACACAGGACTTCTGTTGTTATTTTGCATAAACCCAATTGAGAATCTGGCACTTTAGCCACTGTGCTACTGCATCCCAAATAGTTTATTTAGTTCTGGGAAATATTGGCCATTTATTTCCAAAATACAGGTTTATTGCTATCAAATAGAATAAAAAACATTAAAACGACCTAAGAAAAATCGTTTGCTATTTTGCTATTAAACCACTATTAATTTTGTCTTTAACTCTGCCCAACTGTTGTGAGGGTGTCGAAGGGTGGTACTCACCATCAGGTCCCTCTGCTCCGTGTTGTACTTTCATCTTGCCCATCTGTTCTAGAGCCTCCCACTTAGACTTGTTGATCAGTTCAATAACGTTTAGATGCAAGTCATCCCTACAAGCATACAACAGGTTCAAGCTAGAACTACCACACCACACCAAATAGAAGAGAGTGTCACTGAATCAGCAGCAGATGAAATATTAAAAGTAAAATTTCTTGCATGCGAGAAATCTCAAAAAAGTTAAATTTTTTGGATGTTAGAAATGTCAAAGAAAAATTTCTTGACAGAGCGAAATGTCAAAGTAAAATTTCTTGGATGTTACAAATATCAAAGTTAAATTTCTTGACAGTGCGAAATGTCAAAGTAAAATTTCTTGACAGTGCAAAATGTCAAAGTAAAATTTCTTGACAGTGCGAAATGTCAAAGTAAAATTTCTTGACAGTGCGAAATGTCAAAGTAAAATTTCTTAACAGTGCAAAATGTCAAAGTAAAATTTTTTGACAATACAAAATGTCAAAGTAAAATTCTTGAATGTTAGAAATGTCAAAGTAAAATTTCTTGATAGTGCGAAATGTCAAAGTAACATTTCTTGGATGTGAGAAATGTAAAATACATTTCACAAGTAAATTTATGTGGTACAAGAAAAGTGGATAAAAATATTAAAATCAGAATAAAAAAAAAAATACTGATGTTGTGATTACAGCATTATTCAAACGGATGATCAGAAGCTATGGGGAGACCAGGGCAAGCTGTAATAATATTTAAGGATTGTGGTTCGAATTGTTACCCGACTGAAACTTGTTTAATGCCAATGAAACTGCAAATATCTCCTGCAGGCAGCAAGTGCAAAAGCTTAATGCAAAACACTTTTACGCAATGATGTTTTATAAAGTATTCTAAAGTGTTACAATTTACCCTGATGTGGGGCAAGTTATGACAGCCTGCGTGACAAGTTGTAACAACCAGCATGACAAGTTGTAACAACCAGCGTGACAAGTTGTAACAACCAGCGGGACATGTTGTAACAGCCAGCGTGACAAGTTGAAACAGCCAGCGGGGCAAGTTGTAACAGCCAGCGTGACAAGTTGTAACAACCAGCGTGACAAGTTGTAACAACCAGCATGACAAGTTGTAACAACCAGCATGACAAGTTGTAACAACCAGTGGGACAAGTTGTAACAGCCAGCGTGACAAGTTGAAACAGCCAGCGGGGCAAGTTGTAACAACCAGTGTGACAAGTTGTAACAACCAGTGGGACATGTTGTAACAGCCAGTGTGACAAGTTGTAACAGCCAGCGGGGCAAGTTGTAACAACCAGCATGACAAGTTGTAACAACCAGCATGACAAGTTGTAACAACCAGTGGGACATGTTGTAACAGCCAGCATGACAAGTTGTAACAGCCAGCTGGGCAAGTTGTAACAACCAGCATGACAAGTTGTAACAGCCAGCGTGACAAGTTGTAACAGCCAGCAGGGCAAGTTGTATCAGCCAGCTTGACAAGTTGTAACAGCCAGCGGGGCAAGTTGTAACAGCCAATGTGACAAGTTGTAACAGCCAGCGGGGCAAGTTGTAACAGCCATGGGGGCAAGTTGTATCAGCCATCGGGGCAAGTTGTAATATATATTTTACTACTGCAGCAAAATGTATGGCAATTAATGGATTTGAATTGTTTTAATACATATCTATGATACATTACTAGCTTATAACATTTAATGGGCCTTACCTAAAATACTTAAATAGAAAGTAATGGACAGTTCCCCAATTGGAACACTGGGCAAACATTGTAACATAATCTTGTTAATTACAAAATGTTTATCAATCACCTTCCAAAATACAATGAATGGTACAACACTTTGCTTCCCCCAGTGACATTTTTCGCTAGATACAGCTATGCTACAATTTGTCCGGGGAAATGTTACAACTTGCCGCAGCACCATCTCATTTACAACACCTGTGATTACATTAAAACATACTTAAAACACCGCTTAACGGCCTGTGTAACAGCTAGAGCATTATATTTACTACTAGAACTAACAAAGTATAGGATAAGTCATGTGCATACAATAAACAGACATACAGACTACTGAAACTATAACAAATTACCGTTTTTTCTTTAAAATGCTGTTTTTACTTTTTCAACGGATCCACATGACATCCTGTGACATGCTGAGAACTATTGATGAAAGTACTATTACTTTGTGAAATAATTTACATTAGTAGTTGTAGTAGTGGGGGGCAGCCGTGGCCTAGTGGTTAAGGTGTTGGACTCTAAATTCGAGGGTTGTGAGTTCAAGACCCACATTGGGCACGGTTCGTTTTCGAAGCTTAGGCAATTTCGTTTACCCTACTTAGCCTCAGTCTACTCAGCTGCAAATGAGTACAAACACTGTTTGGAAGGTACCTGCGATGGACTAGTGTCTCTGTCCAGGAGAGTCAGTATAACTGCACTCTAAGAAACCAGGTTTAAGCACTGGCCATATAAGCCTTCATGGCTTCCTAAGGCGTAATGCCTGGTGGATGACTTTACCTACCTTTACCTTACCTAGTTGTAGTAGTAGTAGTCTGCAGTACGTCTGTTACAACTTACCCATTACATAATAACTAGCCCTGGTCAATTTATAAATGAGATAAAATGAAGAGGCCAATGTAAGCTCAATCACCTGAATTGATCAAACTGCTGCTTGAGTTCGAAGGCCGCGGAGAAGAGATTATTCACCAGGTCGTCGTATTCTTCCCGCACGCGATCCTTGATGGCTCCCTCCTGAGTCTCTGCTTCCTCACACATCTCCTTCACCTTTGCCCTGAGGGCGGTCACCTCCAAGATCAGTTCCTCGGTGGTGTCTGCGAGCTGACACTGTACGGTGACTGCCGTGTTATTGAGTGCTGTCTTTAGCTGTTCCTTTAGCTGCTTCACTTCCTGCAAGCATCAACAGGGGGCGCTGCATGTACTGCTGTGGGACTGACCCACTGACCTATATATTATATAGAGCCTAACAGATGACCAAGCACAAGTTGCGTCTGTGGTTGTTGAATGCAAAGTTTCGGTTTATGTTTGCAACAGATTTTCTGATTTGCTAGTTTTTAGTTGTCTTACCACATAGAGCCTAACACATGCCCAGTGCATCACTGCATATCCACTAGGACCAGTTTTTGTACGAAAGTTCTTATAAACAAGTCACTTTTCAAACTCTTCATAGTTCACACAATTGCTCAGATCACTTATGTTTTCTGTGACTGTTCCAAGTTACATGTGCCTCATGAAATGCACACATGTTTATGACTAAGTATATCACTAACTCCCATTACACCAGGTGGTGTATGATAAAAACAATGTCCTTCTCACCTGCTCTTTCTGGTACAACTTCTGCTGATGTGTACAGAGCAAGTTCTCATAGAAAGCAGAATAGCTGAAAGTAACACAGAATTTCGTTAAAGTGCCAACTGCAAAGCTCAAATCTCAACAATCTTGTTCTGCAGCACCTTACGCCACCTCCTTAAGTCTACAGTGAGTAGACATACTGCATTTAGCCCAAAATTGAACTGAATAAAAAACACTAGTGACCTTTCCCATCAAATCACCACCCTGTGGATTCCCATAAACATGTTCTCATCCTTCCTGCAGTAACCATCACAAACCATTCATATTCAGTCATCATAATACAAAATTGCCTAGACGCGCCTAAGTCAGAACCATTATGAAATGTGATGGAAAAAACACTGCTTTTTTAAATACATCAACAAAAACGAAATGGCTGTAACCCGCGTGAAACTGATTTCATGTTTTATCGGACAGCGGCATTTTGAGATCGTCCCCTACTTCTCGTAGTTGCTCTTCTCGCGAGCCATGATGTCCCCAGCAAGCACCGTGAGACACTCGTTGAGATGGGACTTCCTGATTGTCACCACGTCCCCGCTCGCATCATCTAGGTGGCGCAGCAGTCGCTTGGTGAAGTCCTCCGCAATGTGTGGCTTTAATATTGCAAAGGTCTCCTTGAACACCTGGAAACATGTCAATGGGAAACATACATAAAAGTATATCACAAGGAAACATACCTGTAGATACATCACCATGCAACACATGTAAATATGTCATCAGGAAACACACCTTTACCTCAGTAATCAGGTATCACACCTGTAAATGTCATCAAGTAACACACCTGTAAATGTCATCAGGAAACACACCTTTAACTATGTAATTGGATAACACACTTGTAAATATGTCACAAGGAAGCACATCTGTAAATATGTCATCAGGAAACACACCTTTAAATAGGTAATCAGGTAACACACCTGTAAATATCACCAGGAAGCACACCTTTAACTAGGTAATTGGGTAGCACACCTGTAAATATGTCATCAGGAAATGCACCTTTAAATAGGTAAGCAGGTAACAAACCTTTAAATATATCATTAGGAAACACACCTGTAAATTTGTCATCAGGTAACACACCAAATGTTACAATGTAAATATTTAAAAATTAAATTAGTTTTCTGTAAATACATCTTGTACATATTTTTCATGTTTGTTTGTAATAAGAACATATGTAACTTGAAAAAAAAATAAAGTTCTAAAAATGATAATGTATCGTACGACAGACAGACTTAATAATAATAACAGTAGGCAGTGAGGTGAACAGTGTGCTTCTACACAGGACATCATCAATACAAGGTAATTTTTATCACTGTACATTTTCTACCAACAACAAAAAAGCTGCTCTTAACCACATTTATATTACGTAGAGTGTGTTTGCCCTGGTTGACTTTATTCTGGCTGATTTTTGCAAGATGTGAGATATTGTCCAATAGTAATCTGATACTGATTGGAAAGCATAGCCCAATGAAGCATGACCAAATGATGAACAAGTCAGTCTCTTATTGCTTCAGGAATATTGGAATGAATTGTACAATATTAATGCTCGTCACACCTGCCAACAAACTCACCGATTTCTTCCACAGATCGACAGGAAGCCCACTTTCCTCCCGTGTGCGTTCAACCGTGACCAGGGTCAAGTCCTGGGACAACTTGCGGTGCACGCTGTGGAGCATGATGATCTCCTGGTGCTCCAAGAGACGGATCATCTGTGACAAACAGCACAAGAATACAATCACTTTTTCAACGTCAAACTGAACAATTCTCCAGTGTTATGTGACCATGTTGGTGGATGTCACATGACACAGTTCTATGAATATTGCGGGAAATTTGTCTTTGTTCAACGCTAGATGCTTCTGGCATATTTCTATTGTTTCGCTGATCCAACTGTTTACGACTGGAATTGTTAAACTGACTTGGAACTGTTTAACCCGTTTATTTTGGTGCGCTGCTGAGCCAGGATTTCCTGAGGATTTTAGCGCAGTAGAATTTTTTATACTGTATATTGTATTATTCCCATGTCAGAAGTTGTCTTCTCCAGCCAGCACTGTTGCATCTTTGCCCAGGACGTTGTGGTCCTTGTTGACTTGATGTTCCCTTACAGCCATGAGGGGGCCTCATGCTCGTAAGCTCTTTGAGCCTGGTTCCCTGTGACTGCTGGCTTTGCTCACATACATTTTCCCACAATCGTCCTGGAACTGTCATGTGTGTGACGACCACTGACATGGATACATGACCCTGGAGAATGGTGCAGTAAGGTGCTGTAGAAGTAGCAGACATGACACTGGAGAATGGTGCAGTAAGGTGCTGTAGAAGTAGCAGACATGACACAGGAGAATGGTGCAGTAAGGTGCTGTAGAAGTAGCAGACATGACACTGGAGAATGGTGCAGTAAGGTGCTGTAGAAGTAGCAGACATGACACAGGAGAATGGTGCAGTAAGGTGCTGTAGAAGTAGTAGACATGACGCTGGAGAATGGTGCAGTAAGGTGCTGTAGAAGTAGCAGACATGACGCTGGAGAATTGTGCAGTAAGGTGCTGCAGAAGTAGCAGACATGACACTGGAGAATGGTGCAGTAAGGTGCTGCAGAAGTGTAAGACATGATGCTGGAGAATGGTGCAGTAAAGTGCTGCAGAAGTAGCAGACATGACGCTGGAGAATGGTGCAGTAAGGTGCTGTAGAAGTAGCAGACATGACACTGGAGAATGGTGCAGTAAGGTGCTGCAGAAGTAGCAGACATGATGCTGGAGGTTGGTGCAGTAAGGTGCTGCAGAAGTAGCAGACATGATGCTGGAGAGTTGTGCAGTAAGGTGCTGCAGAAGTAGCAGACATGATGCTGGAGAATGGTGCAGTAAAGTGCTGCAGAAGTAGCAGACATGACACTGGAGAATGGTGCAGTAAGGTGCTGCAGAAGTAGCAGACATGGTGCTGGAGAATGGTGCAGTAAGGTGCTGCAGAAGTGTAAGACATGATGCTGGAGAATGGTGCAGTAAAGTGCTGCAGAAGTAGCAGACATGATGCTGGAGAATGGTGCAGTAAGGTGCTGCAGAAGTAGCAGACATGATGCTGGAGGTTGGTGCAGTAAGGTGCTGCAGAAGTAGCAGACATGATGCTGGAGAATGGTGCAGTAAGGTGCTGCAGAAGTAGCAGACATGACACTGGAGAATGGTGCAGTGAGGTGCTGTAGAAGTAGCAGACAGGACACTGGAGAATGGTGCAGTAAGGTGCTGTAGAAGTAGCAGACATGACACTGGAGAATGGTGCAGTAAAGTGCTGTAGAAGTAGCAGACATGACGCTGGAGAATGGTGCAGTAAGGTGCTGCAGAAGTAGCAGACATGATGTTGGAGAATGGTGCAGTAAGGTGCTGCAGAAAAAGTAGCAGACATGACGCTGGAGAATGGTGCAGTAAAGTGCTGCTGAAGTAGCAGACATGATGCTGGAGAATGGGGCAGTAAGGTGCTGTAGAAGTAGCAGACATGATGCTGGAGGTTGGTGCAGTAAGGTGCTGCAGAAGTAGCAGACATGATGCTGGAGAGTGGTGCAGTAAGGTGCTGCAGAAGTAGCAGACATGATGCTGGAGAATGGTGCAGTAAAGTGCTGCAGAAGTAGCAGACATGGTGCTGGAGAATGGTGCAGTAAGGTGCTGCAGAAGTAGCAGACATGACACTGGAGGTTGGTGCAGTAAGGTGCTGCAGATGTAGCAGACATGACGCTGGAGAATGGTGCAGTAAAGTGCTGTAGAAGTAGCAGACATGACGCTGGAGAATGGTGCAGTAAGGTGCTGCAGAAGTAGCAGACATGACACTGGAGAATGGTGCAATAAGGTGCTGCAGAAGTAGCAGACATGACACTGGAGGTTGGTGCAGTAAGGTGCTGTAGAAGTAGCAGACATGATGCTGGAGAATGGTGCAGTAAAGTGCTGTAGAAGTAGCAGACATGACGCTGGAGAATGGTGCAGTAAGGTGCTGCAGAAGTAGCAGACATGACGCTGGAGAATGGTGCAGTAAAGTGCTGTAGAAGTAGAGACATGACGCTGGAGAATGGTGCAGTAAGGTACTGCAGAAGTAGCAGACATGACGCTGGAGAATGGTGCAGTAAGGTGCTGCTGAAGTAGCAGACATGATGATGGAGAATGGTGCAGTAAGGTACTGCAGAAGTAGCAGATGTGACGTTGGAGAATGGTGCAGTAAGGTGCTGCAGAAGTAGCAGACAGGACGCTGTAGAATGGTGCAGTAAGGTGCTGCAGAAGTAGCAGACATGACCCTGGAGAATGGTGCAGTAAGGTGCTGCAGAAGTAGCAGACATGACCCTGGAGAATGGTGCAGTAAGGTGCTGCAGAAGTAGCAGACATGACCCTGGAGAATGGTGCAGTAAGGTGCTGCAGAAGTAGCAGACATGACCCTGGAGAATGGTGCAGTAAGGTGCTGCAGAAGTAGCAGACATGATGCTGGAGAATGGTGCAGTAAGGTGCTGCTGAAGTAGCAGACATGATGCTGGAGAATGGTGTAGTAAGGTGCTGTAGAAGTAGCAGACATGACGATGGAGAATGGTGCAGTAAGGTACTGCAGAAGTAGCAGATGTGATGTTGGAGAATGGTGCAGTAAGGTGCTGCAGAAGTAGCAGACATGACCCTGGAGAATGGTGCAGTAAGGTGCTGCAGAAGTAGCAGACATGACCCTGGAGAATGGTGCAGTAAGGTGCTGCAGAAGTAGCAGACATGATGCTGGAGAATGGTGCAGTAAGGTGCTGCTGAAGTAGCAGACATGATGCTGGAGAATGGTGCAGTAAGGTGCTGTAGAAGTAGCAGACATGACGCTGGAGAATGGTGCAGTAAGGTGCTGCAGAAGTAGCAGACATGACGCTGGAGAAAGGTGCAGTAAGGTGCTGCAGAAGTAGCAGACATGACGCTGGAGAATGGTGCAGTAAGGTGCTGTAGAAGTAGCAGACATGACGCTGGAGAATGGTGCAATAAGGTGCTGCTGAAGTAGCAGACATGACACTGGAGAATGGTGCAATAAGGTGCTGCTCAAGTAGCAGACATGACTCTGGAGAATGGTGCAATAAGGTGCTGCTGAAGTAGCAGACATGACGCTGGAGAATGGTGCAGTAAGGTACTGCAGAAGTAACAGATGTGACGTTGGAGAATGGTGCAGTAAGGTGCTGCAGAAGTAGCAGACATGACCCTGGAGAATGGTGCAGTAAGGTGCTGCAGAAGTAGCAGACATGACCCTGGAGAATGGTGCAGTAAGGTGCTGCAGAAGTAGCAGACATGACCCTGGAGAATGGTGCAGTAAGGTGCTGCAGAAGTAGCAGACATGACCCTGGAGAATGGTGCAGTAAGGTGCTGCAGAAGTAGCAGACATGACCCTGGAGAATGGTGCAGTAAGGTGCTGCAGAAATAGCAGAGAAGGTCACAAAGCCCGTTGAGTATACAAAGAAAGGTAGTTTCAACTTTCTTCAGTAGGAATAGTCTGGTACCAACTACACGCTGACAGACTTGTAATTTACTTGTGGACAACTATCTAATGTGGATACATGTCTAATGTGGACACCTCTCTTATGTGGACACATCACTTATGCGGATATCTCTCTAATGTGGACACCTCTATTATGTGGACATCTCTCTAATGTGGACACATCCCTTATGGGGGCACCTCTCTGATGTGGACACCTCTCTAATGTGGACACATCTCTAATATGGACACATCTCTCATGTAGACACCTCTCTTATATGGACAATATATCTCTAAAGTTGACACCTCTCTTATATGGAGACTTCTCTTATGTGGAGAGTTTACAGTGCATGAAGTAATCATCAAACAGGCAAACATGCTAATTTGTCCACACATTTAGACATAAGCTGCTGCTGCTGACTGAACCAAGTGTACAAGGTAGTTGTCCTCTAGTACCTGTTGTCGTTTGATGTCCATCTCAGACACGCCACTGGGTATAACAAGTGGCTCTGTGTCGGAGATCATCCCCGTGTATATGTCTGCCTGGCCGGCCTTGCGGGCCGCAGCTTGCAGGGTAGGGTACAGCACATCCTTGCGATACTCGATGCTACACATATAAACAATGGTGAATATGTCATAATGAATATTTCTGCAATATTTCAATACTTTAATTTGACTATTTAATATTATTATATATATTCATATAGGTTTTAAATTATTTAGTATTTTTACTTATATATATTTTTTATTTTATTTATTAATGATTACTTTATCATTGTAATTATATTGCTATATTGTGCTAAATTTATTTTGAAGTAATTATCATCAGTAGTAGTATTTCAATCTATTTATTTGTTTATTTATTTAATATGATGCTAGCATTGTGATTTAAAAAAAATACTAATAATGATTATTGCTGGTATGATGTGTTTTTTGTTGACCCGATATGTTAAATATTTTCATATTAGGATAGGGCACTGCAGAAAAAACATTGTTATGCAAACAGTTTGTCAAAAAAAATCTACTGAGTACAAAATGGGTATCAACAAATATTTTATCTTATATTATCCACCAGAGGTACCACAGGTTATTTCGGGTAGCCTATATTGACATATATACAACAACGACAATTTTGCAGCTCACCAAAAGGCGCGATAGAGGGCAGGGGTGTTTATTTCCTCCACCCCTAAACGCAGTTTGCCCCAGTTGTATGTGAACACGTGCAGACGTTTCCACAGCAACAGGAAGTCGCGCATGAGCGAGTAGGCCAACATTGGCTCCTGTTTGCGGGAGACAGGTCTTTTGAAGGATGACAAGCACGAGGGAACTGTGGACAGAATGTAATCAGCTATGATTATGTTGTAGCAAGCAATAGATAAACATGATGGCTACTTATATATATATGTACTGTGCTCCAGGCAGCTTCAGCATGTTTCACAACGACTACATGTGTTGTTCCTTCAGAGTCCATACATATAGTGGTGATAATGGGCGAGCGAGAGGGTAAAGCTCGACACTACTGTACACCTTCCCATGGGTAATGGGTGAACTACATGTACGTGGATGACACCCACATTCTCCTCAGGCCCTATGTCTTCTGACAGCTACCAAAATTACTTAAGTAATGACTCTTAAAACATTCCTAAACAATCAGCATAATACAATGTATTAAATTAGCATGGGTTCTACGATACCATCTGGGTTATTCCTTGTTAATTCATTCATCTGGGTTATTCCTTGTTAATTCATTCATCTGGGTTATTCCTTGTTACTTCATTCATCTGGGTTATTCCTTGTTAATTCATTCATCTGGGTTATTCCTTGTTAATTCATTCATCTGGGTTATTCCTTGTTAATTCATTCAAGGCTAACGTAGCAATCAAATTAAGACTAAATTATGTGATGGCGCCATGCAAACGGCAGGTAAAGGCCACCTGGCATTTAATATGCGATGGAAGTGAGGGAGGCGGGAGGGAAGGTGTCAGGAGGGAAGGCGACGGGAGTGCAAGTTAACCAGGAGACGGGAGGGAAACGTGACAGTCTGCCAGGTGACAAGGGTGCAGGACCGAATGTGACGGAAGGAATCCAACAGAAGAGCTATTCTGAGGCAGTGACAGAGGGGGTGAGGAAGAGAGTGAGGGTGTTCGTGGGGGACTCGATAGTTAGGAAGACTGATAGAGTCTTAAACAAGGGAGATGATGTGGTGGTTTGCTTGCCTGGAGCCAAAATAGAGGCAAGAACTGAGAAAGTTGGAAAACGTCATGGGTTCGGGCAAGGGTGGATTTGTTTTAGTACATGTAGGGACAAATAACATAGAGAGGGAGGGTACAACTGCCATAGTTAGGAAACACACGCAGTTGGTCAGAACGCTAAAGCAGACATGGGTTGAGCAGGTAATACAGGGATTTTACCAGTAATAGGAAGGAGGGGTCAGAGATATCGAAACTGCCGGGGATGGCAATTAACATGATAGCAATTAGCATGCTAGTCCAGAAGCTATGTAGGGAAGAGGAAGTTGGATTTGTGGGGAAGTTTTGTTGGGAAGGCTGATACATACATGAAAGATGGGCTTCATCTAAGTGGAAAGGGGGCAGCAGTATTTGCGGATGAACTCTCAGCAGCAATAGATAGTGGCATAGGTAGCATAACAAATATTTTTGGTAGTAAACATTGTTTAAACTAGAAGCGCAGGGGGGGTACTTAGAGATGCCTCAAGCAGAACAAGAGGCCACTAGTACAGACAAACCAATAACAAAAAGAAAACATCTCTGAAACAGGTTATAGATGCATGTGTTTAAATGCAAGGAGCATAGAAAATAAGAAAAACTAATTAAACATTAAGGTAGAAGATATTGATCCTCACATAATTGGTATTACCCAATCATGGGCCAACACAGACTTAACAGATGCTGAATTAGGACTGACATGAAATGTAATGTTTAGGAGAGATCGAATAGGAAGAAGGGGCGGGGGAGTTATTTTTATATGTGAAAGAATCTATTCAGGCTTATGAAATAAAACTAGAAAGGGAAGCAGATTGCGATGAAGCTGTTTGGTGCAAAATAGTTTCAGGAAATTCAAAATTAACTATTGGATTAGTTTACCGAAGTCCAAACATAAACGAAGAGGATAACACAAAATACAAAATGCTATAAAGGAAGTTAGTAAAGGGAATGTATCATAATGGGAGATTTTTACCATGGACACATACAATGGAAATCTGTAGAGAGTACAGGGGGTGAGGACCAACAATTTCTATTTTTAATTCAGGATAGCTTCCTTACTAAGCACGTGCTAGAACCAACCAGGAGAGATAATGTATTAGATATAGTTTTATCATCACAAAAAGAATTAGTGGACAATGTAAAAATACACGAACCATTGGGTAACAGTGACCATAATCAAATACATTCTGACATCAATGTAAAATCAGAAAGTAAAAATAAAAAACATACAGGAGAAACTTCCACAAAGGTAACTATAAAATTAGATTGGAATAACATGCTGATGAATAAGACCGCAACTGAATGTTGGAATATTATAAAATATGAAATTGAGAGTATCATTGATAAATTTTTTCCCTTGAAA
Source organism: Lamellibrachia columna (assembly GCA_963662155.1). Taxonomy (NCBI): domain Eukaryota; kingdom Metazoa; phylum Annelida; class Polychaeta; order Sabellida; family Siboglinidae; genus Lamellibrachia; species Lamellibrachia columna. The sequence goes on along the minus strand of OY759275.1, from coordinate 34,800,569 downwards.
AAACAAGGAAAATGGTCTAAAAAGAAACACTTGTCAAAAGAAGCTATTAAAAAATAGGAGGGTTTATAGGCATACCAGAAAGGATAAAGATTATGCAAATAACAAAGAGGCACTTAATGCAGCTACAACTGAAATTAGACAATCTAAAAGAAGCTATGAGCAAAAACTAGCATGTAACATAAAACATGACAGCAAGAGTTTTTATGCATATGTCAGGAGTAAACAAAACGTACAAGACAAGGTTGGACCTCTAGAAGACAGTGCTGGAAATATAGTATCACAGGGGTTTTTAATGGCGGAAGACCTAAATGGTTACTTCAGTTCAGTGTTTACCAAAGAAGATATTAGTTCATTACCAGATGCTGATGCTAAAGTTTCAGGAGGCTAAATCGGACTATTTAGGACCGTTAATTGTAACTCCAGAAATGGTAGCTAAGAAAATAAAGGCAATGAAGGATAACAAATCACCGGGAGTGGATGGAATTCCTCCAAAACTACGAATGGAAACAATAGAACAAATCAGTATACCACTTGTAAGAGTGTTCAACTTGTCTTTAAAAGAGGGAGTTGTTCCTTTTGAATGGAAAGAAGCAAATATCATACTGTTATTTAAAAAGGGTTCAAGAAATAAGTCAGAGAAATACAGACCAGTGAGTTTAATGTCAGTAATTTGTAAATTATTAGAAAGGTTAATTAAAGACCATATGGTGGACTTCCTTGTTAGGCATAAATTATTAAATTCATCTAAATATGGATTCCTAAAAACAAGGTCATGCTTAACAAATATGTTGTTTTTTTTTGGAAGAAATCACTAAGTGGATAGACGAGGGATCGCCAGTAGATAATATCTCCTTAGATTTTCAGAAAGCTTTTGACAAAGTGCCACATCAAAGATTACTACTTAAATTAAAAGCCCATAATTGACTGGATAGAACAATGGCTGACTGACAGAAGACAGTGTGTTGTAGTAGATGGAAAATTTTATTATTCTTATCAATGACTTGGACAACAATATAACAAGTAACATACTGAAATTTGCGGATGACACAAAAGTATTTGGAAGGGTTAACAATGATGGTGATAAACAACATTTACAAAACGATCTAGACAAATTAGTGAAATGGTCTGAGAAATGGCAGATGTTGTTCAATTTTGGGAAATGCAAATGCTTACATACAGGACATTGGAACTTGGATGAAAACTATAAAATGGGAGGTACTGTTTTGGGTAAAAGAAAAGGACTTAGGAGTTACAATAAGCGCTGATATGAAAGTCTCAGAGCAGTGTGGTATTGCAGCTTCAAAATCTTGGGTTGATTAGGAGAAACATAACATACAAAGAAAAAAGCTAATTATACCTCTGTATAAAGCAATAGTTCGACCTCATTTAGAATACTGTATACAAGTGTGGAGACCATATCGTAAGAAGGATTTAGATATGCTGGAATGCATACAGAGGAGAGCAACTGAAATTATTCCAGAATAATTATTCCAGACCCTAGTTATGAAGAACGCCTGAAAGAATGTGGTTTAACAACTCTAGAGACAAGAAGGTTAAGAGGTGATCAGATTGAAGTTTTTAAGATACTGAATGGGTATGAAAATATTGATAGAAATACGCTTTTCTCACTCAACAAAGATAGCAGAACTAGAGGACATGAGATAAAATTAGTAAAGGATCAGTGTAGATTGGATATCAGGAAGTACTCGTTCTCACAGAGGACAATAAATGAATAGAACAAATTGTCTTCGGATTGTATAACTGCTAGCAGCGTGAATATGTTTAGAAACAAGGTTGACACATATCTCAGGAGGGCGGGTTACACGTAGATGAACGTTGTTGGACTCTCGATAAGCCAATGGCTTCCTTGTCCACTTGCCATCTGGGCCTTTGGCTTGGATGGCAAATCTTGTTAAATCTGAATGGCCCATGAATGTTCGTCAGATTGTTTTGCGAGGTATAAATAGAACACCTTGCTTTGCTCACCTGGGCTGGAGAGGTCCCTCTCCTTGTTCTGTCCTACATCAAGGGTCAAGGGAATTGGTGACATGCCCATCATCGACCTGTCGTCTCCACTTGCTTTTGGCTCGACACCACGACGCAACCTGCTGTCTGCACTTGACATCCTCACTGGGCTGTGTTGCGAACTGACACCTGCACTACCGACTCTCTCTGTGTCGGTGTCTGCGTTGGCCGGCAACTGGGACTCTTCACTCAGAAGGACATCTTCCATTAGCAAGGATACTCCAAGTATTTCCCCGTTGCACACGTGTCTGCGGGGAGATTGTGGGAAAGGAGTCATTTATATTATTGCCCTTTTTTACAAAGTCTTCTGAGGCCATAATAATAAAGTGTATTTGCAATGGTACCAGGAATGTCTTGTTTAATTAAGAATTATATTGATATATACAATGCTTGTATCCATACGAAAACCTGCTGGGCTTATAATAGTATCACCTGTAAAAAATCAACATATTAAAAAACAATTAACTTAAGTACTTAATTAATGCAAAGTAAGAAAATACTGATATCATGATACATAAAATTAAATACAAAAATGTTCTGTATAATTCATACATACAGTTTGCTTATGCCCAGAGAGAACATCACATAAACAATGAAATATAATTATAGAGTAGTATACTTATTTATTAGGGAGTTATTTAGTTGATTTGAGTCATATATCATTGTCCTCGAGTAAAGACTTCTGCTTCTCTTCACACTTTATCTCAAGAACAGAATTATCATAAATACTGAATGGTTAAATAAATGGTTCAACATTTTAATAAGAATTTACCACCAATTACAGTAAGCAATGCACAGACAATGAATAAAACATCTCAGAACAGTGAAGTTGTTTTAAATGTAGTTTTGAACATACTTGTCAACGTCTCTCAGTCCCGCCAAACACAGCTGCATGTTATACTCGATGTGCTGCCAGTTCCACAGATGTATGGGGAAGACACCATCTCTGAAAGATGTCAATGTAACAACCGTCACAGGTGTCAATGTAACAACCATCACAGATGTCAATGTAACAATCATCACATATGTCAATGTAACAACCGTCACAGGTGTCAATGTAACAACCATCACAGATGTCAATGTAACAATCATCACATATGTCAATGTAACAACCGTCACAGGTGTCAATGTAACAACCGTCACAGGTGTCAATGTAACAATCATCACATATGTCAATGTAACAACCGTCACAGGTGTCAATGTAACAACCGTCACAGGTGTCAATGTAACAACCATCACAGATGTCAATGTAACAACCATCACAGGTGTCAATGTAACAACCATCACAGGTGTCAATGTAACAATCATCACAGATGTCAATGTAACAACCATCACAGGTGTCAATGTAACAACCATCACAGGTGTCAATGTAACAATCATCACAGATGTCAATGTAACAACCATCACAGATGTCAATGTAACAACCGTCACAGGTGTCAATGTAACAACCGTCACAGGTGTCAATGTAACAACCATCACAGATGTCAATGTAACAACCGTCACAGGTGTCAATGTAACAATCATCACAGATGTCAATGTAACAACCATCACACATGTCAATGTAACAACCGTCACAGGTGTCAATGTAACAACCGTCACAGGTGTCAATGTAACAATCATCACATATGTCAATGTAACAACCATCACAGGTGTCAATGTAACAATCATCACATATGTCAATGTAACAACCGTCACAGGTGTCAATGTAACAACCGTCACAGGTGTCAATGTAACAACCATCACAGATGTCAATGTAACAACCATCACAGGTGTCAATGTAACAACTGTCACAGGTGTCAATGTAACAACCATCACAGGCGTAAATATAACAACCATCACAGGTGTCAATGTAACAACCATCACAGGTGTAAATATAACAACCATCACAGGTGACAATGTAACAACCATCACATATGTCAATGTAACAACCATCACAGGTGTAAATGTAACAACCATCACAAGTGTCAATGTAACAACCATCACAGGTGTCAATGTAACAACCATCACAGGTGTCAATGTAACAACCGTCACAGGTGTCAATGTAACAACCATCACATATGTCAATGTAACAACCATCACATATGTCAATGTAACAACCATCACAGGTGTAAATATAACAACCATCACAGGTGACAATGTAACAACCATCACATATGTCAATGTAACAACCATCACAGGTGTAAATGTAACAACCATCACAAGTGTCAATGTAACAACCATCACAGGTGTCAATGTAACAACCATCACAGGTGTCAATGTAACAACCGTCACAGGTGTCAATGTAACAACCATCACATATGTCAATGTAACAACCATCACAAATGTCAATGTAACAACCGTCACAGGTGTCAATGTAACAACCATCACATATGTCAATGTAACAACCATCACATATGTCAATGTAACAACCATCACAGGTGTCAATGTAACAACCACCACAGATGTCAATGTAACAACCATCACAGGTGTCAATATAACAACCATCACAGGTGTCAGTGTAACAACCATCACAGGTGTCAATGTAACAACCATCACAGATGTCAATGTAACAACCATCACATATGTCAATGTAACAACCATCACATATGTCAATGTAACAACCATCACAGGTGTAAATATAACAACCATCACAGGTGACAATGTAACAACCATCACATATGTCAATGTAACAACCATCACAGGTGTAAATGTAACAACCATCACAAGTGTCAATGTAACAACCATCACAGGTGTCAATGTAACAACCATCACAGGTGTCAATGTAACAACCGTCACAGGTGTCAATGTAACAACCATCACATATGTCAATGTAACAACCATCACATATGTCAATGTAACAACCGTCACAGGTGTCAATGTAACAACCATCACATATGTCAATGTAACAACCATCACAGGTGTAAATGTAACAACCATCACAAGTGTCAATGTAACAACCATCACAGGTGTCAATGTAACAACCATCACAGGTGTCAATGTAACAACCGTCACAGGTGTCAATGTAACAACCATCACATATGTCAATGTAACAATCATCACATATGTCAATGTAACAACCGTCACAGGTGTCAATGTAACAACCATCACATATGTCAATGTAACAACCATCACATATGTCAATGTAACAACCGTCACAGGTGTCAATGTAACAACCATCACAGATGTCAATGTAACAACCATCACAGGTGTCAATATAACAACCATCACAGGTGTCAATGTAACAACCATCACAGGTGTCAATATAACAACCATCACAGGTGTCAGTGTAACAACCATCACAGGTGTCAATGTAACAACCATCACAGGTGTCAATGTAACAACCACCACAGATGTCAATGTAACAACCATCACATATGTCAATGTAACAACCATCACAGGTGTCAATGTAACAACCACCACAGATGTCAATGTAACAACCATCACAGGTGTCAATATAACAACCATCACAGGTGTCAGTGTAACAACCATCACAGGTGTCAATGTAACAACCATCACAGGTGTCAATGTAACAACCATCACAGGTGTCAATGTAACAACCATCACATATGTCAATGTAACAACCATCACATATGTCAATGTAACAACCATCACAGGTGTCAATGTAACAACCATCACAGGTGTCAATGTAACAACCACCACAGATGTCAATGTAACAACCATCACATATGTCAATGTAACAACCATCACAGGTGTCAATGTAACAACCACCACAGATGTCAATGTAACAACCATCACAGGTGTCAATATAACAACCATCACAGGTGTCAGTGTAACAACCATCACAGGTGTCAATGTAACAACCATCACAGGTGTCAATGTAACAACCACCACAGATGTCAATGTAACAACCGTCACAGGTGTCAATATAACAACCATCACAGGTGTCAGTGTAACAACCATCACAGGTGTCAATGTAACAACCATCACAGATGTCAATGTAACAACCATCACAGGTGTCAATATAACAACCATCACAGGTGTCAGTGTAACAACCATCACAGGTGTCAATGTAACAACCATCACAGGTGTCAATGTAACAACCACCACAGATGTCAATGTAACAACCATCACAGGTGTCAATATAACAACCATCACAGGTGTCAGTGTAACAACCATCACAGGTGTCAGTGTAACAACCATCACATGTGTCAATGTAACAACTATCACAGATCCCTGCCAACATTAAAGTTCCTTCCTGAAAGCAAGTTTTGCTCATCTTGCATCTCATTTCATGAAAAATCAAACCTATTTATTATCGACCATGACATGGTAGCTAGTTTGTGCAAATGTGTTATTATCAGACAAACTATTAATTTATTTTTGAACAGGTCCAGTAAAATTAAGTGGAAAAATTGCAAAAGTTACTGTGCCTCTAGATGCTATGAAACAAGGTTATACACACATTAGCAAGTTACCTGATCTAACAATCCAAGTAATTCTTTCAATGGTTTTAACAAAGGTACGCTCTTTTATTTGACTGACTCCACAGAACACCATTGACAAACTACTACAAACCTGATTCATGACGGGCTCAATTTATCAAGGAGGGAATTTTAAAATCTATGTATTAAAGACACAAATTCTGATCATTTACATTGTAAAATCATGTTACATAATATAAACTATATCTATTCTAACATCATGTCACATAATATTGAATATATCTATTCTAACATCATGTTACATAATATAGACTATATATATTCTAACATCATGTTACATAATATAGACTATATCTATTCTAACATCATGCTACATAATACAGACTATATCTATTCTAACATCATGCTACATAATATAGACTATATCTATCCTAACATCATGCTACATAATACAGACTATATATATATATATATATTCTAACATCATGCTACATAATATAGACTATATATATTCTAACATCATGCTACATAATGTAGACTATATCTATTCTAACATCATGCTACATAATGTAGACTATATATATTCTAACATCATGCTACATAATGTAGACTATATCTATTCGAACATCATGCTACATAATGTAGACTATATCTATTCTAACAACATGCTACATAATATAGACTACCGGTATATATATATATATATATATTCTAACATCATGTTACATAATATAGACTATATCTATTCTAACATCATGCTACATAATATAGACTATATCTATTCTAACATCATGTTACATAGTATAGGCTATATATATTCTAACATCATGCTACATAATATAGACTATATCTTTTCTAACATCATGCTACATAATGTAGACTATATCTATTCTAACATCATGCTACATAATGTAGACTATATCTATTCGAACATCATGCTACATAATGTAGACTATATCTATTCTAACAACATGCTACATAATATAGACTACCAGTATATATATTCTAACATCATGTTACATAATATAGAATATATCTATTCTAACATCATGCTACATAATATAGAATATATCTATTCTAACATCATGCTACATAATATAGACTATATATATTCTAACATCATGTTACATAGTATAGGCTATAATTATATTCTAACATCATGCTACATAATATAGACTATATCTATTCTAACATCATGCTACATAATATACCAGTAGACTATATATATTCTAACATCATGCTACATAATATAGACTATATCTATTCTAACATCATGCTACATAATATAGACTATATTTATTCTAACATCATGCTATATAATGTAGACTATATGTATTCTAACATCATGCTACATAATGTAGACTATATCTATTCCCACATCATGCTACATAATGTAGGCTATCTATTCTAACATCATATTATGTAATGTAGACTATATCTATTCTAACAACATGCTACATAATATAGACTATATCTATTCTAACATCAGGTTATATAATATAGATTATATATATTCTAACAACATGCTACATAATATACTCTATTCTAACATCATGTTACATAACATACTCTATATATATTCTAACATCATGTTACATAACATAATATATATATATATATATATATATATTCTAACATCATGTTACATAACATAAACTAGTTCGATTCTAACATCTTAATTGTCCAAATATTTCTTACTGAACCACAATTTAAAAAAAATATTTTTACTGTTATGTGTTTAATTTAAATGTTCCGGGGTGAATATCATGTTTATTTTTCATGTGCAGCGAACATAATGTTACGGGTGTTAGTTATTTGCCCCATCACTTGTTCAGGTGAATGCCTGACCCCGATAAATTGTGTCCACAGACATAGTTCACTACTGACAGCTTGGAATAATACTGATGAGAGTCTGACCTGTTGATGAAAGACCTCCATGGGTAGTAGACGACCGCAATGAGGTCCTTCGCCTCCAGAGGCTCTGGCACGCTCAGCCCTATGGCCTTCACAGATGGGTTCAAGGCGTTGCTGAGGTCATGGAGGGCAAAGTGCATGCACTCGCTGAGAGCCTGAAAGGTCAAGGTCATAGTGAGATGACATTGTCATCTTGTTATATTGTCACCTCTCTACCATGTCACTTTAAGACACTTTAACCTTGTCATTTTGTCACCTGTCTGCCATGTCACCCTAAGACACTGTCATATTGTTATTACGTCACCGGTCTACCAGGTCACCCTAAGAGACTCATCTTGTCATCATGTCACCTGTCTACCACATCACCCTAAGACAATGTCACCTTGTCATTATGTCACCTGTCTACCATGTCACCCTAAGACACTGTCACATTGTTATTATGTCACCGGTCTACCAGGTCACCCTAAGAGAATGTCATCTTGTTATCATGTCACCTGTCTACCACATCACCCTAAGACAATGTCACATTGTCATTATGTCACCTGTCTACCATGTCACCCTAAGAAACTGTCATCTTGTTATATAGTCACTTGTCTAACATGTCACCCTAAGACACTGTCATCTTGTTATATAGTCACCTGTCTACCATGTCACCCTAATTCTGTCACCTGTCCCCAGACCACCCACCTTGTAGGCCGGGACGTTGTTGGTGGCCAAGAACGTTTCCCTCATGCAGTGACGCACCGCCACATCAAACTCGAGGAACATAACGTCACACTTGAGGGACAGGAACCTGCCAACCTCGTCCGGGTTGGTCCGGTCCTTCAGGTTGTCCATTTGTTTCTGGATCTCTCGCAGCTCAGAGCCTGCAAAGTTTCAGTCAGGTAAGTAGTTCCTGCCAAGAAAGTTTCAATCAGGTAAATGATTCCTGTTAGGACAGTTTCAATCAGGTAAATGGTTCCTGTTAGGAGAGTTTCAATCAGGTAAATGGTTCCTGTTAGGACAGTTTCGATCTTACAAAGCTTCAGTTAGAATCAGGAGGGGGAGCGGTGGTCTAATGGTTGGAGCACCTGACTGTCAATCGAGATGACGGTGGTTCGATTTCAACACCGCTGTTTCGAAACTTGAGCAATTTTGTTCACTCCACTTTGTCTGTCTTTCGGAAGAAACACTAAAAGCCGTAGGTCCCTTCTATATGGTGCCTATGCCAGGGGAAGTAAAAAAAGGAAAACTCTTGAAATAAACCATTCATGTATTAGCCATAGACAGGGCTGTTTGGAGTCAAATGTCATAAGCCATATGCCATATGCCATAAGTAGTCTCGGAGCTATGATATGACTTCTGGAGCATTGACCCACCTATACCCTCCATGCCACCCCAGTATTTAATATGACTACTGGAGCATTGACCCACCTATACCCTCCATGCCACCCCAGTCTATAATATGACTACTGGAGCATTGACTCACCTATGCCCTCCATGCCACCCCAGTCTATAATATGACTACTGGAGCATTGACTCACCTATACCCTCCATGCCACCCGTGTCTATAATATGACTACTGGAGCAATGACTCACCTATGCCCTCCATGCCACCCCAGTCTATAATATGACTACTGGAGCATTGACTCACCTATACCCTCCATGCCACCCCAGTCTATAATATGACTTCTGGAGCATTGACTCACCTATACCCTCCATGTCACCACAGTCTATAATATAACTTCTGGAGCATTGACTCACCTATACCCTCCATGTCACCCCAGTCTATAATATGACTTCTGGAGCACTGACCCACCTATACCCTCCATGCCACCCCAGTCTTTAATATGACTTCTAGAGCATTGACCCATCGATACCCTCCATGCCACCCCAGTCTATAATGACTTCTGGAGCACTGACCCACCTATACCCTCCATGCCACCCCAGTCTATAATATGACTTCTGGAGCATTGACCCACCTATACCCTCCATGCCACCCCAGTCTATAATACGACTTCTGGAGCATTGACTCACCTATACCCTCCATGCCACCCAAGTCTATAATATGACTTCTGAAGCATTGACCCACCTATACCCTCCATGCCACCCCAGTCTATAATATGACTTCTGGAGCACTGACCCACCTATACCCTCCATGCCACCCCAGTCTATAATATGACTTATGGAGCATTGACCCACCTGTACCCTCCATGCCACCCCAGTCTATAATATGACATCTGGAGCACTGATCCATCTATACCCTCCATGCCACCCCAGTCTATAATATGACTTCTGGAGCATTGACACACCTATACCCTCCATGCCACCCCAGTCTTTAATATGACTTCTGGAGCATTGACCCACCTATACCCTCCATGCCACCCCAGTCTATAATATGACTACTGGAACAATGACTCACCTATACCCTCCATGCCACCCCAGTATATAATATGACTTCTGAAGCATTGACCCACCTATACCCTCCATGCCACCACAGTCTATAATATGACTTCTGAAGCATCGACGCACCTATACCCTCCATGCCACCCCAGTCTATAATATGACTTCTGAAGCATTGAGCCACCTATACCCTCCATGCCACCACAGTCTATAATATGACTTCTGAAGCATTAACGTACCTATACCCTCCATGCCACCCCAGTCGGCAGGGATTGTTGTGTTAGTGTTGGTGTTGTTGCGTGACCCCATGCGTGCGTGTGCTGTGCCAAGGCGTGCGTGTGCACACAGGTACTGCAAGATGTCATGCAGGGCCGAGACGATGGTCAGGTGTCGGGTGAGAGCGAGCTTGATTGCCACGTCATCCAAGTGTTTGTAGATTGCCAATACCTCCATGTAGTGCGGGATGAACCAGATGTTCTGCACCTTTGCACCGTTAGAAGATATCACCTGGCGTACACGCTTCTTCAGCTGTCTGTTGCGCACAAAACATCAAAGGTCATATAAAGTCAACAGAAGATGGGGTCTATCCTTCGTTTTATTTTAATACAATTAATTTGTTTATCATATAAATTTTTAGTGCAAAATTAGTGGAACAAAATTCCTTTATGCCAATTAAATTAGAGTAACCATTTGCCAACAGTTTTAAACAAAGTTTTATTTATTGTAATTATTATTATTATTACGATATTATATTCTAACATGAAAGAACAAATTATTCATGCCAAACTGTTCAATGTACGCTTTGAAAAAAACATAATATATTTTAAAAAGAATAATAGTTTTCTCTTATGGGATGCACTTCTATTGTGCATTGTACATCAGTATCAGTTCTGCTAAAAAATAAGGTATTAATGAGCAGTGTAAAGCCATACTTGGGGTCAGCTTCTAAGTTCATAGCGTGCACATTTGGCTTCTTCTGTGACGTGCCCAACATGAAATATGTGTCCCTGTAAAACAAATGCAAAAGAGCCCAACATGAAATATGTGTGCCTGCAAAACGCATGCAAAAGTGCTATGACTTTGAGCTGTGGTTCCAGAGGATTTAAGTGTCACCGAAATTCTATTGTCATTATTATTATTATATCGTAGGTTTCAGAAATCGAGCGCTGTGATTGATTGTAAATAACTCACCTGACATCAGGAAACTCGTTAAGAAGGATGTGGATGCTGTGGTAGTAGCCAATCAGCTGACTACGCATTGAGTACTGAGAGATTCGCTGGAAATAGTTCTCACAGAACTTGACAATCAAATTCCTGAATTTAAACAAATGCATTTTGTTATCTTGCTGTTATCTCTCATTTTGTTATCTTGCTGTTATCTCTCATTTTCATTTCAGCAGCAACTGAAAATATTAATAACAAATGTAAAATTATTAATTATTGTAATATATCAAGCTAACTATATCATTGAGTATTATTTTTTTACAGTGACGAATCAAGGTTTTTTGTAGGGCCAGAGGGAGTAGCTACGCTGCTACCCCCAAAAAATTGCACCCATAAATTCTTTTAAAATGTCAAAAAATACATCACCGTATGAAAGGCCTAAAAAAATCCCTATTTAAAAAAAACTAGAAACTGTAAACATCGTGAAAATACGCACGTTTTGACCTCGAGTTTTTTTTCGTTGCTTGAGAAACTCATCCCCTTTTTCTGCTGCAACAGGATGTACTCGTTGAGCATGACGTCTCGACTAGGTAACTGAAATAAATCAATATACTGGTCATGTGACATAGACATTACTAACCACATTAATACTGGTCAAATAAAACAAAATAAAATAATATATTTTAAAATACTGGTAATGTCAAAGAAAATTAATAAATATAATGATATACTGGTAATGTCAAAGAAAATTAATAAATACAATAATATAATGTTTATGTCAAAGAAAATTAATAAATATAATAATATATTGGTAATGTAAAAAAAAATTCATAAATACAAAAATAGAATGTTTATGTCAAAGAAAATTAATAAATATAATAATATAATGTTTATGTCTTCAATGACTTCCTTGTCCACTTGCCATCTGGGCCTTTGGCTTGGATGGCAATCTGGTTAAATCTTGTTAAATCTAGCTGTTATTACAGTCCACCGCTACTGCCACTGTGGGTGTTTTAAATTCCAAGACACCATCTCACAGACAGGATGTCAACCAAGGCTTTTATATATATATATATATATATATATATATATATATATATATATATATATATATATATATATATATATATATATATATACACACACACACACATGTTGTGCAGTAAAAGTACACATAAAACTAGTTACAATAAAACATATATATAAATATACACACGTCATGTATTAATTGATCATACATTGAACCACAGTATGAATTAAACAAAGTTGTTTTAATGGTGCTGCTGCATAAGTGAAATGTTCATGCTAAAACATTTGCCTGCACATATATACATCTTTTCTGCCTGGCAATGTCATCATCATCATCAAGTATTTATACATATACCCCTGTACATCAACAATAATGTTTAAAAATGTACAATATGTAGCTAAGAAGGGATGATCTCAAAACATTGATGTTGACACTACACAGAATTGGTTTCACTGGGGGAGTTTGGGGGTTGCAGTTATTTTGATTAGCACTGTACATTGATGTATTTTTCCTGAACACATTGTTTTTTCCATACCAGTTCAAGCAGGTACAGACTTTGAGAACACGCAGGCAGTTGTTATGACGGCTAAATATGAATGGTATGTGACGGTTACAGCCCAAAGGATGAGGATGTTTTCATGGGCGTCCACAGTTCAATGTAAATAAACATTTTACATAGATGAGCTTATATTTACATTGGTTTCATGTAGAGCTGTACATCAATGTTTTGAGTTAATAATACTAAACTTCTATAATGCATGAATCCTCAGTAACCTGAGCTAAGAGTGAAGAGGCACACAAACCCAGAATCGTTCATCATTATTTAATGAACAGAGATATGCAAAACTCATTATCAGACAGAGGGGCCGTCGAGGATTTACAGCAGAAATGCAGTTTCAAATAAATGTCTTCATTGTTTTGGAAGGTAGCTACAGTTTCAGATGATTTTTTAAGTGATGGGGGATTTGTTCCAGATTCTGGGCCCAGCTATGAAGACCACACTAAGAAACTGACCTTTTCAAGTTGAATGGAGATGAACGCCTCTTTACACAGGTTGCTGGACATGGTCACTTCAGTGTCTGTCTGATTGCTCTGGATGGTTTCGGAGCTGACCGACTCAAACTGAGTGACTGGTGCCTTGTCCTGCCTGCTTCGTCTGTAAGGACACATAACATCAAACATCAACTACTGTTGCAGTTTAAACAATACATTTTTTGCTCAACATATTGTTAGTTAGTTCTGTAACTTACATGACCTCAGCTGAATTTGCTGGTCACATGTTCTCCATCAGTTTTGCACAGAGATATGCATGTGTAAATCCAGGCAGAATGGCTTCCATTAGTGAATATGCTAATTATCAGTCTATGACTTAACAGGACAGAGAAAACACTAGTAATTTTACTGTAATTATATGTTTAAGAATGAGTTGACATCCACACTGGTAGAAAATCACCCAGACATGGCATGGTTCAAAGCCAATAAGCATATTAGTGCTTAATGGGTAAACAGGGGGTAATATGACTTGCTGAAACTACATTATGGCTACATATGAGATAAGTTCAACTTTTAGTGTTGAGACACATTTGGAAACTGGAACATATCGCTGACACTGCCTAGTAGCTCCTCACAGAAGACCTGGTTGATGAACACTATCAGATTTACCCTTGCAAGGATGTTTTGGTTTCTTGGATTGTATCATTAGACATCTTATCTACCTCACAAGATTTTTTTTAAACAGCAAATTGACAAACTGTCATATCGCAGCTGGATGCAATCAAAGCTGCCTCCCCAACTGATTTAGCCCATTATGAATCAGGTTTGTTGCTGTTCAAATCTGTAGTGCGCTTCCTCATTCCTGTCCCTTAGTTCTTAACCTCTCTCGTTCCGTGGGAGGTTGGGGACTAAGGGACCACTGCCTTTCCATTTCGATATGGTTTGCTGCATATTACTAGGCCAAGTATCGTTTTTTTCCTGTTAAGTTATAAATTCTCATTACGAGCAATTTTAGCAGAAAATGATATTACAGTACATTATAAAGGGGATTATAAAGGCATGAAGGCTGATTTGGACCACACAGACTGGGGCAAGATACTTGGCACTAGCACTATAAACAACCAATGGTTAGGTTTTAATATATATATTAAAAAGATAGAGGATGAATTCACCCCTCATCAACTAGTGAGTAATATTAACAGATATAAAGGGGAAATGCCCCTAAACTAGGAATCAGTAATGAAGTAAGAAGAAACACACTTTATGGAAGTGTTATATGGAGACAAAAGAAGGGAAATACTTTACTGAATATTGTAGGGCTAGAAATCAAGTCCGTAAACTAATGAGGAGGGTACAGAAGGAATTTGAAATGAAGCTAGTAACAGAGGCTAAGTTAGACCCTAAAGCAGTATGGAAGTATATGAACTCTAAAACTAAGAATCAGGAACATGTTTCAGACCTGAACATAGACCCTAATGATCCCAAATCTAGACTTACAGATTCTGATTTAGGACACTTTTTTCAAGTGTTTTTACTTTAGAGCCAGATGGTGACGTCCCACATATTCCACCAGTGGAGTTAAAACACAACATGGACGAATTGGCTATTGATTTAAAAACTTGATCATCTTAATGTGTGTAAATCAGTAGGACTAGATGATCAGTAGGACTAGTTCATCCTAGGTTGTTGAAAGAGTTATCATTTATGTAAACCACTAGCTAGGCTATTATAATTCACTTGCTGTGGGTGAACTACAGTAGGACTAGATGATCAGTAGGACTAGTTCATCCTAGGTTGTTGAAAGAGTTATCATTTATGTAAACCACTAGCTAGGCTATTATAATTCACTTGCTGTAGGTGAACTACAGTAGGACTAGATGATCAGTAGGACTAGTTCATCCTAGGTTGTTGAAAGAGTTATCATTTATGTAAACCACTAGCTAGGCTATTATAATTCACTTGCTGTGGGTGAACTACCAAAGGAATGGAAATAGGGAAGGATCTCTTAGTCATCTCTGCTATATTTAAGAGTAGTAGTTGTAAAAAGGCAGGAAATTATAGACTAGTCAGCCTAGCAAGTATACTATGCAAATGTATGGAGCACTGTGCCAATGACCATATTGTTAGTCATAATACCAGAAATGAACTTTTCAGTATGCAACAGTTTGGGTTTATTAGATATCGTTCTACAGTACTCCAACTGTTAAATGTCACGGATTCATGGACCAAAGCTTTAGATAGAGGAAAATCTATAGATACAGGGTATCTAGACTGAAATTCGACACCGTCTCTCATAAAAGATTGATAGGCAAACTTAAATCATGGCATAGAGTATTACACACTAAGATGGATACAGGCACTCTTGTCTGCCCGTGTACAACAGGTCAGTGTAAATGTTACAAACTCTGAGTGGGCAAATGTTACAAGTGGAATTCCGCCAGGCAGTGTCTTAGGACCAATCATATTTGTTTCATATGTAAATGATCTTCCAAAGAGTATAGTTTCAGATTTATATAGGGGAAGACAGTGTTAGTTGAGCCACTGGGTTAGTTGAGCCACCCATGTTTCCCAGGAATTCTGCCAGGCAGTGTCTTAGAACCAATCCTATTTGTTTCATATATAAATGATCTTCCGAAGAGTATAGTTTCAGTTGTATATAGGGGAAGGCAGTGTTAGTTGAGCCATTGGGTTAGTTGAGCCACCCATGTTTCCTGGGAAACTACAGCAGTAACAGTTACATGGTAACACCCAGTGATTGATCATGTTATTAGAACATGACTGACATACAATAAGTGCTATTTGTCACAACGGTCAGAAAATGTGAGTTAAAAGTATGTTTTTTATGCTTTTTGAAGCTCTGTGATTGTGATTAATGTCTGCTGGTGTGTAAACTATCAATGCATGTGACCAGACTTTATTGTCTGTGCACTTACAAATTGTTTAACTATGCACAGGGAAGAAGATTATTTACATCACTTCATGCATTAATGAGATTTACCCCAGAATGCATCAAGGAATACATTTTACTGAGCAAATTGAGACATCGAATAGCTACAAGGCAACATATTAGCAGCTGGTTATACTGATTGTGATTGACCTATAAATCTATATTAATTAAGTGTGTCAACTTATTAATTAAGCATGCAGACTTGTCAGAGACGTGTTGTACCCATTGGGTATATGTGTTGGCTGAGTTGTTATTAAATGTTAGTACAAGGCCTATGTAAATTATACAAATACAGCATTTACATAGCTTACACTACACTGTGGCTCAACTTACCCCACACCAAGTGTTAGTTGAGCCACCTTACCAACCCTATTTGAATCAGCTGCATATAATTATCTATGCATACTAGATATATTATCTTTGTATAAAATGTTCTACTAATAATCATAGTTTATGTGAGTAAAACAGTTTTGAGTTATGAATAGAATTGTGCCCTAGATATCAAAAAGAATGAAAAATGGCTCAACTAACATTGCCTTCCCCTATTATGTTTACAGATGATACCAAGGTGTATAACCTTATTAATAGTCCAGATGATCAGCAAACACTACCGGACGATTTAGATTACCTAACATATTGGTCAAGTCAATGGTTACTAAGATTTCACACAGACAAACAAGTGCAAGTCGATGCACTTAGGGAAAACAGTACAGCAGGAGTATGCTTATAATCTGAACGTGGATAATACCGCCCATGAATTAGGAAAAATAGAAGAAAAGCCATTGGGGTTATTACTGATTCAAAGCTAGAATTTGATAAACACATAAAAAAAATAATCAACACTAACAGTATCATGGCAGTTATTAGAAGGTCTTTCACAACCCTAAATCAAAATAAGTTTGTGCCATTATGTAAACCTTTAGTAAGGAATCTTTTAGATTATGCAACATCTATATGTTCCCCTTATAAACAGAAACATAAAGATGCCAAAGAAAATTTACAGAGCCGTGCAACAAAGCAGCTTCCTGGGATAAAAGATATTCCTTACAAGGAGAGGCTTGAGAGATTGAAACTTCCCACATCTGCATATAGACGAACATGTGGTGATATGATTGAGGTTTATAAACTGCTTCAAGGGAAGTATGACAGTGATGTATCTAACACTGTCGAGCTGCACAAAGACAGTGATACAAAGGCTGGAACAAGGGGTCATAGCTTGAAACTGTTTCTAGAACGTGCTCGTATAAATGTTAGAAGAGAAATCTTCTCACTAGTTTAACTAGTTTAAAAACTGTCTAGATAGACATTGGAGTACTGAAGAATTTCTCTACAACCACAAAGCCACCTTGCCAGGAAGTCGTAGAGCATTTCAAGGGAAAGTTGAACACCGAGGCCACCACTTATGGTCAGGAAGAACCTAAGTAAACCTAAGTAATGTAATATGCAAATTTTATGCTCAAATGCTTTCTAAGGTAACTTATTTAGATACCTTATCTCATAATGCTACCCATTAATGTACAGTGCATTGAAGCTAGTATAAGCAAGTCATGCACCGAGCTTGGTTTGTACGGGTTTTGCACAATGCTTTTGCTCTTCTCTTCAAAATTAAAGAATAATTTCACATAAAATCAAACCTATCTAGTATCCACTATGACATGATAGGTCTAGTATCCACTATGACATGATAGGCCTAGTATCCACTATGACATGATAGCTCTAGTATCCACTATGACATGATAGCTCAAGTATCCACTATGACATGATAATTCTAGTATCCACTATGACATGATAGTTCTAGTATCCACTATGACATGATAGGTCTAGTATCCACTATGACATGATAATTCTAGTATCCACTATGACATGATAGCTCAAGTATCCACTATGACATGATAATTCTAGTATCCACTATGACATGATAGCTCAAGTATCCACTATGACATGATAATTCTAGTATCCACTATGACATGATAGCTCAAGTATCCACTAGGCATGATAGCTCTAGTATCCACTATGATATGATAGCTCTAGTATGATAGCTCTGTTATTTGATGATGAAATCATTGGACAAACTATTAAATTATTTATGACTGGGCCCACTAAAAATTCAATGAAAAAGGACAAAAGTGACTCTGCTTCTATCACATAATGATCTAAGCCAATTCGTTTGATGATTAACAAAGGCATGCAACCAAATACACATATTATTTAAGCTATTAACACAATATTGATTTGAACATGAATGAACCTGGCTTGTGATTAGATAAATTAAATTGGGGATGGAGATATAAGAGGTACTGGGGAGTAAACCATGTGTTTTACTGTTTAAGAGGTACCGGGGAGTAAACCATGTGTTTTATTGTTTAAGAGGTACCGGGGAATAAACCATGTGTTTTACTGTTTAAGAGGTACCGGGGAATAAACCATGTGTTTTACTGTTTAAGAGGTACTGGGGAGTAAACCATGTGTTTTACTGTTTAAGAGGTACCGAGGAGTAAACCATGTGTTTTATTTAGCTTATATGTGATACGCCTTGGCTCGCTGTTAATGCTGGCAAGGATGCAAGGGATAACCTTCTTCGAATTCCTTTTTGCCTAAGTTCAACTTGCTGCATGTGCGTGTATTGTTGTAGTGCATGTGTATTGTTGTATTGCATGTGTATTGTTGTAGTGCATGTGTATTGTTGTATTGCATGTGTATTGTTGTATTGCATGTGTATTGTTGTATTGCATGTGTATTGTTGTATTACATATGTATTGTTGTATTACATGTGTATTGTTGTATTACATGTGTGTTGTTGTATTACATGTGTGTTGTATTACATGTGTATTGTTGTATTGCAAGTGTGTTGTTGTAATGCATGTGTATTGTTGTATTGCATGTGTATTGTTGTAGTACATGTGTATTGTTGTATCACAAGTGTATTGTTGTATTACATGTGTATTGTTGTATTGCATGTGTATTGTTGTAGTACATGTGTATTGTTGTATTACATGTGTATTGTTGTAGTACATGTGTATTGTTGTATTACATGTGTATTGTTGTATTGTAAGTGTGTTGTTGTATTGCATGTGTATTGTTGTACTGCATGTGTATTGTTGTATTGCATGTGTATTGTTGTACTGCATGTGTATTGTTGTATTGCATGTGTATTGTTGTAGTACATGTGTATTGTTGAAGGCTTCATCTGTATCATCTTCGGCATTGATTATTATTTCTATATGAAATACATGGAATCCCATTTTATATATAAATTACACATTCACACGGAGGACCAAGAGAGCACACATACTTAGCCACTGACAGTTGATTATGTGACTGAATAGTCTTCACCGTGCAGCTATGTTATAACTGTCCACAGAATATGTGTTGATGTTCGAACAAACATGTCTGGCAAGGGGGTGAATTACAAAGCACTCAGATCCACATTTTCCCCATCTCCAGCCAGTCACACACAAACAAAACGTTCTTTCACTACTTCTATTCCAATGCAATTTTGCATGTTGACCAATCACAAAAATTCCACTGCACATGGTTAAAAATTAAGACTACTACTCCTGTTTTTGTCCAGCTCACGAAGAAAACTACGAAGAATGGGGGAAGTTGTTTTTCATATCTGTCAAAACTGCTGGATGATGCCAAAGCCTTGTATCAATTTAATTTAACCATTTAAATGCACATGTTGAATCAGCAAATCTTCTAAATTAGTTGACGGTTTAAACTCCATTTTACTCTGTCTAAGCGAACTCTTATGATTCACCTATAACTCTCTAAATTTATTCAAATACTTTGTTATTTGTCAAATGGTATGTAGTTAAAAGCTTGTCTGAATTGGCAAATATTTTATCTGTGCAGTCAGATGTGCAGTCTCGTGATATACAATCAATATATCCTGGTTAGCACAGTTTTGAGACTAGGTGAGTTCTGCAGGTGAAGGTAATAACAATATGCAATGCAATAGCAACCTTATATTTGTATTCTTCTGCTCTCCCTATGCAACATCAACCTTATATTTGTAATAAATAGCATACATTGCAATTTTTCAACAATATTTTCAATTAAATATAAAATATATAATAATATAAGATTTCAAATGTAAGGTTGTCATTGCACAACATCATGTAGTCTGTGCTAGTGATTATGGTCTTATCTGTTATAGTAATTAAGTATACAACATGAATGGTATGACATTCAAGGTTTTAATGTATCATAAATGACGTACAAAGTCACCAAACATAGAATTGACAATTTTATTCAGTTCTATCTACAAACGGTAAAACCGTACCTATATGTAATGTATTTGTACAAATGAGAAGCTAAGTATAACAAGTTCTCTATTCTATTCTGCATGATCTCATTTACTTAGGAAATAATTTTATACAGTGTTTGCCTCATATATCTTAGTATAATGGTATTTTTAAGTGCATATATATGGCTTTTATGTGAAAATATACTTCATATATTTCCTCATATTTATAACAACACTGATGCTAAAACAAACTACGTCTTCAGTAATTATAAAATAAAATTTGCAAATATATACAGATATAAATATTACCTGGTCATAAATATGTACAAGTAAGTTTGTCTCGGTAATAAGTGTACAGAAGATTCACATATATACAGCAGGTTGTCCCAGAATGTCTCCAGTGTTTGGGATTACCTAATTACCCAAAGTCTACTTAGACTTCTGACGGCGCTGTGCAATCTGTGTAAGAGATTTAGTATTCCGCCCACGCATCCTACGATTGGCGAACCATTTCTTGACTTGTTCAACACTGATGTCCCCTGCCTTCGCAATCACCTCCGCCGTGGCGTAACTCGGGTACGGATGTTCGCTGTTACGTTCATACCAGTTGGTCATGATTCTCACGGCGACTGCGTTCAACACTGGAGATGTACGAGTCGACGTTTGTATCACGGGCGGCTTATCGCTAAGCGGCGACACCGAAGGAGAGCGATGTTTCATCGGCATGCTGTCGATCATCTGCGATTCGGCTTTGCGTTTGTTGCTGGTCGTGGTTCCTGGTGATTCCATCAGGTGGAGACTCTTCTCAACACGATCGATCAGCGCGTGATGTTGTTGGTCATAGTATGAGTTGATGTTCGGTACAAGCCATGGTGTTGTGTGCGCGTGACACAGGGCAGCATACCGATCAGATTCCAACTGCGCAGCCTGCAGGCGATAGAACTGTTGAAGCTCAGCGACTCGCATCTTTGACTTTGCACTCTGCATCATGAAATGCATCTGAAGAACACCGACACGAACTGACACTGGTGCTACGACGGTTGCATCAGACGACGTCTCGGAACTGCTGAATAACGCAAACGGGATTGCATTTTGATGACACACGTCCTGGAGAGCAGACTCGAGTTTAACGATCATCTCGGGAGACGAGTATGACGATGCCAACACAGAGCAGTAGGCAGAGACATCTGGTGGTGACATGGTCGACGGGGTTGACGTGCTTGGGTAGTACTGATTCTGTGCAGTAGGTTGCGACATCAATTGACTGATGGGCGAAGACGTGTCGTATTTTGCAATATTGTGACTGGTGCTGCCATCTAGTCCAGGTGAAAGGAACTGCAATGCATGTGGCGACATTTTGCTTGACGGACTCCCGAATGAACTGATCGGACTTGTCACGAGAGGTACTGCTGGCGAAGACGACCAGAATGATGGTGGATCCATCTTCTGGCTGAGTAATGCACTGCTCTCACTTGGAGCCATAAAAGACGCACTCTACAACACAAAAGCGAAAATTAATTGAACTGTGCACTTTACCTTCTAAAATATAATAATATATTCTTATTATACTCTTCATGAAAAAGTTAATCATACATGTTGTAGAATGTTTGCTCGGGTAAAAAAATGCACATTTATATTGGTCATGCTGAGAGGGTTAGGATATTAAAAATAGTTCCCCACGTTAACTGCCATAAATTCACACATATGAGCAATCAAGTAATGTTAATGTAACTATCTTCATGCAGTTGTTCATGAAAATTTGAAATAAGTTTTATTCCATATTCCATTTATTAGATGCATAAATGAGGGACCATTATAATTGTTTTAATATTATGTCCTCTCTTGTAAGCAACTGTCAGATAATCTAGTGAGATTGCTAACTAATGAATTATGTTTTTTTAATTGTTTATATGTTAGCATTACTGAAGCTAATATATATATATAATCAAACTGTTTGTTTACAATTTTCAATATCTTTTTTTGAGGAGTGTGTTAAAATAATATTGTTAGTAAAAAATACTGGTCATGTTTTCAAATTATTTCAGAAGGTAGGACAATAAATGCAATAAGCTAATTATTATTACTATTATTTTTTTACATGATAACATTGTTAACCTATGTTGCAAGTTCAATCAGCCATTAAGCAACTCATCATATCAAATTAGCTGAGGTCAGAAATTTAGAGTATATTCATTTTATACCACACAGATCATTGTATATAATAGAAATATTTAAGAACCAATAAATTAATAATTAATTTTAGTTAATATGGGGAAGGCAATAACCAGCTGTCATCAGTGGAGGCTGGCAATAAAAAAACATAAGGCACATTAATTGTATGTCGTACAGATGATTATAAATACTAGAAATGTATACACGAACAACAAAAATAATTACGCATTTTGGTTAACACGGGAAGGTTATAAACAGCTGTCAGACTAGCACCAGGTCAACATCACAATTATAAATCACGGAATAAAATTAGTAAAACTTACAAGATTGTCGGCCGTGCTGTCCTGGTAGTTGCGAGCGCACTCGATGGAGCCCGGACTCCAAGTGTCCTCGGCATGGATGGACAATAAAGTTGCCATGACTTCTTGCTACTCAGATTATAGTACTCAAACACAGCTGTGACACGTGGCACTGATTGAGAGACTGGATGACTTGACAGAGCTGACATCTCATCTTATAGGGTCTGTTGTCACCTAACCACAAACCATTGGCTGCACACATCCCTTTACTAAAGTCACCTACCACAACTTCTAAGTAAATTAATGTCTTTGATAAGGAGAGCAAAAGCCATATTCCTGCTTTCATCTTGACTCATAAAGATCAAAGATTTCTAGGCACAAACAATGGGTGGTCGGTCAGCTGGAACCAGAAAGGTGTGACAGTTTTGGGGTGTGCACCAGGCATCTTCAAAGGTGTGCCACCAGTCAATTGAGAACCCCACACCTGGAAGTCAGCCATATGGAACAGTTATGGTTCCACATGGCCGACCTGGAAGGCAGTCCTGCATCATCAAAGCCATCTTTAGCTCAGGCTGATTCTCACAATACAGAAATCTGCTCATTAATCTGAAGCTGAGGTGGACCTGGTTTTCATGTTTTATTTACTTGTTAGATAACTAAATATCTTTTAATTTCACTTTCCATTAGTCATTGATTCAATGTATAGCTACTGGTTTTAGTTCATTTGTGTTCTTCTTTAGAAGTATGTATGCATATCATTCTAACAAATATATACAGTACACATATATACTTTGATTGCAAATGTTTTATTAAATTATTATTACTAACATATTTGAAAGCTGCTGTTAATTTTAGATGTATGTATAGTTTAATATATATATATATATATATATATATATATATATATATATATATATATATATATATATATATATATATATATATATATATATATATATATATATATATATAGTTATGAGTCAATATATATATATATATATATATATATATATATATATATATATCTTGTGCATTACTGTGCATTAGTGCATTTGCATTATTAATGCAGAACGATTCAGAACTGTGATGAGTTCAATGAGTTCAAAATCACACCAAAAAAATTACCACATATACTTCAGATCAAACACAGTTGAATATGACTATCTTTATTTATAATGGTGATATATAATTGTATTCATACATGCAGAAAACACAATTGATACTTCACTGCATAAAAAAATGTCATGCATAAAGATAGAAAGAATGATGAAAACTCCACCAACACTTATTTAGACTTAGCCAGATAACAAGGTTGTGACCAGAAGTAACAAGCTTATCAAGAGTTCACTGTTTTCTATGTACATAATCGATCTACATAATCGATAGATAATTGATTCTATTAATGTATTATCACCTGCAAAAATTATTACTACCTTATATACAATCTAGTAATTGAATATACACTGTTACTTAACTATGTGTGCTCTAGGTTGTCTAAGATTAAAAGTGAATTTACATGAATCAATAAATTGTAATAAGGGATTTATAAAGTGTGACCAGCAAAGTGTGAAATATGCAGACCCTGGAAGGACACATATATACGGAAGAGGGTGGAGACCATACCAGGAAGTCAATTATACCAGGGCCTCTGAGTGGACTTTATCTAAATTATCGACAAATGTCAATATTATTATTATTATTGTGCTCCTTCCACAAGAAAAAGAATACAACATTCCTGGTGGCTTGACCTAGTTTGCATGCAGCAGCTAGGTGCTTGGTTAACAATGGGTTTATTTGTTTGAAGTAGAAAACCCAGTACCCTGATGAACTACAAGGCAAACAGTTAATCCTATTCTCACACCTACTGTATAGACTTGTGTACACAGACAGAAGTGTGACAGAGAGTAGGAGACAGAGCATGTTCCTTTGTCTCTGCCATAACACCTGTCCATTGTCTGTCTGCTGTCAACAAGACTTGATGGCTGTACTGGGGGGGTAACATATGATGTCACCATGATGTCTCTATGTCACATTCTAGCCAGGGAAACAAGTCACCACTCACAGAAGAACAATAACTCTCACATTCCTGTTAACGTAACTCAAATTACACCCTGGTTTCAATGCTTTGTCAACTCAGAAACATTTGCCATGTTTATGGCAAATTGTCCAAGCCAAAATTTCAATAGTTTTGCATAAGAATGCTTCACGTGCTCTTCAAGTGTGCCATGCAAAAGACCACACTGTCAAGTCATTAAACTGTGAAACTCTGCTCTATCCATATGAAAGAAGGCGATTAAATTGTAACAAACTCACTGTTTTGTGAACCTTTGCAAGGATTTATATCATCCATGAGAACTATATGTACAACTAACAGGGGTGTTAAGGTTAGGGAGGTCCAGTCTCATATCTGTCCATTTGTTACTCATAGCTTAACCTATGCCTACAACTGAAACTAAATTGAAGTTTAACAAGACTGCCATCCAAAAGCATGAACTCAACTCAATATGGCAAGTGGATAAGGAAGCCATTGGCTTATGCAGAGTCCAACACCCTGTTCTGTGTGCCCGCCTTTGTCTCAAATTTACCATGTGTAAAATACATGCTATGAAACATGTCTATGACTTTGTTATTATTTGTTGCTGACTAAATATAACAGTTTTATTATTGTGAGATTAAATTTTTATTAAATACAGATTATTCCAGACACAACATATATGTATTCAGTACAACAAAGTTGTAAACATTTCTAATAAATATGTCATGTGTTTGTGTGTACAGTCAATTCGCTGTGCATAAGATATTTACAATAGACTTAATAGTTTTTAAGGCATTCTAAGTGTGTCTTTTTTAAATATTAAGCATGTGGTGAAATTTGCAACAATGAATATTGTACCATGGTCTTCATAAGGTGTGCCTTTTTTAAATATTAAACATGTGGCAACATATTGTGTATAAATATTAGACATGTGGTTTGTTTAGAAACAGAACACATTTCTTAATTATGAAACAATATAGCTTAGCTTAGCTAGACTTAAATCATGATCTATAGCATGGGATATGCAATGAGCATAACGAGTGGTCAGTAGAAAAGCTCATTAACTTACTATCAGACTAACTGTCACACCACCAGGCAGTGGGAACAATACCATCAGATACCAGTATAGTGTGTTACTGAAAGGTATGTTCTTATATCGCACAATATCCCGTTCTTTGAACAAGGATACAACTGAATGAATGTGTCTACATTATATTTCCATTTTAATACATGATGTTTTAATATTTTATTACAACTTTTTACCATTACGTCCGATCCAATCAGTAACCTGCCAACATGTTGAACAGTTGGCTAGTATTGGTGAACAACTGACATTTACAAATTAATGTTAACATAATAATTTTTATGCGTTATGTCGTATTTTATTCTAGCTGACGTTCCTTTAAATTAACTTGTTAAAAGTATTTTATATAACTAATTGTCTACAGCTTTATTAATTTGTTTTATTTCTAATCATTTATTATATTTAATAATTTTTTTACTTTTACAATGTTTACTATTTTAAAAACAGTTATATATATATATATATATATATATATATATATATATATATATATATATATATATATATATATATATATATATATATATTTATATATATATATTTTTTCATGCATTTTATATATGAAGTTCATTAAGGTGTCAAGGAAACAGTGTTATATTAATTTTTTTTATTTATTATTACTAATTAGCCATCTTATCTATCAACAATTTTGTTTTTTCTTGAGGGGCCTTTCAAATTTGAATTGAAAATAAATGGACCAAAACCTGTGAGCACAAAATCATCAAAGAAACAATATTCTCTTAGAAGTACATTACACTAAAATAGGATTAGTCTATTTCAGTGACTTGTGATATAAAAATCACATAATGCCCAATACAGAAATATAGTGGGCAGTGTGTGAATCTTTGATCACAGCTGGCACTTTAGTAATCCCCCTACTGAGTCTAGTTGGGCTCAGGCTATTCCCAAACAATAACAGATGAAAGACAGCAATCAAGGACAGGTGTTACATCAGCCACCTGTAGATGTTGTTAGAACAGTAGGACTCAAGTTAAAGAATCCACACTACTTAATTGTCAGGAATGAAAACATATCACTGATTCCAGAACTGAAATACTTTATTATGCCTACAATAATGTGGTTTATCAACACTATAGACAAGGAGATTAAGAGATCAACACTATAGACAAGGAGATTAAGAGATCAACACTATAGACAAGGAGATTAAGAGATCAACTATATCACTGATTCCAGAACTGGCATACTTTAATATGCCTACAATAATGTGGTTTAACAACACTATAGACAAGGAGATTAAGAGGAGATCAAATATACGTTTTTACGATATGAAATGATTATGAAAATATTGATGTTTAAAGCATATCACAATGAGTTTAAAGCATATAACAACGAACCACCAAATAGTTTGCAAAATTTTTTTAAACTTTATGCGTCAACACACAGAAAGATACCTTCAGTAGCTGTCATGTTCGTACAAACATAAAATAATCAATGTGCATTTTCTATTTGTGGTGTGAAATTAAGTAATCATTACATAAAAAATATAGGATAACTATATATAAACAGTAATATAGGATAGTTATATATAAAAGGTATGTTTTCTATATAAGAACATACATTATATATATATATAATATATAGGATAACTATATATATATATATATATATATATATATATATATATATATATATATATATATAATATATAACTATTCTGATCAGGAGTGAACAATAGATAAGTATTACACCTCTGTACACCCCTTTCCAACACTCTATAACTAATTACACTTCTGTACACCCCTTTCCAACACACTATAACTAATTACACTTCTGTACACCCCTTTCCAACACACTATAATTAATAATGTCTTTTATACCTGCTGATGCTCAATGCTTATGCCTTGCTTATGCTATAAGAACACACAAAGAGTAATTATAGATAAAGGTTATTTAATAATTGTACCAACATAAATTAAAATACATGTAGTGATTATATTTACTTTAATATCTAGTACAAATGTGCTCATGGAGAAAACTACAATACATCATAGAGATCAAAGATTTCTAGGCACAAACAATGGGTGGTCGGTCAGTCGGAACCAGAAAGGGGTGACAGTTTTGAGGTGTGCACCAGAAATCTTCAAAGATACCAGCCAATTGAGGACCCCCACCTGGAAGTCAGCCATGTGGAACAGTTATGGTTCCACATGGCCGACCTGGAAGGCTGTCCTGCATCATCAAAGCCATCTTTAGCTCAGGCTGTTTCTCACAATACAGAAATCTGCTCATTAATCTGAAGCTGAGGTAGGCTTGATTTTCCTGTTGTATTTGTTAGATAACTAACTAAATATCTTTTAATTAACTTTCCCTTAATTATTGACTCAATGTATAACTTATGTTATTCTTAAGAAGTATGTATGCATAACAATCTAAAAAAAAATTTATTCAATTATTATTTCTAACATATTTGAAAACCAGTTAATTTTGGTGTATGTATAATTTAATATATATCTTGTGCATTACTGATTTATATTATAAATGCAGGAAGATTAAGAACAGTGATGAATTACTTCAAAATCACAAAAAAACATTACCACATATACCTGAGATCAAACACATTTGCATATGACCATCTTTATTTATAATGGTGATATTTAATTGTATTCATACATACAAAAACATTGATACTTCACTGCATCCAACAAATGTCATGCATACAGAGTGAAAGAAGATGGTAGAATTAAAAAAAGAGAATGATCAAAACTCCACCAACACGAATTTAGACTTAACCAGATTTAATAAGGTTGCGATCAGAAGGAACAAGCCATTGGCTTATTGAGAGTCCAATTTAGACTTAACCAGATTTAATAAGGTTGCGATCAGAAGGAACAAGCCATTGGCTTATTGAGAGTCCATTTTTATCTATGTGTGGCACACCCTTGTCGAATTTCTGCCAAATCTATCTTTAAACATATTCACATTGCTAGCATCTACATAATCAATAAATAATTGATTTCATTAATGCATTATTACCTGCAAGAATTACTATGCTCTTATATACAATCTAGTAATTGAATATACACTGTTACTTAACTATGTGCGCTCTAGGTTGTCTAAGATTAAAAGTGAATTTATGTGAATCAATAAATTGTAATGAGGGATTTATAAAGTGTGACCAGCAAAGTGTGAAATATGCAGACCCTGGAAGGACACATATATAGGGAAGAGGGTGGAGACAAGGTGTCAACTGGGAAGGAAGTCAATTATACCAGACTTTATCTAAATTATCGACAAATGTCAATATTATTATTATTGTGCTCCTTCCACAAGAAAAAGAACACAACATTCCTGGTGGCTTGACCTAGTTTGCATGCAGCAGCAAGGTGCTTGGTTAACAATGGGTTTATTTGTTTGAAGTGGAAAACCCAGTACCCTGATGAACTACAAGGCAAACAGTTAATCCTATTCTCACACCTACTGTATAGACTTGTGTACACAGACAGAAGTGTGACAGAGAGTAGGACACAGAGCATGTTCCTTTGTCTCTGCCATAACACCTGTCCATTGTCTGTCTGCTGTCAACAAGACTTGATGGCTGTAGTGGGGGGACATATGATGTCACCAAGCTGTCACCATGATGTCTCTATGTCACATTCTAGCCAGGGAAACAAGTCACCACTCACAGAAGAACAATAACTGTCTCACATTCCCGTTAACTTAAAAATTACACTCTGGTTTCAATGCTTTGTCAACTCAGAAAGATTTGCCATGTTTATGGCAAATTGTCCACAAAAAAAAAAATAGTTTTGCTTCACATGCTCTTCAAGTATGCCATGCAAAATACCACTGTCAAGTCATTAAACTGTGAAACGCTACTCTTAAGAATAAATTGTAGCATTTTGAACTGCTACAAGGATTTACATCATCCATAAGAACTATATGTACAACTAACAGGGGTGTTAAGGTTAGGGAGGTCCAGTCTCATATCTGTCCATTTGTTACTCATAGCTTAACCTATGCCTACAACTGAAACTAAATTGAAGTTTAACTGCTGCCAAAAGCATGAACTCAACTCAATATGGCAAGTGGATAAGGAAGCCATTGGCTTATGCAGAGTCCAACACACTCTACTGTGTGTGGCCCGCCTTTGTCTCAAATTTACCATGTGTAAAATACATGCTATGAAACATGTCTATGACTTTGTTATTATTTGTTGCTGACTAAATATAAGTTTTATTATTGTGAGATTTAATTTGCATAAAGTACAGATTATCCCAGACACAGCATATCTGTATTCAGTACAACAATGTTGTATTCGTTTCTAATATATATGTCATGTATCAACTGTGACATACAGATTACCTTAGGTTGAACCGATGTCTTATTTGAAATTGCAAAAACTTCACAACATTAAGAAGTACGGGTGTCACTGTGTTGTGTTAGAAAAAAAAAAGTTGGAACTAATTTTTCTACTACAACATTCAGAAAAGCCAGCCAACATGTTGAACAATTGACAAGTATTGTTGAACAACTGACACTGACATTTAAAAATTAATGTTAACATAATATGCATTATGTCATATTTTATTCTAGCCATTAATATGTTTTACTTCATCAAAACCATCAAAGAAACAATATTCTCTTAGAAGTACATTACACTGAAATGGGATTAGTCTATTTCAGTGGTGTGTGATATAAAAATAACACAATGCCCAATACAGAAATATAATGGGCAGTTGGTGAATCTTTGATCCCAGCTCCCACTATAACTAATCCCCCTACTGAGTCTAGTTGGGCTCAGGTTACATCCACACCAGAGTCTCTCAGACTGTTTGTGGAAACAAACAATAATAGATCAAAGACAGCAATCAAGGACAGGTGTTACTTCAGCCACCTGTAGATGTTGTTAGAACAGCATGACTCCTGTTAAAGAATCCACACTAATTAATTGTCAGGAATGAAAACATATCACTGATTCCATAACTGAAATACTTTATTATGCCTAAAATAATGTGGTTTAGCAACACTATAGACCATAACATATATTTAACAACACTATGTTGTTAAACCACATTATTATATAAATATATATATTCTGGTCAGGAGTGAACAATAGATAAATGTTACACTTATGTAAACCCCTTTCCAACACACTATAACTAATAATCTTTTTATACCCTATTGATGCTTAAAAGGTGCTTAATCAATGAGATTTTTTTGCTAGTTTCATTTCAAATAAATTTAGTGAAAAACCAAACCTACTTAGTATCAACTGCAACATGCTAGCTCATTTGTGCAACTTTTATATGTAGTCTTTGTGAAATCAACAGTCAAACTATTAAATTAGTTAATGCTTGTTCAAGTGTTAAATTAAGTGAAAATCTAAATGCTGAAAAATCATGATTTTCTTCCTTGGTGAAATTTTGTAACTTTGTCATGTGCGCAGTGAGAGGATGGAGATCGCGCCCATGATCAGCATTGACCCACACAGTGTTTACCATTTTGGATATCCACTGTTTTGATTGTTACCAGATCTAATGACTAAAGTCAATTCTTCTGATGATTTTAACAAAAATAGGCATTTCTTTATTAAATCGACTGCGGATGTTACATAAACTATTCACACACTACATATTTGGACACCACTGAACCGGATTTGTGACAGGCTAAATCAGTTGAAGATGCAATTTTAATTTTTGCTTATAACTTGCTGACACTACAGGAACACACACAGATTATTGATACAGGTCATTTAATAATTGTACCCACAGAAATTGAAATGCATAAATAAGATCATCAATAAGTATCAATAAGAATTAGTTGAACAGCTAGTATTTGCATGCCATTTGACAAACGCTTGTTCAGAACGCAAAAAAACAAATGCCCTGTCAAATTTAAGAACATCTGCAAGACGTTTGGGTAAACCATTAAGAGTTGGTATGTATGCAATAGCCACAGTAGAAATATTTTTTCGCATCACTGAATAAATACCACATTCGACACTAAATGCCTTTGCAAGATTTTGAGCATTTGCTGGAGTGATTATGTGACAAACAAAGAGGTCAGAATATGAACAACTTCCAGCCTCATAAACTATATGCAAAAGATGCATGAGTTGACTCTACCATGTGGCGAGGCTCCCACCTACAAGATCTGCCCACCGTGACTTACAGCTAGTCAACAAACGATGGAGTAGGATGTTAGCTGCTGATCGATCCAAGTGCTTTGACTGCCCTGTGCATCTCTAAAAAAGTTAGGTAATTGTAAAGATGGTCACTTACGATTTGTCGATGCTCTCCGTCTGTGACATAGGCTGACACAGGTGCACCTGTTGAACAGCTCCGATCAGGCCGTTCTTGTGCACAACCTGGCACATGAGCGCCGCCTGCAGGCCTCGAACACCGGCGTTCGTTGCCAGCTGCAACGACCATATTAAATGTCACTAGGTGTCGTATTGGTATTGTCTCATAGCAACTAAGATATCCATCATGTTATTGCACTTGACATAATGCAAACAGATTTAACAAGATTTGCCATCCAAGCCAAAGGCCCAGATGGCAAGTGGACAAGGAAGCCATTGGCTTATCAAGAGTCCAACAATGTTCATCTACTTATAACCCGCCCTCCTGAGATATGTGTCAACCTTGTTTTTAAACATATTCACGCTGCTAGCAGTTACACAATCTGTAGACAATTTGTTCCATTCATTTATTGTCCTCTGTGAGAACGAGTGCTTCCTGATGTCCAATCTACATTGATCCTTTACTAATTTTACCTGATGTCCTCTAGTTCTGCTATCCTTCTTGAGTGAGAAAAACATATTTCTATCAATATTTTCATACCCATTCAATATCTTAAAAACTTCAATCTGATCTCCTCTTAACCTTCTTGTCTCTAAAGTTGTTAAACCACATTCCTTCAGGCATTTTTCATATCTAAGGTTTCTCAGTTCTGGAATCATTTTAGTTGCTCTCCTTTGTATGCGTTCAAACGTATCTATATCCTTCTTACGATATGGTCTCCATGCTTGTATACAGTATTCTAAATGAGGTCTAACTATTGCTTTATAAAGAGGTATAATTAACTTTTTTCCCTTGTATGTTATGTTTCTTCTAATCAATCCAAGAATTTGATTACCCTTTGAAGCTGCATTATCACACTGCTCTGAAACTTTCATATCAGCGCTTATTGTAACTCCTAAGTCCTTTTCTTTTACTTACCCAGAACAGTATCTCCCATTTTATAGTTTACATTCAAGTTCCCATGTCCTGTATGTAGGCATTTACATTTCCCAAAATTGAACAACATCTGCCATTTCTAAGACCATTTCACTAATCTGTCTAGATCGTTTTGTAAATGTTGTTTATCACCATCAGTATTAACCTCTCTAAACAGTTTTGTGTCATCTGCAAATTTCAGTACGTTACTTGTTATGCTGTCGTCCAAGACACTGATATATATTAAGAATAATATAGGTCCTAATACTGATCCTTGAGGTACCCCACTCAAAACCGATTTCCAATTTGAAACTTCTCCATCCACTACAACTCGTTGTCTTCTGTCAGTCAGCCATTGTTCTATCCAGTCAGTTATGCTATCCCCGATACCATGGGCTTTTAATTTAAGTAGTAATCTTTGATGTGGCACTTTGTCAATAGCTTTCTGAAAATCTAAGTAGATAATATCTACTGGCGATCCCACGTCTATCCACTTAGTGATTTCTTCCAAAAAACATAACATATTTGTTAAGCATGACCTCGCTTTAAGGAATCCATGTTGAGATGAATTTAATAATTTATGCTTAACGAGAAAGTCCACCATATGGTCTTTAATTAACCTTTCTAATAATTTACAAATCACTGACGTTAAAATCACTGGTCTGTGATTTTCTGACTTATTTCTCGAACCCTTTTTAACTAATGGTATGATGTTTGCTTCTTTCCATTCAAACGGAACAACTCCCTCTTTTAATGACAAAGTTGAATACTCTGGCAAGTGGTAAACTGATTTGTTCTACTGTTTCCATTAGTAATTTTGGAGGAATCCCATCCACTCCCGGTGATTTATTATCCTTCATTGCATGTTATTCCAATCTAGCTTTGCTAAGTATTTTCTCATATCTTTGTAGTTACCTTTGTGGAAGTTTCTCTTGTACGTTTTCTTATTTTTACTTTCTGATTTTACATTGATGCCAAAATGTATTTGATTATGGTCACTGTTACCCAATGGTTCAAGTATTTTTACATTGTCCACTAATTGTTTTTGTGATGACAAAACTATATCTAATACATTTTCTCCCCTGGTTGGTTCTAGCACGTGCTGAGTAAGAAAGCTATCCTGGATTAAAAATAGAAATTGTTGGTCCTCACTCCCTGTGCTCTCTAGAGAATTCCATTGTATGTGTCCATGGTTAAAATCTCCCATTATGATACATTCCCCTTTACTAACTTCCTTTATAACGTTTTTTTATTTTTGTGTTGTCCTCTTCGTTTATGTTTGGACTTCGGTAAACTAATTATATTATTATGAAATGTACTTGTAACGAAGTACATTTTTCATGTACTTCTCCACTTTCTACTTATATTTTCTACTTTTTGCGTTACTTTTTAGTATAGCTGGATTGATTTATTTTCACACCTAGGCAAGGTGCATTGGTGGTGGCAGTTTGAGAATCAGCTATTGTTGAAGTTAAATAAAGCATTTCTCTGATAGCAATACCTGTCGTATGCTGGTGGACCAATATTTTTGTACTTAATTACCTTTTCATTGAAAGTACTTTTTACCTTTATTTTACAGTGTATCTTGACACATGGAATCACCTACCTGCAATATGCCTTCGCGACTGTGGAATGACACTTTGCCGACATGCACATCTGTGTCCAACTCATGGACGGCTAGACCATACTTTGCTGGAGTCACCCATCTACAATAAAACACAGAGCAACTCATAAACAACTTGTAATTTTGCCTCTATCTTTATTGATCTATTAACAATGCCAGATTTCTCCATCTTGAAGAGAACGGACTTGATCGAGACAGCCATACTTGAGAAACACTAGTCGTGGCTCCTTCACTTATATGTCCAGGATCGCATTCGAGATAAGTAAACACATCTCTCTTTGATTAATTAAACTGTACAATCAAGTGGATCAACAGTTTTTAACTAATAATATATGACACAAAAAAGTGAGCTAGAACAAGTTGGACCCAATCACATCTACATCTGTATAATCCCGTGGACACCCAGCGGACACCCAGCGGACACCCAGCGGACAGCATTAGCCAGTGAGAATTTGAAAAAAAGGAAAGAAATAAAACATAAAACTTGCAGAGATAACAAACACATAATTTGTATGACGTGGTTATGTCTATGGAAGCCGTCCACAAGGCTTCCAGTTACCAACACTAAAAATAAAGTTTTTATCTAATCTGCTTTTAAAACTGGAGGTTATTTCACTGTTGAAAATTTCCGGGATTACGAGATTCCCGTCTGTAACTGTGCGTGGAAAGAAACCATACTTGAACACGTCAGATTTAACTGCTGGGGGAAAGAAGTGGTGACAATTGCTCAATCTAGTGTGGCAAGTAGATGTTTTAAGGTAGTCTGGCAAGGTGATTTGTGGAAGACCGACAGTCTTGCATCTTTCCTACTATTTTGGAGGGTCAGCCAGTTAAGTGTGGACAGCGTACTAGTAACACTGGATTCTCTAGAATAATCGTGTAATAGAAAGCGGGCAGCCCTGCATTGGATTTTTTCCATTTGATTAATTTTATTTTTATGGTATGGGTCCCATATGGCTGAGGAATATCCGAACATAGGCCTGACAAGGGTGGTTTATGTTTTCGCTTTTACTTCTTGTGAGCATTTCTGTAGGTTTCTTTTGATTAACCCGAGAGTTTTATTTGCCTTAGAGGTTTTTAGTGGGCTTTGGGTTTACAAGATCAGCAACAGAACAAAGATCCGCCTGTTCAAGAGCAACGTCCTAAGTGTGCTACTATATGCGGCGGAATCATGGAAAGTTACCAAAAGCATATGCCAGATGCTGGAAGTTTTCCAAAACAAGTGCCTCAGGAAGATACTGCGAATCTACTGGCCGAACAAAATCTCCAACACGGATCTCCATGAAAGAACAGGAATACAGCCCATCTCTCTCGAGGTTAAACGCTGCAGATGGAAATGGATCGGACACATCTGCAGAATGCCGCTGACATCCATTCCCAGAGTGGCCATGCACAGGACCCCTGGTGGCAAGAGAGCGAGGAGGAGACCCAAGGAGACATGGAGGAGATCAGTAGAGCGGGAGATGAAGGCTCTTGGGTGGAGTTGGGGCCAGGTGACGAAGCTTGCAACGGACAGGCAACATTGGCGTTCTTTGGTGTCGGCCTTATGTGTGATCCCGCACGAAGAGGATTAAGGTAAGGTAAGGTTTGGGTTTACACATATGGAGTGTATAGCATTTTTCTGAATTAAAAATCATATGCCATTTCTGGGTCCAGGGTGACATTTTACAGAGATCATTTTGAAGAGCAACTATGTCAGCGACACTGTCAACTGTGTCAGTGACACTGTTAACTGTGTCAGCGACACTGTCAATTGTCCTGAACAGCTGACAGTCATCAGTAAATAGTTTAATGTGGGAAGTAAGATTTTCTCCAATATAATTTATATATAATAGAAATATAAGCGTTGCAAGCACAGTACTCTGGAGAACACCGGAAAACATTTGGATTTTGTATGAAGTGTCTCCGTCAATTAGATTATCTGTCTGTTTATGGTTGTCTAAAGATCTTGCCAGAGAGTCAATGGTTGAGAGTAACTGACTTTCACATGAATGCTTAGCACGGAAACCATGTTGGGAGATGATCAGGATATTGTCTTTATAAAATAAGCCATGATACAGTGGTATCAGACATGTTCCATGATTTTACAGCAAGCAGAAATGAGAGAAATAGGTCGGTAGTTTTTTGGAAGCCCTCTGTCACCTTTTCTAAAAATGGCACATATATCAGCAGTTTGCCAATCATCTTTGCGGAAGGAGAGATTAAAGATGAATTGTAGAATTGGTGTTATTTTACCAGCATAGTCCTTAAGGATTCTGACAGGGATTAAATCTTGACAAGGTGCTTTATTTATTCATAAGTTATCCAGAAGATTCTGAATTCCATTACATGAGAAATTAATATCTGGTATGGATTGATAAGGATTATCTCCCATCGAGGCCATATTCTCTACATCTTCTTTTGGTAAAATTGATTGAAATTGTTGGCTGAGAGCCTCTACTTTCCCTATATTGTCAGTTCTGGTAGTGTCATCGAAATGTAGTTGGGAGACACTGACCTGGTCTCGTTGTAAATTTCTAATGTAAGACCAGAATCGTTTAGGTTTCTTGTTTACTGTACTGGCTAATAAATTTGTAACGTAGTCATCCTGGGCATCTACTAGTAATTGCTTTATTTGATTTCTGACCTCCCTATGCTTTGTCCAGTGTTCTTGTGTTTGAGTTTTTCTAGGTCAGTCATATCAACGCTTGTTCCCTCATTTTCCTCTTTATGGTTCTACTGATCCAGGGAAGTTGAGCTCTGCCAGACAGTCGTTTTTGTAGAATATTCCTGTCTATGGATACAAGTAATGCATCCCTAAACATGTTCCAGGCCAACTCTACTGTGGTTGTTCTTGGATCTAGCTTTTGGAATTCAGTTGCCAATTTAGAAAGATCTGCATTTTATGCTATTTGAAACCTAAGCAATGTTTTGGCAAGTCTCTGTTGATGATTCTGTTAACTATTCTGGACAGTTGTGCCTCTGGGCTCACACTCAGGTTCCTCAGGATTCTGGACAGTTGTGCCTCTGGGCTCACACTCAGGTTCCTCAGGATTCTGGACAGTTGTGCCTCTGGGCTCACACTCAGGTTCCTCAGGATTCTGGACAGTTGTGCCTCTGGGCTCACACTCAGGTTCCTCAGGATTCTGGACAGTTGTGCCTCTGGGCTCACACTCAGGTTCCTCAGGATTCTGGACAGTTGTGCCTCTGGGCTCACACTCAGGTTCCTCAGGATTCTGGACAGTTGTGCCTCTGGGCTCACACTCAGGTTCCTCAGGATTCTGGACAGTTGTGCCTCTGGGCTCACACTCAGGTTCCTCAGGATTCTGGACAGTTGTGCCTCTGGGCTCACACTCAGGTTCCTCAGGATTCTGGACAGTTGTGCCTCTGGGCTCACACTCAGGTTCCTCAGGATTCTGGACAGTTGTGCCTCTGGGCTCACACTCAGGTTCCTCAGGATTCTGGACAGTTGTGCCTCTGGGCTCACACTCAGGTTCCTCAGGATTCTGGACAGTTGTGCCTCTGGGCTCACACTCAGGTTCCTCAGGATTCTGGACAGTTGTGCCTCTGGGCTCACACTCAGGTTCCTCAGGATTCTGGACAGTTGTGCCTCTGGGCTCACACTCAGTTTCCTCAGGATTCTGGACAGTTGTGCCTCTGGGCTCACACTCAGGTTCCTCAGGATTCTGGACAGTTGTGCCTCTGGGCTCACACTCAGGTTCCTCAGGATTCTGGACAGTTGTGCCTCTGGGCTCACACTCAGGTTCCTCAGGATTCTGGACAGTTGTGCCTCTGGGCTCACACTCAGTTTCCTCAGGATTCTTAACAGTTGTGTCTCTGGGCTCACACTCAGGTTCCTCAGGATTCTGGACAGTTGTGTCTCTGGGCTCACACTCAGGTTCCTCAGGATTCTGGACAGTTGTGCCTCTGGGCTCACACTCAGGTTCCTCAGGATTTGGGCACTAAATTGTTATTATTAAGCTATTTAATTTATTTTAATTATATCATGCAATAAATGAACCTGAAGTGTGCAAAATCAAGCCCATTACAATATACATGCGTGTGTGCATGTGTGTGTGCATGCATGTGCACACAGACCTGTCGACAGTGTATGTCTCCTCATCCCCGGTGGTGACGAAGGCGGGAGGTGGCGCGCCTGCATTCGCCTTGTAGTTGTCATGCCCAAACTCAACATATCTGAGGTAGAGATGACACACATCGTGACCCAGCATTATGGCCTGCTTCCTGTAGATCTGTTAAACACAAATCATAGCACTCTGGACACTCGCAGACTCTAAACACGTTTTATAACAATTTAGTAAGACTTGTCAAGTTTAGATAGCTTTAACAAGCTGTAACAAGCTGTAACAAGCTTCAACAAGCTTTAACAGGCTTTAACATAACTTAACAGGATACCAGAAGAGCTATAGATAGAACTATATAAGACATTG
The DNA here is from genome assembly GCA_963662155.1 of Lamellibrachia columna. NCBI lineage: Eukaryota > Metazoa > Annelida > Polychaeta > Sabellida > Siboglinidae > Lamellibrachia > Lamellibrachia columna. The sequence continues at coordinate 34,760,661 of OY759275.1, read as the reverse complement.
ATCAATTTAACATGCATATAAACAAAAAACCTATTGACTTATCAAAAGCTTTTGACATCATTGATCACAATATACTATTACATAAATTATAAATTAAACTACTGTGGACTAAACGGTGAAGCTAATGATCTCTTTAGAAGTTATTTACTCAACCGTAAACAATATGTTGAATTTAAATCTGAATATCTGAACCTGAAGTGTTATCCCCACTGGTGTTCCCCAGGGGTAAATTTTGGGACCCCTGTTATTTTTTATTTATATAAATGATATAGCTCTATCTAGTAACCTATTTGAATTTATAACTTATGCTGATGACACGACCCTAACTAGTACATTAAATAGTTTTGAGGATTCAGACATCCGACTCGAAAGTAATAATGTAAACAAAGAACTCAATAAGATTAGTAACTGGCTAAAAGCCAACAAACTTTCATTAAATGTCAAGAAAACTAAATTCATGATATTTCACATGCCTCAAAATAAAATTGAAGAAATCCCATTGTTGCAAATAGATGAGGCAAACATTGATTGTGTTAGTGATTGAAATTTTTGGGGTATTACATTAAATAACCATTTAAATTGGCAGAGTCATACAAATAAAGTAGCTAACAAAATAAATAAAACAATTGGAATTTTGAATAAACTTACACTTTTTACCACAAAACATATTATCTATTATGTACACATCCCTGATTCTTCCTCATATTAAATATGGTATTCTGCTAGGGGGTCACAAAGCACATCAAGTTTATAGTTTGCAAAAAAAGGAATAAGAATAATTTCTATGAGTAAATATAACGCTCGTACAGATCCTATGTTTAAGAAACTTCAATTCCTAAAACTGGATGATATATATAAAGTGCAGCAACTTAAGTTTTATTATAAATTAGTCAGTAACAATCTACCGGAATATTTCAGCCACATCCCTTACTTACACAATTTTGAAAGCCATCAACACTACACACGAGGAATAAATAACCTGTTTATTCCCAGAATCAATCATGAATATAAAAAATATATATACGACACAACATAATAGAAACAGTTAACAATACTCCAAGTATTATCATTGATAAAATTTGTACACATAGTCTACATGGTTTCATCACTTATATTAACTACCTAATTGTGAATTATGAATGCCATTGTGTTATCCCTAATTGTTACATATGTAATATATAGTAGTGTGTAATATAATATGTAATTATGTATATATTTATATTATGTTTCTATACTTCTTTACTAGTATTGAATTATGATGATTATTATTACTATTTATTATTATTATTATTATTAAAAGGGGGTCCCGTGTTAGCGACATGCTGTCTTAATGGGAGTCTCCTTGATCTTTACATTTATGTTAATTATTTAATTTTGTACAGTTATGGTCAAATAAATATGTCTGTCTGTTAACAAGATTTAACATGATTTAACAAGAGTTAACATGATTTAACAGGATTTAACAAGAGCTAGCAAGATTTAGCAAAGAGTGAGCAAGTGTCAACAAGAGTTAACAAGAGTTAACAGCTTTAAACACTTTAAAAAGCTTTTAAAATTTTTTATTTAATAAGATCTAGATTTAATAACATTTAACCGGATTTAACCAGACTTGACAAGATTGCTCTCAAGACAAAAGCAACAAGCTCCAAATGGAAGCAGACAAAGAATCTACTGATTAAAAAAATTTTTTTTTACAAACACTGACACTTCTGCCCAAAATAATTGCCCATCTACATAAAAGTAAAACTACAATCTTTGCATAGCTGTAGGCATCACCAGATCAAATAGTAGATCACTTAATTTAATATTGACACTTAAGTTGATCTTTTCAGGCATGAAAAGTTGAAAAAACAGTTTGAATACAAAGAGTATCTCTGGCCTGATTCAGGGTGAACTCTCTTTTGAAATAGCTGCTATTTTGAAATAGCTGCTATTTCTAGAGGAGAGGAGAGAGGAGGGAGGAGTGAGGAGGGAGGAATGAGGAGTGAGGAGGAAGGAGTGAGGAGGAAGGAGTGAGGAGGGAGGAGTGAGGAGCGAGGACGGAGGAATTCCACTCCGGTAATAATATGAAAGTGGTAATGCCCAAATCTGTTGTATCTTTTCATATGAAGTTTACGGGATACTCCATCGGAAAACTTGGTTGTGTTTATATTTTATAAACACACATTTAATTTTATGTATCATAATATCAGCATTTTCTTATTTTGCATTGCTGAAATTAATTACGCGCGCACGCACCCATTGTCACATGCGAACTGTATGTTGCCTGACTGATCCTAATTTGACGCAATATTGCATTTGATATTAAATTGCTTTTGACTTTTTCTAATGATGTTGCCATCATCCACAATAACAGGGAAACTCACATTGGACAAAACGGAAGTCTCTTCAGCCGCGTCAATAAGTCGGTACCGCAACGTCACCAACTGTTGACATGATGCGAAATGACACCCAGATATTAGTGTCAAATTATTTGTATTTACTAAAATGTATAAAACACCACGTATACCATTACTAGGTACATAGTTATTATAGAAACATACATGCAGTCGTAAGTATATAGAGTTAAAATTATATATTAAAATTAATAAATAAAAATAGCATAAGATCAAGATAAACAAGTAAAAAATAAATAAACAGCGTGTTTATAAAAAGGTATCCTCATTCAATTGGCATGTTCCTCAGTAAAAGTAGCAAGCTTACAAAAATGAGTTTCTAGAAGAGTTTTATACTGCATATTCCATCAACGACTTCCAAAATATTGATCTGACAGGTAAGTTTTCAGGAAATGGGCTTCATACATATCAGTTCAGAATTAATGAAAATATAAAATTAGTGCAGAACACCATAATGAAAAGTTGATAATACAGACATACAGACAACATTACATAGAGTTAAACAGCATAATACATTTTAAATAGTTTTCCTGGGGTTCTCATTCTGAATTAAATTTGTTTACGTTTAAATCAACTCACCTGAAACACTTCTGTTTTGCCTTCTTTGGCATCTCCATCATGTCGACACCAGGTGGCGCCACTACCATATTTTTAATAAAATGTTTCTATGTTTAAATCAACTCACCTCTAACACAATACTAAGCGCTGTCAACATGTGCTTCTGTTTCGCCTTCTTCGGCATCTCCGTCATGTCCACACCAGGTGGCGTCACTACTGAGTTTGCGATTTCAGTCATCAGAGTGGGATTGCTGATGATGGTGTTCTTGAATAACTGCGGGAGTTGTAAAACAAAATAACAGGTCAATTTAACCAAATGAGTCAGTAATTAAGGCAAGTTTACACGAGGGATTCACTGGCCAATTGGTTGCACGTTATCAAGGTGTAAGAAACGGTCATAAGAACACCATCGCAAGACTGATTAGTGAGGCTAATTTGTGGCTGTGACTGTGTTGCTGAAATTGGGGCTGGGTCCTATATGACTGACATCGAAGCTCTAATGAGGAGTGGCGCTAGTCAAGATCTAGGTCACAGAGTTTAGCAACATCACTCATCTAAATACAAAAACATTAGCTGCACATTGTCATGTGACACAGTGTCGCCCTACCAACTGGGGCACAAATCACTTGTGTAGGCCAATTATGAATCTGGTTCTACGTCAAATGCATCAATAGATTTTGAGAACCATTTTAATATGAATAAATTATTGTGGTCATTCATTGAATGTCTGAAATTTTCAATGAATGTCCAGTATATTATCACGCTGAGAATGACCACAATAATTTATTCATATTAAAATGGTTCTCAAAATCTATTGATGCATTTGATGCATGGACCAAATTTATGAATATTTCAAAATTGTCCCCTATTCAGTTTAATAATATTCCTGCTATTCTCTCTCTATCTCTCCTCTCTCCTTACTCCTCTCTCCTCTCCTCTCCTCACTCCTCCGTCCTCTCTCCTCACTCCTCTCCATTCTCCTCACTCCTCTCCTCCCTCCTCGCCTCACTCCTCCGTCCTCTCTCCTCCCTCCTCTCCTCTCCTCACTCCTCTCTCCTCACTCCTCCCTCCTCTCCATTCTCCTCACTCCTCCCTCCTCTTCGCTCTCGTCACTCCTCCCTCCTCTCCTCCCTCCTCTCCTCCCTCCTCACTCCTTCCTTTCTCCTCACTCCTCTCAATTTAATAATATTCCTGCTATTCTCTCTCTCTCTCTGTCTGTCTCTCCTCTCTCCTTACTCCTCTCTCCTCCCTCCTCTCCTCACTCCTCTGTCCTCACTCCTCTCCATTCTCCTCACTCCTCTCCTCACTCCTCTGTCCTATCTCCACCCTCCTCTCCTTCCTCCTCTCCTCACTCCTCCGTCCTCTCTCCTCCCTCCTCTCCATTCTCCTCACTCCTCTTCTCTCCTTCCTCCTCTCCTCCCTCCTCTCCTCCCTCCTCTCCTCTCTCCTCACTCCTCTCAATTTAATAATATTCCTGCTATTCTCTCTCTCTGTCTGTCTCTCCTCTCTCCTTACTCCTCCCTCTCTCCTCACTCCTCTCCTCTCTCCTCACTCCTCATTCCTCCGTCCTCTCTCCTCACTCCTCTCCTTTCTCCTCACTCCTCTCAATTTAATAATATTCCTGCTATTCTCTCTCTCTGTCTGTCTCTCCTCTCTCCTTACTCCTCCCTCGCTCCTCTCCTCACTCCTCTCTCCTCCCTCCTCTCCTTTCTCCTCACTCCTCTCAATTTAATAATATTCTCTCTCTGTCTGTCTCTCCTCTCTCCTCACTCTTCATCCCTCTCTCCTCACTCCTCTCTCTCCCCTCACTCCTCTGTCCTCACTCCTTTCTCTCCTTCCCACCCCACTCCCCTTCCCACACTCCCTCCCCTTCCCACCCCCTCCATTCCACACCCACCTCCTTCTGAACACCAAGGTTGTAGGTTGATCCTCCTGGTCCCATCTCCTCAAACTCACTGATGGCGATGTCCAGCATCCGTATCTCAATGTTCAGCATCTCCGTGGCATTGGGGGCAGGTATCATGTGGTACAGCTCCTAGAGGTGGTCAGAATCAGTGAGCAGGTTTCTATCAAGATTTACCAAGATTGACATATAATGTGAACACCTCTCTTACACGGACATCTCCCTTATACAGACATCTCCCTTATGTGAACACCTCTCTTATATGGACACCTCCCTTATGTGGAACCTCTCTTATGGGGCCACCTCCCTTATGTGGACACCTCCCTTATGTGGACATCTCCCTCATGTAGACACTGCCCTTATGTGGACACCTCTCTAATGTGGACACCTCCTTTGATGTGGAGAGTTTATGGTGCATGAACTACATTACTTCAACATAAAAACTGTCTCTGATGAGCATACACGTCTCATGCAGGGAGAATAGGGAGGGATTGTTGAACTGGCAAATCATGTTTTCATCCTACACCGGAAAATAGGCGAGATCACTGGAATACACGTTACCCATTTTATTGACTGAATACAAAAAGTGCTAGGTTGAATACGTTTTGTAAACATATTTGTTGTTGTTGTGTTCCTCTTTATCCCTGTAGTCCGGGGTGAGGCTGGCACCGATATCAGTTGTTGATTTTTGCTTCCCCTTCTTCTTTAGCACTAGTCCCATTTCACTGCTGTCTCCACAAGTCATCTCCACTCCCCCCATCCCTTGCTCTTGTTCTCCACTCCCCATCCCTTGTTCTCATTCTCCACTCCCCCATCCCTCGCCCTCATTCTCCACTCCCCCATCCCTCGCTCTCATTCTCCACTCCCCCATCCCTCCCTCTCATTCTCCACTTCCCCATCCCTCGCTCTCATTCTCCACTCCCCCATCCCTCGCTCTCATTCTCCACTCCCCCATCCCTCCCTCTCATTCTCCACTTCCCCATCCCTAGCTCTCATTCTCCACTCCCCCATCCCTCGCTCTCATTCTCCACTCCCCCATCCCTCGCTCTCATTCTCCACTCCCCCATCCCTCCCTCTCATTCTCCACTTCCCCATCCCTCGCTCTCATTCTCCACTCCCCCATCCCTCGCTCTCATTCTCCACTCCCCCATCCCTCACTCTCATTCTCCACTCCCCCATCCCTCGCTCTCATTCTCCACTCCCCCATCCCTCACTCTCATTCTCCACTCCCCCATCCCTCACTCTCATTCTCCACTTCCCCATCCCTCGCCCTCATTCTCCACTCCCCCATCCCTCACTCTCATTCTCCACTCCCCCATCCCTCCCTCTCATTCTCCACTCCCCCATCCCTCCCTCTCATTCTCCACTCCCCCATCCCTCACTCTCATTCTCCACTCCCCCATCCCTCACTCTCATTCTCCACTTCCCCATCCCTCGCCCTCATTCTCCACTCCCCCATCCCTCCCTCTCATTCTCCACTTCCCCATCCCTCGCCCTCATTCTCCACTCCCCCATCCCTCACTCTCATTCTCCACTCCCCCATCCCTCGCCCTCATTCTCCACTCCCCCATCCCTCACTCTCATTCTCCACTTCCCCATCCCTCACTCTCATTCTCCACTTCCCCATCCCTCGTCCTCATTCTCCACTCCCCCATCCCTCACTCTCATTCTCCACCCCCCATCCCTCGCCCTCATTCTCCACTCCCCCATCCCTCACCCTCATTCTCCCCTTCCTCCCACTCCCAACAAATCTCTCTTCACACATATATTTGTGATTAATAAATGGCGATGTCAAATTTAGTAATTTTAGGTTTGGATGAAATATAACCGAGACTAGAAATTTACCCAGAAAACATGACTGAGGACATCCGGGATGCGACTCGCGATGGTCAGTGTTGGGTGGAACTCCAGCATGTAGACAGGCTTCAACGCAGGACTGGGAGGAAAAGATGCAGAGAAACATTACATACATCGCTATCTGGACAGAACTACAGTAATACTCAGTTAGTAACAAGTGTCTCTTGTGTCAAATATACAAGAGGTTAATTTTTTTAATGTCATAATATACTTCAAATGATTACACTGACAGTAAAGTTCAACCTTTGTGATCTGCATTTACTGTGATCATAATTGTGTTACACTTTTTGTAGTAGTTATATAAATATATTACTTTGGATTTGTGACATTTGTTTTTAAATAATGATTTAGCTCATGTCGTGGAAAACATTTATCTTTAAAAGGGCTGCTCTTTCAGTACATGTTTTTTATCCAATTGTAAATGGTAAAATACAAAAAACCAAACTGGCATAAATCAGTTCAAACCCTGCGAAAGCATGAAATGTCAAATGCAGTACAATATTATTCATTAATACATCATCGATCATTTATTTCTTGTCAAACAATTACGCCAATGCATGCATTACAATTACATGTGCAAGTGTGTGTTCAAAATATAAATATGTTCTGCTTTGGCTGAGAACACGAGTTATGTCAAGTGTGTTACTTGTGTTGTGTTTTCATTATTTAGTGAAATACGAAAGATCTTTACATGCGTTAGTTGTACCTACAAATTCACAGATGTTTTAGCAGAAATCTAACAACAAGTTGAAATGTTAAACAAATCAGACTGGGAAACCACACATTAGACAAGAAAGTTAAAAAGCTATTGACACATGCATTAATAAAAACTTAATACTGTCCATCAAAAACTAATAGGTGAAACAAAAATGCCCTATTTTTTTGCACTAACATTTTATCCCAATTTGTTTGAGACATACCCAAGAAATATAAAAGAAAAATGGGTTTACTGACCATTTTGAAACAGCTGACATATCACACAAAAGCTAGTTCATATATCTGATCAGTCAATATCTGACAGTTTTGATGTTTAATAATATCATGAAAATTCCATGTTAATTTTCACCAAACCAACTTTTTCGGGATTACAACAACCCAACATTGGCAGCGTTTGTGGAAGGAACTATTAGATAGGAAGATTTATCAACAGTTTTAAAAGCTTCACCATAAGCCGTATAAAGGAAGGTTGTTGCGTTATAAAACACAACATGAAAATCATTTATAATTAAAAATCTGCAAATAGTGAGGTTGATCGCTTGATTATTTCTCTGCCTGTTAGTACACATTCTTTCCACTCAAAGCACACTGTTAGTCAGGAATAAAACACTTGTTTCCACATATTGTTTGTTCACTTCCTCAAAACTATCTGTGCCTTTTCTCACCCGAGTAAACTTCCAACTCAAGACTGACATGTAAATGGTCAGTGTACACAAAACGACAATCCTTTACAAACTTGGCTGACCATAATATGGCTTTATACATCATTCTTACCTAATTTTTTCTATCCTAAAACATTCATTCCATCACATCACACCATTTGAGGTACATAACGGACATATATTCTTATCTAAAATAGTATGTTTCAGATCACCTTTAGCAGTCCAGATGGCTCTACAAATTGCTCCGTTGTCATTGCCCATTTCAGAAACGTGCAGCGCATTAAGAACAGTGGCTGATGAATTTAGGAGGATTATCTGTATAAGTTAGGAGGGCTGTCTGTATAAGTTAGGAGGGCTATCTATATAAGTTAGGAGGGTTATCTGTATAAGTTAGGAGGGCTATCTGTACAAGTTAGGAGGACAATCTGTACAAGTTAGGAGGGCTATCTGTATAAGTTAGGAGGGCTATCTGTACAAGTTAGGAGGGCTATCTGTATAAGTTAGGAGGGCTATCTGTACAAATTAGGAGGACTATCTGTACAAGTTAGGAGGACTATCTGTATAAGTTAGGAGGGCTATCTGTATAAGTTAGCCCTGGACTATCTGTAAAAATTAGGAGGACTATCTGTACAAGTTAGGAGGACTATCTGTATAAGTTAGCCCTGGACTATCTGTATAAGTTAGGAGGACTATCTGTATAAGTTAGCCCTGGACTATCTGTATAAGTTAGGAGGGCTATCTGTATGAGTTAGGAGGGCTATCTGTAAAAATTAGGAGGACTATATGTACAAGTTAGGAGGACTATCTGTATAAGTTAGCCCTGGACTATCTGTATAAGTTAGGAGGGCTATCTGTATAAGTGTCCTAAAATACTTTGTGCTTTGTGTTCGTCAAAGATGTGGTGTTATGGAATGAACGTCTTGGGACAGAAAGAATTAGGTAAGAATGACCAATGAAGCCATAATAACTTCAGCAAAAATTTGCATAGGATTACAGATCCACCATTTAAATTTCGCCAAATTAATGGAGCATTACTTCAGCATATTTCAGTTTGTTCATCATCTGTCTTCCCAATCAATAACTGACTACAATTGGCTCTTGTTTTTAGCATACCATGTCTGAATGTTTTGAGTTACAACAAACAGGCATTTCACTGATTTCATAGTCTTGTACAAATACATCACACGTACGATGTAAGCACAATATAAAGGGGTTCACACATTGTTCTTAAAGGGGTGGACAGGGATAGTTTGGGACACTGTACAAACCACAAATCCTACCCTTCATCTTCAGGGCTGAAACAAGGTGACGTTTCCACAAATATATGCTTTGGGCTAAACACATTTAAGACCTCCTTAAGGCCAATACTGTTTCCATGACAAATTAAATACAAAATAACAAATAAATTTAGGAGCCATTTATTTGTTTGGTAATTAAACTGTATCAATTGATTACAGACAGTTCGCAATGAGTGGCTGCCTCCGTACGATTGCATTTGGCATTCCTTTTGGGGTGTGTCGAACGCATTTGTTGGGCTACTACATCTGGAGGGAGAATTGTATTTAATATTTGCAATATTAGAGTTCTTGGCATTGTGTGCCATATCGAATAAAATGAGAGCTTCACTTGTTTTATAGTTTCACATTAGTAACAAAATTAGTTGTCATTCCACACCAAAAATAGTAAATGTTTGTTGTGAGCAACATGGAGGCTTACAGGACGTAGGGGAAGAAGTCATGTTTTCTATCATGGTAAGCTATTCTACACGATACCATACAGTAATGCTGTTACAATTGTCACATGATCATGTAAGGCCACATGACCACCTAAGGTCACATGACCATGTAAGGTCACATGATCATGCCCACCTGCTCATGTTCACAGCGATCGGCTGTTTCTGTATGATTGGATTTGGCATTCCAAACATGTGGGGCGTGTCCTTTGAGATTCTCTTGACATATTCTCTCTGGTCTTCAATCTGAAACATGAGTCAGGCATTCAGATGGAGGGAAGGAGACTAGGATGGAGAGAGAGGGGAACTCTAAGGGAGATGAAGGTATGAAGAGGGGGATTTTAAATTACTTTTCGATTTATCAATAAAATATATCCCAACCGTGAGTGGTGCACACTCGTAATACTGGTGTCAACCGTGAGTGGTGCACACTCGTAAGACTGGTGTCAACCGTGAGTGGTGCACACTCGTAAGACTGGTGTCAACTATCAGTGGTGCACACTCGTAAGACTGGTGTCAACCATGAGTGGTGCAAACTAGTAAGACTGGTAACAGAAATCCATAAGACCTGCAAACAAACCTCTATGATTATCTACATATGTGGGTTTACTGCACATGCTCAAAAGGAGGTTGCTGTGCAAACGCGGATATATTGATTGGATATCTTAAGAATAGGTTTGACAAGTGAACAGTATTTTTTGCATTAGCAATATACACTGCATTGACTGCATATATATGTAATGTTGGAAATAAATTTATTATTATTAGCATTAGTATGTCTAAAACTAAAGGTAGCTGAGGTGGCTATTACATGTTTGTCTTGAATTTAGTAGTTTCATTTCAACTGGTTATGATTCAAGATTTTAAAAACATTTTTTGTAAATGTGAAAAAATAGCCACAATGAAACAAATGCCACATATATAAGTATGGTAGTGTCACTGATAACTTTAAGGTTGATTTTGGTTAACAATTACGTCTGCTACACAACCTTGAATTAATTAAACAAAAGTTGAATACCAGATTAAAGTGGCAGAGTATTTTTGACACAAACCCTTCACCAATTGTAGTTCTAAACCGTGTATAGTTGCCTACATGTAAGACGCGTTCATATGCCAAATTGCAGCATCGTAAGTGTTGTAGTTTTTATAAATAATCGATTTAGGTAACGTTTCCTGATTGTTAGTGATAACAGAAATGTCGATAGAAACCCGTATTATGCTTGAAATGTGATGATTTTTACTGATATTTTACATACTGTTGACAAAACATAATGCCCATTTGTAATATTGACATGTCCCCTTTATTTGCCGCTACAGTGGGCCTTGAATCTGTATTTGTAACGTGTTGTCGTCTTCGATGTCAGGTTATGCCAGCCGTCTGACAAACAGGCAGGGCGTGTTATCCAGTGTGCTAAACAGGTCAAGGTCACAGGCCGTTTCCATTATTATAACTTACAGGTTCAAAGGCACAATAAACTAATTTAGCACTGATATTTGCTGGTTTAAGGACATCATTTAGTTAGGTAGATATAATATTGATGAGTACTGGAATCACAGTAACCAGACGATATTTTCTGCTTTCACAGCGAACAAATATAGCTGGCTTGAACATCGTGATCGTTACTATGGAAACATCATCAGCGCTCCTAAGGAATCAAGGGGATTTCCAAAAGGACTTTTTTTTTTAAAGGATGGATTGGCGAAATATGACGTAGTGCTGGGTGATTATTTGTGGTGTTGACATTCAGTTCAATATTTCCTAGGATGAAGAAAAAAATTAAAAAATCAACTGACCCGCTAGCTGCCCCCGTTACCTTAACTTGCTTGTTAGACTTGACCAGTGAAGTGTATTTCTAAAACTTACTTAACCTGCTTTTTAAGAACAGACTTGAAAAGTGAACTCTATGTCTAGAACTTGACTAGTCTTACCTGCTTGTTAAGAATAGACTTGACGAGGTGTGTCTGTCGGCGAAGACACAGACACTGCAGGCGGTAGAAGGTGGCGAAGTAGTTGGCATCGAAGTCCATGCGAGGTCGCATATACATGATATTGGTGATGACTTGTGCCAGCTTACGCTTCTCGTCTCGGTCAAACACGTGGTGATACGCCTCAAGGTAGCAGTCCAACAGCTGTCAATCAAATCAAGATGTCAATTAAACCATGTTGTCAATCAAACCAAGTTGTCAGCAAAATTAAATTCTCAGTTAAATCAAGTTGTCAATCAAACACTTCGTCAATTAAACTGTGTTGTCAATGAAATATAATGTGAATTCATATTGTCAATCAAATCAAGTTGTCTATCTAAACATATTGTCAGCAAAATGAAATTTACAGTAAAATCAAGTTTCAAACCATTTGGTAAATTAAACTGTGTTGTCAATTAAATGTATTATCAAATCATATAGTCAATAAATCAAGTTGTCAAACAAATCATGTTGATAATCAAACCAGGTTGTCAGTAAATAAATACTCAATGACATCAAGTTGTCAATCAAATCATTTGGTCAATTAAACTAGGTTGTCAATCAAATCCAGTGTCAAATCATGTAGTCAATCAAATAAAGCTGTCAATCAAAGCATGTTGTCAGTGAAATAAAATTCTCAATCAAATCAAACTGTTAATCAAACCATTTGGTCAATTAAACTGTGTTGTCAATCAAATCTAGTATCAAATCAGTGGTCAGTGAAATCTGGAGATCACCCACTGTATATTGACAGGGGATGGGGAGGTCTTATTTAGGTTATTTCAGTTAACATAATGCAATAATCACCTGGACCAGTCTTAATAGAAGTCTCCCAGACCCAGTCACAATTATTAAACAATCTTTAATCTTTTAGATACCCAAATACCAGTAAAATCAGAACATTCCTAGGTAAACATAGAAAAAGTATGCATTTTCCAAAACAGATCAAACATGCTAAACATTTTAAGTTCTTTTTTTTACCAAAATGGATTTGCATTTATACAGATTTATTTAAATTTATGGAAAAATCTGCCCTGATAAAGAAATATTTTCATGTGTTCTTCACAAAAGTATAAAATCAAATGACAACTTACAGCGAAGCACAAATACTTTTGATGCTTTTCCAGCCGGCAGCTCTGCCACCGAAACCAAAATGATAATGTGGAATTATTATGTGGAATTTCATGTCAAAAATATGGATTTCAACAAAAAAACCGACACGTCTGAATTAACGAACCCCTTCTTGTGTGTAATACCCTACCTCTTTTTTGGTTTCTTGAAAAGCAGTTTCGCTTGCCCACAGGTCACGGAGCACTTCGAACCTGTCCGAGTACTGGTGAGCATAGGTAGTTATGTCCAACTCACTGGTGGAGCCACTGAAGCACTGAACCTGCGAAACAAACCATACAGTCCTCTATGTAATAACTATAATACAACATTTTATTATACATAATAAAAGATCAAAGATTATTCGTGGTGTTTCACAGCATATTAAAAATGAATAACATAGTCTAAAATTGCAACAACAACAAAAATATATTTATTTTTGTTTTAATTATTTTACTACTGTCATATTGCTACATATATATATATGTATATATATATATATATATATATATATATATATATATATATATATATATATATATATATATATATATATATATATATATTAATTATTTTACTATTATCATATATATATATATATATATATATATATATATATGATAGTAAAATAATTAATATATAATTAAATAAATACATATATAATAACTAATTTTTATATATAATATATTAAATTCTAATTAAGTTTTTACAATTATTTTAACTTTGCAACTCTTTATAAGATCACCAAGTTATAAAACTTTCAATGTATGCTTGTTATAACAGACTTTATGAATTTTTTATATTTTTATGACATTTTCCCTATTGTAGACAATGAACTTTCATGGCAGGGTCATTTAGTTTGCATAAACCAACTTTTTCTAAAAGCCACATTAGCTCACTTTCTTGTCTTTGTCTTTATCGATGAAGTATGACGCGATCAACAGAAGGTCTTTCTCCAGGCTCCTGACAACATCAACAATGTTTCTCAATGTATTGCTCTTTCAACATTGGTAGTACCGTAAACATTATATTTAAAGCCCAACAACAATAAAAAATGTGAGCAGTCATATGGTCAGTGCAGTCATATGGTCAACAATTAAGTCAAAGTTGGGTGCGGCTTTAATATGGTAATCTTTCAAGACACGTGTGCAGATCAGATCAACTGAGTGGTCTGTTTTGAAGTAAGACATCATGACAATGTGACAGAGGACTTAGAAAAAGAAACCACTAAGAAATTGTTGAATAAAGAAATAATATTAATTTTTTAACAAGACTTGCATGAGTTGCATACATTCAACTGTGTTACATTTATTGGGGGATACTGTTTTGGGTAAGTATAAAAAAATATTTTTTTTTATTATTTAGTTTAGCCAACACTAGCAATCACATCACATAATATATGCATTGATTTAGAGCAACAAAATGGGGGACAGTCTTTGAAATGACAGAGTATTCAACCAGTAGATAAATATAAGACAAAATCTCTACAAATAGTGCCAACTGTATTAAATATCATATTCTGTGCTTACCTGAAGTCTTCAACTGCCGCGTCATACATGATATAGAAGCCGCGCTGGTCCTGCACATGGACACGACTATCTTCGTATGAGTAGAAGTCATCGTGGTTCTCTACCTCAGAGAACTGGATGAACTTTGATTCGCTGATCCTGCAACGTAGCATGTCATCAAAATAGTTTCGCCTCAGATCATCTATCTCACAACTTTTCCTAAAACTAAGCTTAACCTGGGTAAGCCCTTTCTCTGTAGCTGAGCCCAATGTCTGGAACAAACTCCACATTACTTTAAAATCATCTGAAACTATAGCTACCTTCCACAAAAGACAATACATATTTATTCGAAACTGCAATTCCACCCTAAATCCTCGATGGTCCCTCGATCTGATGCTGACTTTGGTGCATCCCTCTGCATAATATCGCGCTTGACAAATCTGGTTTGTTATGATCCTGGGTGCGGGTTCCTGAGGAGTTAGGTGCTATACAAGTTTTATAACTATTATTATAGTAGTTAGTTATATCAGAGGGAATCACTCCCAAAATACCTTTCAATTGTAAGCACATATCATGAAACTCAACAATATATGAAGAATCACGCACTTGGCAACCTATGAATGTAACACTCTATGGAATTGAACACCTGAGTAGAGATGAGAAACAAGAGAGAGGCAGGACTCACTTGTAGTCCTTAGGGGTGTAGTGGATGTGGGCCTGTGACCCCAAGCCTCCTGCGCCCCCCTGAGTGCCGTCAATGCCATGGCGGTGATTCTGTGGACTGGGCAATGGTCAAGGACGCATGTTAACAACAACACAGAGCACAATCATTCAACATTTTATTTAAAAATAAAAAAACTTTTTACACAGATGGCCACATTGGAAAGCATCTATGATAGTCATAATTGTGTTCTGATCTGTTAGTATGTTTTCACTGTTAAACATGGGGCTTAATTTTGTGTTCTCATCTGAAAGACACATAGAAGGCCCGTGGTCTTGCTGCCCAAAAACAATGACAATAATTATAAACACTAAACGTAAAAGTGTTTTACCTTTAATCAGCTGTTTGAAAAAAATTCAGGAAGAGAGGGTGGGTGTTAGAAATGCTTTCTGTCATTCTTGAACAGATGGAATCTATTCATACAGTTGAACATGTCACTTCTAGTTTTAGTAAACTTGACACAGAATGTTAAGCTGGGTATACATGTACTGACCCAACGTGATGCAACTAGTTCTGTGTTGTAGTGAGTCAGGCTGCGTCGGCCCCTGCAGCTCAACTCACTACAAACAGTCACAGAAATAGTTCTGTGTTGTAGCAAGTTGGGCTGCGTCGGCCCCTGCAGCCCGACTCACTACAGTCACAGAACTAGTTCTGAGCCCAATGTCTGGAACAAGTTCTGTGACTGTTGTAGTGAGTCGGGCAGTCTCACCTGACGACCTTCATCTCTCCCCCCTGCAAGGACAGACCGGCATCATTGATGGTCAGTGTCCGCTCCACTGACCGGAAGTAGTTGAGTACACCAAGACTCTGAAGACAGAACCAAACATTAAGACAACTGGACAAATAATCAATCTATTCATCACCCAATCAGCAAGCAGATAAAGATTTTAAATGTGTCAGCCAAAAAAGTTTCGAAGCAGTACGTCTAAAATAATCGATGTCACTTGTTGAAATCCATAATTATCCTTTACTTGAAATCTTTAATCAATCCATAAAAAAAATTCATTTGTTAATTAACCAATGGAATTCCAACACCAACCGAGTGTCGCCATATCAGATTATGAAATACACCTATGTCAAACTAAATCCACCAGGTTTTGTCGGAAACTTGGGGAGTGATTTTTCCGTAAATTTGAAACAAATACAAATTGGTCGGTCAGACAGGTTGGTTGTGGATCCCGATTTTCTGCCACCAGGGGAGAAATTGGAACAGCTGATGCTACGATCACTGCACTATTCTATTTCCTAACTAGTGCTTGTTTTGCTTGGTTTGCTCTAAGTTCATGTTTGTCAAATCTACTTAGAACTGCTTTGACTGTTCTCAGTGAACATTAGGTAACAATGAACAAGTGGCGAAGTAGTCTCAAATAGTCTCAAATGTTATTTAGTAGCCAACACCAGTATAAAACGGGTGAAATGGCATGTTTCCATTGCTTCATAAATCTAAGTTTTCCCGATGCCAAACCAAACTCAAAGGAAAGTGTTATATGTGCGCAAAAAATAAAAATTTGTAAATGAAATGATGATTCAGTGGTACAAGATTTTATTCTTTGAGGTCAGTTGAAAGACAAAGTGAAATAATTATTGATTCAATCGATAATTGTAATTTTTTTTAATCA
This sequence comes from Lamellibrachia columna, assembly GCA_963662155.1. NCBI lineage: Eukaryota > Metazoa > Annelida > Polychaeta > Sabellida > Siboglinidae > Lamellibrachia > Lamellibrachia columna. Next base: position 34,743,916 of record OY759275.1, on the reverse strand, counting down.
GCTTTCACACTGTGTGTGTCAACTCATATATGTGTTCGATTACTCAGATCCAGGTTATTATTTTCAAATTGCATTAGTCAATCAATCTGTACCAGTTCATCATAGCAAATATATTCTATAACTGTACATACATGTATTTTATTCAGTTCAACTTTCAACAGTGTTATATTTAAAAAATAATATACATTGACACTAGTTGACTCGTTTAATAAGCTATATCAACCATGTATAGACAGCGCGGCCAGCTTCAACAGTGTTCTTGGTAACGGGGACGGAGATTGCTGGTGGCAGATATAGGAATACCTAACGCGCCTCACTATAACAAGGCTCGACTGTAGTTAGATTTTTTGCCATGAAAGTGATTTTCCTTGCATGGAAGTTCTTTGAATAAAAAACTTTTTCTACATCGTAGGAATCAAAAACATTTTTCTTAGGGAATCACAAAGGCCAACTTACAGTTCTCTGTAGATCGCGGATGTTGAGGTGTCGGAGCAGAAGGAAGGACAAGAAGGCCCCGGTGAGGGAGCTCGGTTCACCACTGTTGTCTTCCCCGTCATCCAGGCCTGAAACATGCTTCCCACTCTGTCACACAAGTGTCACACAGGCGTCACAAAGGGGCAAAGATATGTACCTTGTCAAGTAAGACTGTGTCCTGACTGAATGTAGTTTCTAAACTATGACAGTGAGTTTTGGTCATTGATTATGGGTCGTGGTATATCTACATGTCCATGAGTGGGTGACAGCAAAATGAAAAAAAATTCCGACAATTGTTTTGTCATATGCTAAAACAATTCAACATTATTCAAACATCAAGTCGACTGATTTTCTAGTTCTGATTCTAATCTAATTTGTTAAATATTTACAGGCTAGGATTAGGCATGCATCATCGTGGGTACTGGATTATTCTGCAAACAGTTTGTCCACAAATCTAACAGTCTTAGTTTAAAACTCCATCCTCAACTGATTTTGCCTAATTCTAATCCAGGTCGTTGATGTCCAAATATGTAGTGTGTAAATAGTCAAAGTAGCATCCACAGTGAATTTAATGAAAAAAATGCATATTTTTGTTCAAATGATTGAAAGAATTGACTTCAGTCATTAGATCTGGTATTGGTCCAAATAGTGGATATCCAAAATAGTAAACATTGTGTGGGTCAATGTTGATCATGGATGTGACTTCCATCCTCTCGCTGGTCACATGACAAAGTTATAAAATTTCATCAAAGGTGAAATTCATTTTCAGCGTTTCTATTTTCACTTGAATTAAAATTTGATAAAAAAACGTTAATAATTTAATAGTTTGTCTGATGATTTCTCAAAAACTACATATAAAAGTTGCGCAAACAGGCCAGCATGTTGCAGTGGATACATGGTAGGTTTAATTTTTCACAATATGAATTTCAAATGAGACTAGCAAAAAAATCGAATCAAGGATGGCATTTAAAGAATAAAGTGGATGTCAACAAATGTAGTTTTATATTATCCACCAGAGGCGCCACATGTTATTTCAGGTAAGCTCTGTTTGTTAACCCCTCAGACATCTAAGGTACCAGATTGGTTCCACATAAATGTGAACCTGCATAATGTTGAATAAAAGTAACTTCATGTTTACCACAGCGTAGCGTAATTGCTGTACCATGCAGGGCAGTAAGAATAATTTATACTGTGCCCAAAAAAACACAATAAAATAACACATAAACTTTTACTGAGTCACATATTTCATTAATATCATTCTCTATGTTTATGTTTTTGCTTTTGGTTCAGGACAAATTTAATAAAGTAACATGTTGATCGACACAGCTCAGCCAGGCAGGCCATCGATGCGATCACCCACCGAGCATCTGGACTGTGCGTTTGTAGTCATAGCTGTCACGACGTTTCTTCATCGATGATGACTTCTCCCGTGCAGTTACACTCTTGTCAGGTTCCCGACTGTCCAGCTCGGCCAGCGCCTGGTCAATCTTGTCGTCCTGTCTGTGTTCATCAACAATGACAACTTGTAAAGTCATCCAACTAATGGAGAAAACTTATCAGACAATCTTTCAACAGTAATATATATATATATATATATATATATATATATATATATATATATATATATATATATATATATATATATATATATATATATATATATATATATATATATATATATTTTCCTCAGGCAGACATATGCATACAGTCATACATCAACCGCAGCCTGATCTGTAGGCACCTGTTGTCAAAGTGTCGAACTAAACATTTTACTATAATTTTTAAAACTACTTCCTTAATTTGAATTTTTTACTCATCCTATTTTAGACACATTTCGCAAAAAAAATGTCACCTACCAAATTTGAACAACAATAAATAAATCATTGGTTAGGACCAATTTTTGTATAGCCCTGACGAAGTCACTGGGCAAACTATATAATTAGTTTTGGTCCAACTAAACCAAAATAAATAGGCAAAGAGGTGATGTTTAGCCTACGACTACGACAAGGCTAGTTATACTTTCCCAAGTTATCCGATCTAACATTCAAAGTCAATTTGTTCAATGATTTTAACAAAAGGACATGTTTTTGTTAAAGCAAAACAAAAGTCATGGTTTGGGGCTATGCACCTAAAAGCGATAATAAAAAATAAATACGTACAACTGAAATCAAGAATATCATGCCAGTGGTTTACTCAGAATGTGTTCTAAAAGTTGGAGAAACCAGTGTGTGTATATCATTTATTCGTACACAATAGTTTAGGTACAATTGAATAAAACAAAAAACCATTGGCAGCCTGCTTAACAAGTGCAGAGTGCGTTAATCATGTTGTTAACATCGTTTTTTGTAAAACCGGGTAAGTCAATCTCGTTATTGGATACACGCAATAATTCGAGTATGCACCGAGCAATTCCTGTCAGCTGTGGTAATTATGTTAACCAGCACAACCGATAAGCGCATGTGCTGTTCTATAAAACCAGGGGAACCCAGACTAAAGTGACGTATTAACGGAGGCTTGTACATACAGAACAATGTAAAATCTCAAACAAACGTGTTATTTTGCCAGAAAGAAGACTAGTTTAGGCCAAAAGCCAAAATAAATATGTTACATAAGTTGAGTTTGGATGCAAATAGCATGGCCATATCCTATTGGCAAGAATAACAATAGGTGTATACAAATATATTTTCATTTGGCGAGCGAATATTGCCAGAATACCACACTTGTGACATAGTGTTATCTAACAGTCTGGCGCGGCCCGTGACATTAAGATCATGTGTGTTCAACAAGGTTTACATAGTAAACCACTGGCGTGATATTCTTAATTGTAGTTACAAATGGTTATGTTTTACTAACATAACTGGGTCACTTACTTTGAGAATAGTTCTTGGTCGTTTACTTTGAGAAGAGTTCTGGGTAGCCTACTTTGAAAAGAGTTTTGGATTGCTTACTTTATGAAGAGTTCTGGATCGCTTACTTTGAGAACAGTTCTGGGTCACTTGCTTTGAGAAGAGTTCAGGGTCGTTTACTTTGAAAAGAGTTCTGGGTCACTTACTTTGAGAAGAGTTCTGTATCGCTTACTTTGAAAAGAGTTCTGGGTAGCCTACTTTGAGAAGAGTTTTGGATTGCTTACTTTGAGAAGAGGTTTGGGTAGCCTACTTTGAGAAGAGTTTTGGATTGCTTACTTTGAGAAGAGTTTTGGATTGCTTACTTTAAAAAGAGTTCTGGGTAGCCTACTTTGAGAAGAGTTTTGGATTGCTTACTTTGAGAAGAGTTCTGGATCCCATACTTTGAGAAGAGTTCTGGGCTGCTTACTTTGAGAAGAGTTCTGGGTTGCTTACTTTGAGAAGAGTTCTGGATTGCTGTAGATTTTCTTCCACAGTTTCTCCGTTGTGTTGGAGTTGCGAGGGTATGGAAGCAGGTTGACTGGCATCGGTTTGAGCGGCTCCTTCACCACGCCCTCGTGCTCCCGAAGGGCGTCTATCACCCTCTGCAAGCAGCAGACAGACAGAGTTATAATAAATAACAAACAATAGCTATATATATAATAAATAAATAATAATTAATTAAATAAAAAATTAATATAATAATTAATAATAATAATAAATACATAAATAAATTAATAAATTAATTAATAAATATACAATAAATAAATAATAAATACATAACAAATAAACAAACAATAAATAAAAAAATAAATAAAAAATAGAATAATAATAAAAACAATAAAAATTATTGTAATTAATAATAACTAAATAAATAAATAATAACTAAATAAGTGACTAGTAAATATATAAATATACTATGTATATAAATACTAAATGAATAATCAATTAGTAAATACTAATACAAATAAATAATAACTTATTCACTCAAAAATATAGGCGATGTTGCAACTAACTGGAATGGCGGCACTTACCTCAGGGTCTGTCACTTCGAAGAACTTAGACATGACTTGGAAGAGTTCGTCTGTCTTGATGGCTCGCAGTCTTACCATCATCTTCTCCAGCATGAGGTCCTTGCGGGGTCGCAGGCGGACGAAGGGCAGCCAGTTGGCTGTCTGCAGTAGAGCACGACTCGGGGTGTCCGAGCCCCACACTTCTTCCCCGGGCTGTTGGAACAGGGGGCAGGGAAAATCATTATAATAATAGGATTTTATATATAGCGGAATCTACTAAACATAAACAGTTCTACATAAAATAAATATATATTATATAAGTAAACGGTATATCATAGAATAGCTGATTAAAACCCTTAATAAATCTATACAGAAATTATAAAACATTGCAATTATTAATATAAGACAGGTCTTTGAAACACAGGGAAAGTGACACTTTCATGTAATAAGATAGTGACATGGCTAGTTTCGCATAACAATTGCACAGCTGAAGATAGGGTTTCTAGATATAGCTACACTAAAACCTGCCTTAGTGGACACCTGCCCATAATGTACACCTGTCTATAACGGACACTTTTGAAAGTCCTGAATGATTTCCTTTTAGAGAAAAGCAGAACTGCTGTCTCGCCTACAAACGCAAGGTGCAGAAGACTGGCAACGAAAACGTAAATGTCGTTTGCTGGGAGTGGTTCCAGGCGGCATGATCGCAGAACATTCCCCTCAGTGGCCGGATGGTTCAGGAGAAAGCCCTCAAATATGCAAGTTATCTGCAGGAAAGCTGCCGACGTTTCCCCCGTGAGCGTTGATGATTGGAAACAGTGAATTCCATTGATCATCGATGGTTACAAATTCAAAGACGATGACAAGACGGGACTGTTCTACCATGTACTGCCTGACAAGACATTGGCAATCAAGAGTGCAGCGAAGGGAAATGATCGAATGAATGTGTGACCGCTCTGGTGTGCTGCAATGCAACCGGGACAGATTTATAGATATTTTTGTTTTTGTTACATGGTATTTTATTATGCACTGCACCGGTACACCACCGGTACATCACCAGCAGTATATTGATACATCTGACAAGCTTCTTCCGCAAGTTCCTTCCAAATATTTAGTGATATTAACACCACACGCTGTCCATGAAAACAAAGAAACACATTAATATATATATATATATATGATAACTCCTGTGTTTTTTATCACCCAGTGATTTGCACCAATCGCGACAGTACCAACTAGTGAACGTCAATGTAATCATTTATAATATGATGGTGCCACCTACTGAGTATCCACGTCATTAAAGTCTCCTTAACGGACACTTGTCCATAACGAACATAATGTGCAGACCCGACAGTGCAGGTTTCATTGTATCTATATATATCAAATTAAGATATAAAAGAACTGAAATTCAAACAAATCTGACACAATAATTCCTGCAGTATATTAGAAAGATTATTATCATTATGACTTAATAAAGCTGTTGAGAAATAAATTAAACAAAGAAACATAAGCAAATTACTCAATAAAATGCAGATAAAACATGATAAAGCGCAACACCAGACAGCATCAGTCTGATGATCCAATGTAACTGGCAGCAGATTATAAACAAACAAAGAGACAACAACAGACAAGATAAAATAAATTATAGCTTAGATCATCTTCATATCTTACTTATGTTAAGTGTTAAATAAATAATGGATAGGTAAATAAAACAAGTAAATAAAAAAAATATAAATAAAAAAATAATAATAATATAGATAAAAAAAAATAATATAGATAATTTTTTTTTAAATAAACACATGATCACAAACTGTATATTTGCCTACTTATTTTGAAATTACTACTGCAGCATCATTACCATTATTGTCTCAACTCTGTCGTACATCTTGAAAGTTTTCATGTTTTCCTGCCGAGCAAAGACGGTCTTAAATTTCCTGTTTACCACTGCATACAGATCAATCTCCTGCGCTGGGAACTGTAGGTCTGGTATGTTCTACAAAGTGAAAGTAACTGTTATTATTCTGAAAGTGAAAGTAAGGAGAGGGAGGCAAACAATCAGCATGATAGATGTGCAGCATCCATATATATATATATATATATATATATATATATATATATATATATATATATATATATATATATATATATATATATATATATATATATATATATATATATATATATATATATATATATATACATATATATATATATATATCCGTCCCGTCATATATATATATATATATATATATATATATATATCCAGTCACATGACTGAAGTGACTGGCAAGTGATTAAATGAAGTGATTGGGTTGGAGCTACCAGCCATTTATGTATTCACAAGTGGTCAACATGATACCAGAGCACTGTAATGTCTGCTGTTCTAGGTGGAACTTTAACATTTCTGGAGAGGAAATTTCAATATGAATCTTAATAAATGGTGGTGTTCGCTTATTAAGACATGTACACTTAATAGGACATGTACACTTATTAGGACATGTACACTTATTAGGACATGTACACTTAATTGGTTCAATATGGTACATTTGACTGTTAACACACAAAATATGACATGCGGTTCACCAAAATGAGTAATTATGTGGTGCAGATATCTGGTGCAGATATCTGGTGTGTACTCACAAAGTTGATCCCGTAGAGATGAACGAAGAAGTTGAGTTGTGGCTTGAGGGTCTCGAGGTCTGTCACATTCAGTGGCACTGTCACATTCTCCTCTAGACCCCCACCTAAAGCAACAACATGTTGTGTAACCAACACACACACACAAAGTAGTTGTTCTAATCAAACATACTCATAGTCAGTCACTGACTTTTATGCTCTAAGCTGTTTCTTCTAAGATGTTTTTAGAGATTCCCCTTTTGAGCCTGTTTTCCTCATTTGAGCCTGTTTTTCCTATATGAGGCTTTAAGTATATATCCCGTAACTTCCCTCTTTGTCTGTGCAGTGATGGCCAGGTGTAGTTGGTGTCCTTTGTATTACTTGTCATTTTATATGTCAATTTCATTTTAAATAGTCTCTTCTACAAAAATTTCAATTGTATAATAAAACATTTAAGAAATTGGTCAATTATATGTAAACTGTAAACTGTATACCACGCTAAAGGTTTTGATATTGTACTGTTGGTGTCACCCAGTGGACATGTTTTGATATTGTACTGTTGGTGTCACCCAGTGGACATGTGGCTGTAGTTATCATTGATTTCTATTTTGAAGAAACACCTCTAAGCAACTTTTGTCCAATGATTTCAACTGGATTTACACGAGGCGATAAAACTGCATGCAACAAGCTGATGCCATCACAATAACCAAATTGCAGCTTGATCATCCCATGTAAATTGTACATGCAGCGATGTCATATGAAATAGAAATTAACCTATTTTTAAATGAAGTCGTTTTTGGTATATGAAACAGTTTTGACCTTTTCTAATGACGTAGCCATTGCCTCATTGTGGTGAAGATATCGCATCATGTAAACCCATCTATAAACAAATAGTGTAGAGATCTCACCGGTAATTCCTGAAGCAAATGGAACCTGGCTTGGTGAGATCGCATTCAGTGAGATGGCGGTCGGATCAAAGTCAAGTACTGCTGACAATGAACTCGTGCTTTGATATGTGCGACTAAATGTTGAAGATCTATTCTGTAACTATAAAAATGGAATGTTATCTTCAGCTGGCATGATTACTGGTTTTTCTGCATCATAATAAGACTTTAATTTTAAACATGTGACGGATATTTAGGAAGCTGATCAGGCTTAGAACCAAAGGTTTCACGTAGAAAATAATTTGTCTAATGTAAGTTGTATTCATGATTTTTGTTCGTGAGGCTTGGAATGTAAAAAAGAGTGCGTTTGGGACAGACAGGAGCACAGAAGAGAGGAGGAAGTCAAGGAAGTGGGAGAGAGAGAGGACAAGCAACAGGGTGGCATGACAAGGAAGAGAAAGACAGAGAAGAGAAAGAGAGAACAAGGAAGAGAATACAAGGAAAAGAGGACAAGAGAAGACAAAGAAGAGGGAATGAGGACATGGAAGAGGGAGACAGGTCAAGGAAGAGGGAGACAGGTCAAGGAAGAGGGAGACAGGTCAAGGAAGAGGGAGACAGGACAATGAAGAAAAGACAAGGAAGAAGGAGAGAGGATAAGGAAGATGGAGAGAAGACAAGGACGAGGGAGATAGAACAAGAGAGGACAATGGAGAGGGGACAAGGAAGACAGATAGAGGACAAGGAGGAGACATATGTAATATCGTACCTCGAACGTCCTCTTCCTAGAGACTGCGTTTGGATTGAGGATGTCTGTCTTGTATTCTATAGGCATCCACGCCAGTATCTGGTGTCAGACAGTCCACATTAATGACTGTAACACTTGGCAACATAAGCTTTACAACAACTAATACTCAACATATTGTATGTACAACAACTAATACTCAACATATTGTATGTACAAGAAAACACAACTGACCTAACCTTGATCAACAAAAACTGGCGTTTTAGTCAAAATTACATAGCTCAATGGAACGTGATACCTTTGGTATGTGGCCAACATGACACATGGGGTACCACAATTAATGTCACATAATCAGTTTTCTTACGTGACATCAGAAAGATCTTCCATATTTGACATAATGACAGATGAAACCATAATTACACTTTGAAAACTTTGGTAGTGACCATGACAGTAGCTATGACAGTAGCTAGACAACATACAAGTTTTATATTTTATGACTTAAAGCGTTAATTTCATCTCGGGTCAGGGCAGGTTTCATTCGGTGGATGTGTATTGCTTGTTTCACTTTCCCTGTAATAACATCAGTCCATTGATGAAGACTGAGTCAGTTGATCAAAATATTCAATAACACAAAACGTTTCTAGAGAGGTAATTGTCAAACGTCGCATTCCAAGAAACAGGAACACAAAACTACAAAAGAATTACTTGGAAGCTTCAGATTTTGTAATTAACTTCTTAAATAGTACAGTTTCAAATGACAACAAAATACCTAGAATACAGCACAGACATGACCACAGCCTACCTTGATGAACTTATTAAAGGTCTGTAGAGAGTGAAGATGACAGGTAAGCCAGCGTAGGTAGATCAAGATGTCTTCCTCCTCCACGATGTGTTCAGCATTTTCTTTGTTGAGCAGTGCACATTTTGCCTCCCCCAATCTCTCTGCTCGCTTCACGTAGTCGTTGTACTCAGCCATGATCCTCCTGAGCAGGGTAAGGTTCAATCAACCCTAGTATATCAGTACCGCACAGCGCCCAATAGAAGATCATATATTTTCCCCAAAAAATATGATGTGAGAAAAATTAAGATTGATTCAATAAATATATATATATAAGGCATCTAACATTACTTTGACTATTCACACTATGTTAATGATGCATTCGCTGATACTATCATTCCCTGGGCAATAATCCAGTGTTTTATGGTAGCACATGAAACATTTTATAATATACCGTTGAATAATGGTTCAAATTAGGTCCCCAATTTAACAAGTCAATTCTTTTGATGCTATTAACAAAAGTATATATTCTGTTATTAAACTGACTGAATCATCATCATATACGTATTTCATATCATCATCATATACCTATTTTATATCATCATCATACACCTATTTCATATCATCATCATACACCTATTTCATATCATCATCATACACTTATTTCATATCATCATCATACACCTATTTCATATAATCATCATACACCTATTTCATATCATAATCATACACCTCTTTCATATCATAATCATACACCTATTTCATATCATCATCATACACCTATTTCATATCATCATCATATACCTATTTCATATCATCATCATACACCTATTTCATATCATCATCATATACCTAATTCTACAGCCACTGTACTACAGAAACACATAGCTGAGTAGTAAAATGAAGGAGAATTGACCGTACGTGAGCTTGGCCTTGTAACCAATGTACAACTTGTCGATGGTGATCGAGTTTTCAGCAAAGCGCTTCCACCGCAGCATATGCATGTGCTTCGACTGTACCAACTGTTGGATCCGGCACAGGTAAAACTGAAACAACAGCATGAACTGTTGGATCTGACACAGGTAAAACAAATTCAATTGAAACTATTGACATCATTTTAACTATTTGCTTCACAAAAACTACTGAAATAAGTTTAACCACCAAAATAAAATTAAAATAATAAAACTAAAATGTATTCCCCACTTTAATTATATTATAGTTTGTTTACTACATTTTTGGCTTGATGTTTATCTTAGATTTGTTGTTTAGCAAAATTTATTAATTGTAGCAACTGCCCTAAATACATTGTTAAAATTCCCTGTATTCCAGCAACTCTATCAGGTTTGATTTTGTACTATACTAGTTATTTTCATTTTAGACATGTACAAACTTACCAGCTTAGCAATTGACTACACAATGGATACCTTTTGTGATTACTTAACCTTGCTAAATTTTTACATTTTATGTCACAAAAGGGTTGCAGTGGAGACAGACCATGACCCCACCTGGTGGAGAAGGAGAGGCAGACCATCAGTTGAATAGTCATTGCCGAGCGAAATTCTTATCTCGTCACACATCTTCATTGACTGAATGGGCAGCTGCCTTGGCCCAGAGACCTGACGGACAACAAAGAACGCAACATGGAAAGCACATCCAATCAAATCAACACATTACATATTTAAAGGTACACGGTCTGATCATGTTATCATAAAATTATGTTACATAAACGTTATCTATTCTAACAACTTCGCTGAATAAATGTGTTTTGATGAACCAGAATGTTTTAAGTTACTCGATCTAATGATCAAAGTCAATTCATTTGATGATTTAAAAAAACGTACACTTTAATTAAACCAGCTGTGCATATTACTTACAGCTGCTTCACCAATGGTTCAGCCCATCATGAATCCAGTTCACTTATGTCCAGATGTGTAGTGTGTAATTAGTTTAAGTAATGTGCAGTCTGTTTAATAAAAAAATGCCTATTTTTGTTCAAATCATCGAAATAATTTACTTTAGTCGTTCGATCTGGTAAGGATCAATATAGTGGATATCCAAAATGGTAAACACTGTGTGGGTGAATGCTCATCATGGGCATGACTTCTGTCCTCTCATCAATCACATAACAAAGTTATGAAATTTCACCAAGAAAGAAAATAGTGATTATTCAGCATTTCGATTTTAACCTCAGTTAATGCTTGAACAAGCATTAACTAATTTAATAGTTTGTCTGATGATTTCACTGAAACTACATACAAAAGTTGCACAAACAAGCTAGCACATTGTAGTGGATACTGGGTAGGTTAGTTTTTTTGCAAAATTAATTTGAAACGAGATTAGCAAAAAAATCTAATTTATTAAGCACCTTTAAACTATGTAAACATATTACTTAAACTATTCACGTACTACTGATGTGAACATGAATCTCATTCTCAACAGGTTCAATGAATTGTGGAGGTAGCTTTAGATCTGTGGTTCTACTTACCTGTAGTGCTCGTTTCAGTAACTGTTCCCGTTCATTGCGAAAGTGTTTGACATCTGCCGGCAGAGGCTGTGAACTAAATGAAACAAATGGCTATATTGGACATATTAGATTAGATTGGATAATGTTTCTGCTTCACTCTTGTTATTTGCAAGGCATTATGGGCTGTTTGCCTGCCTTTATTGATGTTGTATTTACAGGTTGGTTCCACTTTGTATTGACTGTGGTTTGGGTTTCTGGGTTGTATTCAACCAATAAGTTATAAACAATTGTAGCAATTTGTCACTGAAGCCATGCAGTTATAGATGTAGCATAATGATAATATTATTATTATTATTATGATAATATTTCCCCATTACAGGATTATTATAATTATGATAATCTTTTCCCATTACAGAATTCAATGACATTGTAAAGTACTCATGGCCACTGCACTAGCTGAATGCTTGGGCCATCAACAGGGCAATAATAGGCCCTACTACAGCTGTTGACACTGCTAAATGCCAAGACTCTGTGGCTGTGCATGTGAAGACATGTATTAATTATGGCTTACAAGGTAATACTAACATGATTGGTTATTGGATTTATGTAGTTCTGCTGTGGTCCAGTGGCTTGCATGATCTTGTCAGATAGTGCTAAGTTTCAGTTTTCATGATCTTGTCAGACAGTGCTAAGTTTCAGTAAGCATGTAGTGCCTGAGAGCTTCCATGCTGCTCACAACAAGCTATTGCTATTTTTGGTTTGGGTTGACAAATATAATTTTGTTGTTAATGTGAAACTTTAAAGTTCTCATTTTATAGGATATAGCAAACAATGCCAAGAACAAATTATCTACAGATTGTGTAAATGTTAGCAGCGTGAATATGTTTATTTACGTAATAGAAGAATTACACGGGTTACACATATATGAATTGTTGGATTCTCGATAAGCCAATGACTTCCTTGTCCACTTGCCATCTGGAACTTGTGCCTTGGATGGCAATATTGTTCAATCTTGTTACACTCTAATATTACAAATATTAAATGCAATTCGTCCTCCAGATTTAGTAGCTCAATAAATGCATTCACTGCACATTATGTACCTATTAAGTGCAATACAGTATATTTTACCTGGGATATCTCGGGTTGACAATGCCATAGATCTGTTTATTTTACCTGGGATATCTCGGGTTGACAATGCCATAGATCTGTTTATTTTACCTGGGATATCTCGGGTTGACAATGCCATAGATCTGTTTATTTTACCTGGGATATCTCGGGTTGACAATGCCATAGATCTGTTTATTTTACCTGGGATATCTCGGGTTGACAATGCCATAGATCTGTTTATTTTACCTGGGATATCTCGGGTTGACAATGCCATAGATCTGTTTATTTTACCTGGGATATCTCGGGTTGACAATGCCATAGATCTGTTCATTTTCTTCTATCTTCACTCTGAGTTCGTCCAGTTCTTGCTGTAGTTCTGTCTCCATAGTCTTGATAGTCTCTGAGCTAGATATCTCATAGGGGATGTCTTCTAGGCCTATGGTTGTCGACAGGTTGGGGTAGCTGTAACACCAGATGGCGCTGTCAATTGGAGGTGCAACAATACATCAAACTATCGATAAATCCCAATAGTCAATATGACAATGCAATACTATCGATAGTAAAATTAACCATTGATAGTTGTCGTCAGTAGCACACTGAACTATTGATAATAAGGACAGTCAGCAAAACATATAATAAAATCACTCCTAAAGTGCATAGCATATCAGTCAACATATTCTATGGCATCTCAACTTATAAAAAATACCTTATTTGTAATTATGGACATTCCTGTATTATTTAATAATCGTTACTTTTGTCAATGTTAAAATAGTGGGCACACTTAGTGCCCTGCACGGGACTATAATTTGAGCCCAAGCACGGCCTGCAATTACCAGTTAGAATCCAGACCCAGCCCAGGCCCGCAAAAATTAGTCAGGCCCAGTCTGGCCCAAACTAGAATTTAGGCCCATGCCCAGCCCAGGCCTGGGCCAGGCCCGACCCAGACCGTTAATATTTGGCAGGCTGGGCCCACAAGCCCATGGCCCGCTAAATTTAAAAAAGATAAACCTATTAACTTACAATAAAAACGAAACACAAATAAACTGTAATACATACGTATTGTTTTATTAAATAACATAACAAAAAATAATATATGAAAATTGTATAATGTCTACTAGTCTGCTGTCTACTGTCCGGACGAATATCCTGAAGAGAAATAATCAACTTTTTATTGTCATTACTATTAAGTATTATAACATATTTTTATATATGGCTTTAATTTATTGGCTTACGGTTAGGCCAGGAGATTTGTTTATCTAACCCTAATGCAAACCATAACCCTAATTTAAGTTGTTAATTGAATTAGCTCAACTAAGTTAACTTAATTTAATTAATTAATGTTACCAGTAAGGGCAGTTAATTTGGTATTAATTTATATTTCAATTAAATGTCACCCACTGGCACTGACACCCAGTAGCATTTCCAGCAGGTCTGCAGTCACTAGCCTGACACAGATCAGGTTCAGACAAGTGTGAATTAGTACAAGTGTGAATGAATCAGTACTGGGGAAATAGTAGACACTAAACAGTAGACACTAATTGACACAATTGAAAAATACCAACTACCAACTGGGGTGGGCATTGGGCAGTGGCCAGTGGACAGTTGCCATTGGGTAGGTCCTTCAGGCAGGCAAGATTTGGAGGGAAGACAATAGAATGTCCACTGGTAGTGTCAAAGGGTGACACATTGATGGTTAATCATGGCTTGAATGCTTCTGCAAATATGTCTAAAGTTAACATTTGGGGCTGACTACTTCCAGCCAAGTGAACTTATGGGTCATTAGATTGCAAAAGGTTACATTCATGCAAAAAATATGCATCTGTAACATCTGTGTGTACTATGTAGTAGTAATATGTACTGTATAATGTGTGTATTGTGTATGCAATATTATGCATTCTATTATCTGAAATGTCTCTATTAAAAGAATGCACATTATTAAATTTATACCATTTGAATTCCCATTGTTGAAGAGAGGTTAAACTACATTCCAATATATAAAGCACTGGTGTCATTCATAATTCCATGTAAGGTCTCAATTTGCAACTATGTGATACTAATGAAATAATTTTAAACATTCATTAACCAGAAATACAATTTATAATCAGTTTTTATTAATATTAAAATAAAAAAATCTGGGTTTTGTATTAATATTTTTATTAGGTCCAGGCCCAGCCCACTCACACTAGGCCCCGGCCCGGCCCAAGCCCAATGTGCATAATAGTTTTTCAGCCCAGGCCCGGTTCGGCAATATGTAGGCCCAGGCCCCGCCCGCCCCTACAAAATTTTGTAGAGGACTAGCTCGGCCAGCGGGCTGGGCTTGGAACCAAAGCCCGGCCCATGCAGGGCACTGCTGACAGTAACTAGATACAGCCACACGTCCTCATGCCATATTTGTCAATATATTTCTACAACTGATAAAGTTGATTTTTTTGGGTGGCTCCCATGCTATTGATAGACTCCCTGGCTTCTATGTTTATATATAATATATATACGTAATAATAATTGATATTTTGTCAGAATACATACATCTGCCTCCGAGTCTTTGTTATGGTTGGATAACAAAATTACCTTGACAAAAAGATAGCATCCTATCTTAAACAGTATCAGTTTAAAGGCATTTATAACTGCCCTGTTCCATCTATGGTTTCCACATATGGTAAAAGAAACATTGATTTTTAATAAAGGCAAGAGGCCCATGATAAGGAGTAATTAAACGTAGGTTTGTCAATAATTTAGTCAGATATTACGCAGGGAACAACACGTTTTCTTCAGTTTGCTATATGGGTCATTAAATTTTCAGGAAATATCAAAAGTTTATAATTTTTTAAATGTGCATAGTCCTTTATTAGGTAAACAACATTAACATTTCAGGATATTGTTCTGTCTCATCTAATTTATATTGAATTTGAAGCTGAAAGTTACTGTTCTGCCCAATGGCGTTTTCTCCTATAAAAACAAGTTGGCCAAAAATATCCAAAATAAATGTGGAAGATCATCCTGAAATTTTAATATGTTGTTTACCTAATAAAGGACAATGCACAGTTAAGAAATGGTGATCATTGGACTTGTCCCACATTCTCATTTTGGGTGCTGAAATTTGTAAAATATAGAAAAAGTTAAAGCCTGAATTAGTCTGAAAGTATGGCAACTAGAAGCCTACTGAATTAATAGTTTATTGCCAGTCTCCCTGACAACAGATGGTGGCAATTTGGACATTGTACTGTAACACAACAATAAAATACAGACTGTTGAAATACTTCTCTGAAATGTTTTAAATGTTCTTTTCCATTTTCGTGCACCCGGTATACCCATTGTCATTTGCCCTATTAATCTTGAATTTTGCATAGGAAATCTGTTCTAATATGTCTATTTAATCAGCAAATTTCACACATGTAGCTTGTAAACTTCTCAAGTAATAAGTACCTTAAAACAGATAAAATAAAGGCTGCACTTTTGGGTGCTTACTCCTTGTTCACGCTATAGAGTGTTACAGACACAATTTGTATGCAAATAATTAGTTTTGTGCAGAAGTGCTCACATATAGCTACTTATTCATTGGTTAAAATTTAAGCAAATTATGAGACATCAGCATTATGACACAGAATGACCCATATCTACAACACCGCCAGACTTAATTAGTCTAATCTAGTTACCCTTATAGTCCCCAATAGATTTATCATCTCTTGTTCCATGTACCGCATAGACCCCAATAGATTTATCATCTCTTGCTCCATGTACCGCATAGTCCCCAATAGATTTATCATCTCTTGCTCTATGTACCGCATAGTCCCCAATAGATTTATCATCTCTTGTTCCATGTACCGCATAGTCCCCAATAGATTTATCATCTCCTGCTACATGTACCGTATAGTCCCCAATAGATTTTATCATCTCTTGCTCCATGTACCGCATAGTCCCCAATAGATTTATCATCTCCTGCTCCATGTACCATATAGTCCCCAATAGATTTATCATCTCTTGCTCCATGTACCGCATAGTCCCCAATAGATTTTATCATCTCCTGCTCCATGTACCATATAGTCCCCAATAGATTTATCATCTCTTGCTCCATGTACCGTATAGTCCCCAATAGATTTATCATCTCTTGCTCCATGTACCGCATAGTCCCCAATAGATTTATCATCTCTTGTTCCATGTACCGCATAGTCCCCAATAGATTTATCATCTCTTGTTCCATGTACCGCATAGTCCCCAATAGATTTATCATCTCTTGTTCCATGTACCGCATAGTCCCCAATAGATTTATCATCTCTTGTTCCATGTACCGCATAGTCCCCAATAGATTTATCATCTCTTGCTCCATGTACCGCATAGTCCCCAATAGATTTATCATCTCTTGTTCCATGTACCGCATAGTCCCCAATAGATTTATCATCTCTTGCTCCATGTATCATATAGTCCACAATAGATTTATCATCTCTTGTTCCATGTACTGCATAGTCCCCAATAGATTTATCATCTCTTGCTCCATGTACCGCATAGTCCCCAATAGATTTATCATCTCTTGCTCCATGTACCGCATAGTCCCCAATAGATTTATCATCTCTTGTTCCATGTACCGCATAGTCCCCAATAGATTTATCATCTCTTGCTCCATGTACCGTATAGTCCCCAATAGATTTATCATCTCTTGCTCCATGTACCGCATAGTCTCCAATAGATTTATCATCTCTTGTTCCATGTACTGCATAGTCCCCAATAGATTTATCATCTCTTGCTCCATGTACCGCATAGTCCCCAATAGATTTATCATCTCCTGCTCCATGTACCATATAGTCCCCAATAGATTTATCATCTCTTGCTCCATGTACCACATAGTCCCCAATAGATTTATCATCTCTTGCTCCATGTACCGCATAGTCCCCAATAGATTTATCATCTCTTGCTCCATGTACCGCATAGTCCCCAATAGATTTATCATCTCTTGCTCCATGTACCGTATAGTCCTCAATAGATTTATCATCTCTTGCTCCATGTACCGTATAGTCCCCAATAGATTTATCATCTCCTGCTACATGTACCGTATAGTCCCCAATAGATTTATCATCTCTTGTTCCATGTACCACATAGTCCCCAATAGATTTATCATCTCTTGCTCCATGTACCGCATAGTCCCCAATAGATTTATCATCTCTTGCTCCATGTATCGTATAGTCCCCAATAGATTTATCATCTCTTGCTCCATGTACCGTATAGTCCTCAATAGATTTATCATCTCTTGCTCCATGTACCGCATAGTCCCCAATAGATTTATCATCTCATGCTCCATGTACCACATAGTCCGCAGTGCGCATGTGCGAAGGCTTCGATGTGTGTCTATTAGTTTATCGTAAGAGGCACAAGCTGTCTTGGATGAGCGGATGCACAAACTGCATGCATGTCACGCTCGTGCAACTCCACAGCAGGCAACACTTGGCAAAGGAACAGATTCAGCACGTCTACCAAACCAATTGACGTTCGATTGATACGCGACAAGAACGCATGAGACAGACACTGAAACAGCGCGTTTGTTTTTAAATTTTTTTACTGCTAGACAAATATAATTCGCCCACCACTCGATTCGATTAAATATACTAAAACAATTCTAAAAACTGTATAACTAAGTATGATTACAGGGGTGTGAGTTTAGAAAATGACTTCAATCGATTGCAATTACATTTGCATGCGATCATGATTACAAACATGAATACATTCAAGAATATAACTGACATTATAAAATAAATATAACCCTGATTATTAGTGTCGCAAATGTTATTCAAGACAAAATCAAACACAATATTAGAATACCGTCACTGTGCATGCATTAGATACAAAATTAAGAGAAAAGCTTGCTTGCATGATAGTTAGGACCTGGGCAATGGAAATATGCACCAGGCATGTTTTTGATATCATTGCGATATGTATTTATTACGTCATTCCGATATGTTTGAGATGTCATTGCAATATGTTTGTGACATCACTGCAACGGCTCAAACTGCTAGATTTCTAAATTGGTCATAAAAATATTTTTTATTTGTAACATTATTAAAATGTAATAAACAAGCATAATAAACATGTATTCTGTGTACATATAATCATTATTATATGTATATCAGTAAATAGCACTAAAATCGTGCATGAATTGATATCACCCACTAGTTACGAAAAAAGTACAAATGATTCAGCATGCATCCACACATGGCGCGAGATAAACTGACAAGTCCACTTGCTAGTTACTGATAGACGTTTTCTTTAAACATGAATTACTTAAATTTGAATAAATTTGTATTATGTATCATACTCCAAACAGCCCAATCTTGAGCTAACACAGGAGACCACTTGAGACTTGAGAACACAGGAGTTTGGACCAACAGCTTTTAGTGACTCTTCCAAAAGACACAGATAATGTGAGGTGAACGAAATTGCCCAAGCTTCGAAACGGCAGAGGTGGAATCAAACCACCGTCTTTTCGATTGACAGGCAGGTGCTCTAAGCATTACATCACCGCTCCCCTTAGTAGTAGTATATTAGTAGTAGTATATTTGTGTGTGAGGCCCGGGCAGGGCTGGGTCCAATTATGTAATTGTAATTGATTACAGCAAAATTGTGTAATTGTAATTTATTATGGTTTCAAAATTTTGCTGTAATTGTTATATTTTGTATAATTGAAAATTTATTTCAATTACAATCAATTACAGTACGTTTTATATCACAAACTACCTGAACGAATTGTCACTAAAAATATAATTTAAGTCTCATATGAGTTGAAAATCAAGACTAATAATAACACCTGCTTATATATTTATATTTCAGTTACAGTATTCACTGTCTGGTGGGTACTGGTCCATGGTGCTAGTGGTGGGTAGCCTTAGCAATTAGCCTTTTCAATAAGTTGGTAACAGCCAGGAAGCAATAAACAATGCACAGACATTGTCAGACAAAGGCTAAGCTGGTATTCAAATAACACTGAAAGACCTGTAGCCTGATATTGCTTCAGAAAATATCAGCTCTGTGAAACATTGCAGAGTTAGCAAACCAATTACACCCCTTGTGTTGTGGAGGACTGGAGACAGGTCAGGTGGCAAGGACCGTTTATATGGCCTCTCTCCCCATTCCCAAAACAAAGCAAAGGGCAGACCAATTAAGAATGTTAGCTTAGAGTAGGAGCTACAACCTCAAAGTAAACACATCATACCCTATTATTAGTATTTTCCAAAGAAAAATGTAAGAAATGCACACAGAAAAATGTCTATAAAATTAGAAAAGATGCTTAGAGAAGAACTACAAAAAAATATTGTATTATGGCCTGTGGGATTTTTATCAAATTTTCACATTTTTGTATTTTGTCCCTGTGGGGTTTTGTTCACTTTTCATATTTTGTGATTTTGTCTATAAGGAATATGTCCTGTATGTATACTGCATTGTATTTTGATATAACAAAATATGTTTTAAACTGCTTTCTTTTTATTTAGTATAATTCAAAGTCACAATTCAACAAAATGTACAAACATTACCGTTATATTTGTTTATCAATTGTGTAAAAAATATTTAAATTCAGCAAAACGTGCAAAAATACATAATTAACAAATGCTGAATATATTTGGTTCCGCATAATATAATTGTAATTGAAACAGTGTAATTGTAATTGATTTGGACAATTATGACTGTAATTGTAATTAAAAATTATGACTGTAATTGTAATTAAAAATTAAATGTAATTGTAATTGATATAATTTTGTGTAATTGGACCCAGCCACAGTGAGGGTGTGCTTATATATCTGTTTGCAATCATAATTCACACGATATAGCGTGGGCCAAAATAACTGTTCTTGGAATTCTTCTACTATAGTTTGGGCCAAAACGACCCTAGCTGAATTCAATACCAACACGGAATTCTCTGAAGTGGGCCGTACCATCCATCTGTGTGGGCCGAAGCGGCTGGGCTGAACCATCCATCTGTGTGGGCCGAACCCATCAATGACCAAACCATCTGAGATCCAGACCCTGGCATGCGCCTGGCCCAGCCCAAGACTCAAGACAAGGACAGATAAACAAGTTTATACTTTTAAGATTTTTTAGTTTACTATAACTGTCACTATAACTGTGGGGCACGGTGGTCGAGTGTGGGGCACGGTGGTCGAGTGTGGGGCACGGTGGTCGAGTGTGGGGCACAGTGGTCGAATGGTAGAGCGTCAGACTTTTCGGTCGAAGGGACCTGGGTTCAAAACCACCTCCGTCGTTTTGAAGCTTGCGCAACTTCATTTACCCCACTTTGCTTGTGTCTTTCGGAAGAGACAGTAAAAGCTGTTGGTCCCTTCTGGTGCCTATGCCAGAGGAAGTAAAAGACCCCACACAGGGAAATGGAAAATACCTGCTGTGGACTCACTAATTCTAGAAAAGGAAAATTCTGAAAATAAACAACTCCTACGACTATGTTAGCTCAAGACAGAGCTGTTTGGAATTAATGTCATGTCATAAGTCAAGTCACTTCAGTTATAAAACAATTTTATAATAACACGTCAAGATTTGTATTACCTCTGTTCGCCATCGATGCCGGTATGCATGATGAGTTCTGGGTCGATATCTGGATCTTCCACTGTCACTGGACTGACACTGAGAGACGCCATTGTAGCTTGCAGTGACACTTCTCACGACACGACGCACTCCGATTGCAAGTGGCTAGAATCGAGGAACGCTTGGGTTACTCAGACATTTTCATTTGCCCGCCTTGCTAGCATGCACCATACGAAATCCTGAATATTATTGCATGTCCATTAAAACGCGTTACCTCGTAAACGATTGCGCAATCAAATTGTAAATAAACAATATAAACTCGAGGTTGTAGTTATATAGGCGATTCAAAAGTTGTGTATGTCCACCATGATGATTCACCCCAGCAACTACGAAACTGAGGCTACCGAAAAGTGTCAAACAAGTGCCCGCTCTTACATTATTACCGGGCAGTAGACCGCACATTGATGGAACGTCGCAA
Organism: Lamellibrachia columna; assembly: GCA_963662155.1. Lineage (NCBI taxonomy): Eukaryota > Metazoa > Annelida > Polychaeta > Sabellida > Siboglinidae > Lamellibrachia > Lamellibrachia columna. The sequence goes on along the minus strand of OY759275.1, from coordinate 34,721,964 downwards.
TATTGTTTTCGATAATGTTATATTTTAAGATTTGCATCAAATAAAAAATCCCTTAAGCCATTTACTTTATGCATTTATTAAGTATCTAGTATAATTCAAACATTAACAACACTTAAATATATTGTTGATTTTATATTACAATAATACATAATACTTTTATTCTTTAAGCTGTTGTATGTTCAATGAATTCGCTTTAGCAGTTGTAGTACTGTATGCAGCAGATATATACTTGACATGGTACGAGGAGAGAGAAAACTGATGGAGGTTATCAAACACAGACAGACAAAAATGACTGGGATACGTCATGAGAAGTGATGCCAGGGCTTTCGAATCTGGCAACGGAAGAGAAATTACAGGAGAAAACAACAAGGTCAAGGGTGAGAAAGTTTCCGCCCATGAATATACTGGTAACTGTGGACACACAGGATGTGCCAAATGTACCTAACTGACAGAGAGCGCCACTCTGCGGATTAAAGCAAAGTACCCGCGCAGGGTAAACATTTTATTTATCGCCTTCGTGGATGCCTTTGGGCGGTTTTCAGGGTTAGACTGGGCTTCGTTTGACTGACAAACTGGCAACATAGGTTGTGTACTGGCATGCCCAAGTATTGCTTCGACAATTTGCCGATAACGTGCATGGGACCTTTGTAGATTACATTGTTGACAATGCTAAAAATAGTCCGTGCAACAAGTAGATCATTGTAGTAGATATTGGCCTAGCTCTATTTCAGCGTTGAGTACATCATTATGATCCCAAAATATCGATGTCCAACATGCCACGAAATTGTTTTAATTGGGAAGAACTTATCAGCTGTTTCGTTTAGCGCCGTAGGCCCTACCTCTATATATTTTATACATCGTTTAGTTTCCTCTTATATTTTATAAGATGCTGAATCGAGCGCATGCAAGCAGTTTTTACAGTTTTGTGTCATGACCAAAGATACTAGAGAATATAAGATATATAATATAAGATCTTTGGTTATGACCGCCGAAACGCCACCTGGTGAATACGGAGTTGCTGAAGTTGAACACCAAAATAAAGTTTCATTCAAGAACCAAGCAGAGGGGTCTGAGGTTAAAATTATAACATAATTATGTTTTATGTTGTCGTGCATCGTCGTTTTGAGGTCACCCCTTATCACGGAGTTGTCTTTCGATTGGCATAAACAAACACTGTACCAACACAAATAGACATTATCGGTGATAAGACAAATTTAAAATGTTCATCGATAAACATACCCTTTCCACACAGCGCTGACGCATAAATTAATGATAACATGCACAATTATATTATTTTGTTTAAGGTATATAAGGCATTTGAACGACACAAAGATAACTGATTTGAAAACCGAATGAATATATTAGGATATTTCTAACTAAAATCTAACACGTTTTATTGGTTAAATACCGTTTTTATTTTAGACTAAACAAATCTTCTAAAATTAATATCTGTAGGGGTTATTTACAACCATGTATGTATCTCAGGCGATACATGTAGGAGTCAGACCACAGTAGAGAATTGCTTTGGTAGCCATGTTAACGTTTTGTCTGATTATAAGAAAACCTGACCATCAAAAATTCTGGAAAAAAAATGTGCTGCAACTGCCATCATCTCATTGACATACTCACCAACTTTCATCAAAATCACATACCCCCAGCTCTTTTAAAATGCCCCCACGTGCGATGCCCGTCAATATAAAAACAAAATAGCCGTGTATTCATGCGCCCACGTGGCCTATAGCAGAAAAATTCCCATAAATCCCTCCGCCAGTTAAACTCTAAAAAAATGCACTATTTCACAGCCAATAGCTTCTATAAACAAACCTGTGAATATTCCTGCTCAAAGGCACTCATGTCACATAATATGAAGTTATTAAGTTTACAATTCACAATTTCACGTGCCCTACATTCGTGTGGTCTTACCCCTGTAGTCATTTGGGATATATCGATCTATATTCGTGGACACGAATAGCCCGCGTTGTGTAAACATACGCCTATTTGAGGACAGCGCGGTCAGTGTCGAGAGGCTGCTGTTGAGATTGCATTTATCTGGTTACTACTGATGACACGACAACGTCCGGGCAGGAATGCCGATAACGACACGACGGCCATGATAAAGACACGGCGGCCATAATAAAGAACACCGAGTAAAGAACACTGCCTTCATTCCGTAGGTAAACCTCCAAACGTACGTGTCATGGGAAGTCTGCTGAACGACGATGACCGTCGCCGGCTGCTGTTGCCGTGCGGCGAAGAGGAAAAGTCGTACGGCACGTTGCCGGCCCCCAGCGACGACCCAAAGGTGGTCGTGTATGCCCGTCGTTGGTACTACCTCGCCGTCTTTTCTTTCACCTGCTTCACGTATGGCATGCACGCCAGTGTCTTCAGTCCGGTCGCGCACTCCTTTGAGCAGGCCTACGGCTGGACGAACGCCGACGTCGCGACTGTCCTCAACTGGCCGAACCTCGTCTATCTGGGCATGTTCCTGCCGTTCGCTTGGATCCTCGAGAGTCGAGGCCTGCGCGCCGCCTGCCTGCTCGGCGTCAGCTTCCTCGTTCTCGGGTCAGGTTTACGTTGCGTCTACATCACACCAGCCGCGTGCTACTGGACGATGCAGTTCGGCCAGGCACTCATCGGACCGACGTCTTGCATCGTGTTCGCGGCGCCGTCGTGCATGTCGGCGACGTGGTTCCCAGCTCACCAGCGCACGACGGCGACGGCTGCGTCGGCCATATCGATGGCACTCGGCGGCGCGACGTCCTTCGTGCTCGGCCCGCTGCTGGTGCCCGTGCACGTCAACGCGACGACCGGCAACGATTCGACGCCGTCGACGGACGGTCTCGACGACATCCGTCGCAGCATCTCGCTGCTCCTCTACGTCAACTTCGCGCTGGCGGCCGTCGCTTTCATTCTCGTCGTCGTCCACTTCCCGGCCCGACCACCGCACCCGCCGAGCGCGTCGGCAGCCGTCATCCGCACCGACTTCCGACAGGCGCTGCCGGCGCTGCTGCAGAACCGCCGCTTCCTCACCCTCGGCTTCATCTTCTCGCTCACGAACGGCGTCGCGTTCAGCTTCATGGGCTTGCTCGACGTCGACCTGAAGGCGGCCCACGTCCCGAACGACCAGGCGGTCACCGGTTCGCTCATCATCGCCGCCGTCTTTGGCACGTGTATTTTCAGTCTGGTCATCGCTACTGTGGCCGACCGGTGGTCGCGGTACATTAAGGCCATCCTCCTGAGTCTGTACGTCGGCGGCGCCGTCATGTTCCTGTGGTTCGCCCTCGTCGTCCAGGGCCTCGTCGTGTCCAACCTCGGCTCGCTGTACGTGTCGTTCGTCGTCGGCACGATCTTCATGAACGCCTCCCTACCGCTCTTTTACGAGCTCGCCTGTGATAGTTGCTACCCGACACCGGAGACGCTCGCAAACGGCATCCTCAACGCCATGAGCAGTCTGGCGTCGATGGCCTTCCTCGGCATCCTCATGGCGCCCGGCGTCGGTACTGCCTGGATGAACTGGTCCATGGTCGGCGCCTGTCTCGTGTGCGTGCCTATCCTCGTGCCTTACAAGCAGCGCTACGGACGTCTCACTATAGACACGCAAACACTCGGCTCGTCCAATGACGACATCACGGCGTGAACACTACGGTTGCCTCGTTATGGACACGTGAACACTGGTCCCATCTAATGACGACATTTCGACGTGAACACTGCGGGCGCCTTACTATAGACACGCGAACGCTCGGCCCGTCAAATGACGACGTCTCGGCGTGAGCCGTACGTGAATGTGACGCACGTAAAACGGGTAAATGTAATGCGTGTAAATAATGTCAAACGACACACACGTGAAACGGGTAAATAAACATATTAGCGTCGAACGCATAAAGTTAGGTTTTAGGGTTCATCTCCCGGTGAGTCGGGTTTAAGGTCGTATTGCCCGGGTAGATGTTTAACTGTTTTAGCCGTAATTTTAAAGGCTGTGATATTCATCATTCCTGTGCTAAAACAGCTGTGATATATCGTGACTAGTTGGTGGTGTTCGTGTGTGTAGCCTGTAACCCAAAGGGAGCTGTATTTAGGTAAAATGGATGCTTTTGTACATATCGGCATTCCTCATAGTTAACTGAATGAAAGTCGGTTTTCCGTTAGGTAATCGTTCACTTTGCCAACATACACACGTAGCATCACAACATACACACGTAGCATTACAACATGCACACATAGCATTACAACATACACACATAGCATTACAACATACACACGTAGCATTACAACATACACACGTAGCATTACAACATACACACGTAGCATTACAACATACACACGTAGCATCACAACATGCGTGTGTTGAAAGCATCAAGGATAGGAAATAGTGTGTCTGTGAACATATTTCGCGATTTAACGATTTAAAGAATCTCAAGTGAGCTGCGTTTGCAGAATATTAGTTGCCCGGAAGTAACGGGGATCATTCTTAGCAACTCGTTTGATTGGTTGATGCGGTAACTGAAATAAAATTCAGTGGCCTGTTTGTTCACGTTGTATTGTATATAGTATTATGCTTCTTGTATTTGTATGAACTGACATTTTAAGGCCGTAGGCCAGACATGTAAGCAGCTGACTGTATCATATCTTGTGTGGATTTGCATTAGATACGAAGCGTGTATTATTACTGTAAATATAAATAAATATATATATATATATATAAATATATATATATATATATATATATATATATATATATATATATATATATATATATATATATATATATATATATATATATATATATATATATATATATATATATATATATATATATATATATATATATATATATATATATATTTATTTATATATATATATATATATATATATATATATATATATGTGTGTGTGTGTATAATAAAACTATATACTACTATGATGTAGGTAAACACTGGTCATGCCGTTCTTACGTTTTGATATTCCCAGTGTGATATTCACTCGATTCTATAGGCATATAACTCCAAAAAGTCCTACATTACGGTCAAAAGATGTCAGCACTATTCGATTACCGGACTGTCGACGTATTCGCCTGTCCTGGGGGGGGAGCAGCTGTCCTGGGGGGGGAGCTGTGGTTAGAACGTCGGCCTCTTGTTCAATAAGAGCGAGGTTCGAGTCCTTTTATATTCTACTTCATTTCTTTAAATTTCTCGTGGCTACTACACACAATCCCACTTCGGCGAGGACGTTTTGTATGATCGTGAAGCTCAAATTTTAATATGAACAGCTTATCGCTTCGACTGTAACCGTTTTGTAGCCAGATGGCCGCGGTGATGTGTGGCTCCATCTGTCTCGAACTTCTTAAGCTAGAGATTGAGAATAGGCCCTGGTGAGCGTTTTACCCCCCCCCCCCCAACTCTCCTACTCTACGCAAGTTCGATTTCACACTTGGGTGAATCATTTTGTGAACGATCAAATTACTGGCGCAACAATTAATGGCTTTCCACGTACATTACAAGTGTACAGCTGTACGTGTGTACGAGTCAATGAGTGAATACTTTAAATAATATACATCGGGCTTTTTTACAAAAAGAGTGCGTATTTTTGCTAAAAAAAATCATCGACATAATTGACTTTAATCGTTAAATCGGGTAACTTGCGAAAGTTTGTCAGTTTACCTTGTTATAAATATACAGCGGCTTAGCTTTTTGCCCTTTTCGTCTGTTTTCGCTTGGGCCTAGTCGAAAATAAGTTAATTATTTATCCGATGATCTGATACAAAATGTTTACAAACATGCATGTCACTCGCATAGTGGATCAAACATCTAGCATGTCACTCGCATAGTGGATCAAACATCTAGCATGTCACTCGCATAGTGGATCAAACATCTAGCATGTGATTCACATAGTGGATCAAACATCTAGCATGTTACTCGCATAGTGGATCAATCATTTAACATGTCACTCGCATAGTGATTCAAACATCTAGAATGTGAATCGCATAGTGGATCAAACATCTAGCATGTGATTCACATAGTGGATCAATCATTTAACAAGTCACTCGTATAGTGGATCAAACATCTAGCATGTGAATCGCATAGTGGATCAAACATCTAGCATGTCACTCGCATAGTGAATCAAACATCTAGCATGTGACTTGCATAGTGGATCAATCATTTAACATGTCACTCGCATAGTTGATCAAACATCTAGCATGTGAATCGCATAGTGGATCGAACATATAGCATGTCACTCGCATAGTGGATCAATCATTTAACATGTCACTCGCATAGTGAATCAAACATCTAGCATGTGAATCGCAGAGTGGATCAAACATATAGTATGTCACTCGCATAGTGGATCAAACATCTAGCATGTGAATCGCATAGTGGATCAAACATCTAGCATGTGAATCGCATAGTGGATCAAACATCTAGCATGTGATTCACATAGCGGATCAAACATCTAGCATGTAATTCACATAGTAGATCAAACATCTAGCATGTAATTCACATAGTGGATCAAACATGTAGCATGTGATTCACATAGTGGATCAAACATCTAGCATGTAATTCACATAGTGGATCAAACATCTAGCATGTAATTCACATAGTGGATCAAACATGTAGCATGTGATTCACATAGTGGATCAAACATGTAGCATGTGATTCACATAGTGGATCAAACATGTAGCATGTAATTCACATAGTGGATCAAACATGTAGCATGTGATTCACATAGTGGATCAAACATGTAGCATGTAATTCACATAGTGGATCAAACATCTAGCATGTAATTCACATAGTGGATCAAACATCTAGCATGTAATTCACATAGTGGATCAAACATCTAGCATGTAATTCACATAGTGGACCAAACATGTAGCATGTGATTCACATAGTGGATCAAACATGTAGCATGTGATTCACATAGTGGATCAAACATCTAGCATGTAATTCACATAGTGGATCAAACATGTAGCATGTGATTCACATAGTGGATCAAATATCTAGCATGTAATTCACATAGTGGATCAAACATGTAGCATGTGATTCACATAGTGGATCAAACATCTAGCATGTGATTCACATAGTGGATCAAACATCTAGCATGTAATTCACATAGTGGATCAAACATCTAGCATGTGATTCACATAGTGGATCAAACATGTAGCATGTGATTCACATAGTGGATCAAATATCTAGCATGTGATTCACATAGTGGATCAAACATGTAGCATGTAATTCACATAGTGGATCAAACATCTAGCATGTAATTCACATAGTGGATCAAACATGTAGCATGTGATTCACATAGTGGATCAAATATCTAGCATGTAATTCACATAGTGGATCAAACATGTAGCATGTGATTCACATAGTGGATCAAACATCTAGCATGTAATTCACATAGTGGATCAAACATCTAGCATGTAATTCACATAGTGGATCAAACATCTAGCATGTGATTCACATAGTGGATCAAACATCTAGCATGTAATTCACATAGTGGATCAAACATGTAGCATGTGATTCACATAGCGGGTCAAACATCTAGCATGTAATTCGCATAGTGGGTCAAACATATAGCATGTCACTCGCATAGTGGATGCTAACAGAAATGCGTTCAATTTTTCGCGAAATTATCGGAAAATGAGACGAACGAAAAATTACGTTTAGGAGGAAGCTTTAACCAACTGAGAATGGTGACGTCACCAAACATTGGTCAACGATTCTTAAAGGATCCCAACTTCGTACGATGCGTTCGATGTCTTATCTGCGATGCACTGGCGATGCAACAGTATCGAAATAAAAGCTGAGATAACATAGTTTATTTTTCGTAGTTGGAGTGTTTGTCAATGTAGAGAAGTCATGGTTTTGGGGCAATGCATCTAAGAATTAAAGCGAAACAAAAGTCATGGTTTGGGGGATATGCACCTCAAAGAGATAATAAAATGTAACAATGTGCAACTAAAATGTAGACATCTCGATCAAACTCGCTTTCGCTCAAAAAGAGGACTTGTTTAGGAAGCAAAGGCCAAAGTATGTTGCATAAAATGGGTTTGGACGCAAATAACATGGCCATACATGGCAGACAGCATGGTCATATCCTATTGACAAGTATAGGAGTAGGTGTTTGTAAAGAGATTTTCATTTGATGAACGACTATTGCTAGACTACACGCGCTCGTGAGTCGCCACTTGTGTCATCAAAGTCTAACAATAAATGATGGCGCGGCCCATGACATTTTGTTTGGAAGCAGTATTCTTTTTGGGGCTTTATGCTGCTTTCGAATGCGCTCGTATTTCTCGTGAATACGAGTTCACGACATGTAAATAGTAAATAGAGTTCACGACATGTAAATACAGTTCACGACCCCCGTCAACCGTAATTACCAGTCGAGAACTCCATTTAAAATTTAAAAAGGAGCCCCAGTTGTCGACTCGTAATTGCGAGTTCATGAACTCTGTTTACATGTCGTGAACTGGTATCTCACTGGAACGCAGCATTGCTCTTGCCTGATAACTAACTTATTCTGATAGCACAGTATTACCACCGTGTATAGCCACAACCTGAACTTGGCACCATCGGATGCTTTTAGCCTACTTTGCGCGATCTCAAGTTCTGCATGCATCGCTTGTTCTCCGGGCCTACGAAGTAATCACTCTAATAAAGGACGTCTTTATTGACATAATAGAAAATGCAGATTCGGAGTACAGTGAGATCTACAAGATGTCTGAAAAGATGACCTATGTTGCTGGGACAGTGATCTCAATCCCCAGGCGCTGTGGGAGGCAGACTACGAGAAACAACGTGGAGGCAGACTACGAGAAACAACGTGGAGGCAGACTACGAGAAACAACGTGGAGGCAGACTACGAGAAACAACGTGGAGGCAGACTACGAGAAACAACGTGGAGGCAGACTACGAGAAACAACGTGGAGGCAGACTACGAGAAACAACGTGGAGGCAGACTACGAGAAACAACGTGGAGGTAGACTACGAGAAACAACGTGGAGGCAGACTACGAGAAACAACGTGGAGGCAGACTATGAGAAACAACGTGGAGGCAGACTACGAGAAACAACGTGGAGGCAGACTACGAGAAACAACGTGGAGGCAGACTACGAGAAACAACGTGGAGGCAGACTACGAGAAACAACGTGGAGGCAGACTACGAGAAACAACGTGGAGGCAGACTACGAGAAACAACGTGGAGGTAGACTATGAGAAACAACGTGGAGGCAGACTATGAGAAACAACGTGCGGGCAGACTATGAGAAACAACGTGGAGGTAGACTATGAGAAACAACGTGGAGGCAGACTACGAGAAACAACGTGGAGGCAGACTACGAGAAACAACGTGCGGGCAGACTATGAGAAACAACGTGGAGGTAGACTATGAGAAACAACGTGGAGGCAGACTACGAGAAACAACGTGGAGGCAGACTATGAGAAACAACGTGGAGGTAGACTATGAGAAACAACGTGGAGGCAGACTACGAGAAACAACGTGGAGGCAGACTATGAGAAACAACGTGGAGATAGACTACGAGAAACAACGTGGAGGCAGACTACGAGAAACAACGTGGAGGCAGACTACTAGAAACAACGTGGAGGCAGACTATGAGAAACAACGTGGAGGCAGACTACGAGAAACAACGTGGAGGCAGACTACGAGAAACAACGTGGAGGCAGACTACGAGAAACAACGTGGAGGCAGACTACGAGAAACAACGTGGAGGTAGACTATGAGAAACAACGTGGAGGCAGACTATGAGAAACAACGTGGAGGCAGACTATGAGAAACAACATCCGCTGGTGACCCGTCATCTACCCACTTTGGAATTTCTTCAAAAAACACATAAGAGATTGGTTAGACATGACCTTGCTTTTAAGGAACCCATGTTGAGATGTATTTATTAATTTATGTTTTACAAGGAATTCCACCATGTGGTCTCTAATTAATGTTTCGAGTAATTTACATACAACTGATGTTAAACTCACTGGTCTGTAATTTTCTGGCTTGTTCCTCGATCCCTTTATTAAATAGCGGCGTAATGTTTGCCTCTTTCCATTCTGAAGGAACTATTCCTTCTTCTAGTTAAACAATTTTGCAAGTGGTGTACTAATTTGCTCAACAATTTCCGTAAGCAGTTTTGGTGGTATCCTATCAACTCCAGGTGATTTATTATCTTTCATCTTCTTAGTTTTCTTTGCTATCATTTCAGGAGTTACAAATAACTGGCCTAAATGTTCTGATGTATTGCCCTCAAATTTAGTAAGACGCGTCACTAAGAATTATCGTGATTACGTTCGGGCTACTTATTTCGGCAAATGTAGCTCGTTTCGAATCGCAGGTGTAATAAATATAGTTTACGAAAAATAAAACTCAGGTGAGTGGCTCCTAGGGTTAATACGCGGTAGCGCGGGCAAATTATTTAAAATACACATATTCTGGGAATACATCGTGGATTATTACCGACACTAGCGGTGATATGAGTTATGGCAACATTGAACATATTTTGCATTTCGAGTTTTTAAGATGTTTTAATCTTTTAAAATCGGTTATTTTAAAAACACATCTTGAAACGAGAAAATAGAAATGGGAAGAAGGCCTACGATCGACGAGACATACACTGGTTGCGCCATCTGTCGGATTAACAACGGACCAGTTTACACGGCGGAAACAATCACAAACGACACAGTCCTTTTCGCCATATTGCTTTCTCAGGAGTGAGTGCTTCGGTAAATTTTCGTATTAAATCACATATTCATCCTTAACATCCTTACTTAATTATTGATTATTTTAAACTCATTTAAAGTGTCGTGTTAAATGTACAAGCGGTATTAATATTTAGTGCAATTTCACGGCGGTTTAGTCATGAAAATGATTTTTAACTAAGTCTTACGATTGTTGGTTTTAAATGTTTTATTACAAATTACAGAGATTTCAGTTTATAATTTCCAACAACAAAACACGAATATTGCTATGCATTAACTGAAGAACCGGTTTATATGCCGCGATATACGTTGGCCTGTTTTAAAAGGTCGCCGGTGTGCTTGTCGCAGTGCGAGCGATAATATGATACATTGATGCGAACTTCACACATTGCACACACTTCGTTTGTTTCTTCACAGTGGCTATTCGCCCAGCCATTGTACGAACAAACCAGCACGTGTTGTTTAATCCCCTCAACGACTAACAATTTCTCCATGTAGTATTGGTAGTATCAAATGAGTGTAATACGAAACTCGAGAGGCACGGTAGTGTAGTGGTTAGCACATCCGCTTTACGTGACTGAGTCCATGGGTATGTCACATGTAAAACCTGGCTCTCGATATTTGAGACTATCTCTCGTGACTCAGATGGTCACGTTAATGTCAGTCCATCTGATCTAATTGGACGTAAAAGAACCATTGAGGATGACATGCACCCTGGTAGTGACCACCCTTAAAGCCAGCATATACAGGTTCGCTTTGGCAGTAATGTTCTGAATGAGACCTCGAAACACCGTAAAATTGTTGTAACAAAAACATACAGACTAGTCGGTTAATAGAATGATGCCGAGTGCTGGAAATAGCTAGAAAAAACATCACACTTAACATGCATTTGCATACCATACTCCGTGACAGCGGACCTATAATTCACACTAAAATGGACTGTACATCAGTCAGCAAATTATAGATATGTGTTTTGCAAGCATTAACCACACAACAGTTTGGCGGATAAAATAGATTGTAAGCAGGGCTTCATATTTGAATAAATCGCTCGCCTAAATATGCCAAATTAATTTAGGCGAGTGATTTGTTAGTTGTTTTATTTACCATGTGGTGGCGCCACCATTGTCGCCATGAAATTTTAATTGGTGCTTGTTGGCGCTGACTTTTGTACAAAGAAATAAATGTTCACTTTAGTAAAGCCCATACATTCTGATTGCAATTGGTGAAACGGTTTTGAATTGCAACATGTCACCGATTACCGTAGGCCGTAGTCTAGGCAAAGCCAGTGGCAGTGTACTGTTCCTGGGCCGTGGCCATGACCCGGTACTGGTTTGGTTTTGTGTGCCACTTCGTTTAGGCAGTTTGAAAAATTGCAATTGAAATTCACAAATACGCCACGTATAAGAATTACATGTATAGTCTCATATAACTCATAAATGCAGCTTAGTAGGCAACACCAATATAAACTGGGGTGAAATGGCATGCTTCCATTGCATCACAATGCCAAACGCACAACTGAAACTCAGTGCGCAAAAATATGAATTCGTCATTTGCACATGAAACAGTGAATTGATGTTACGTGGTACCGGATATGTGCGTCATGAATTTGTGTTCAGAGTGGTTGAAAGACGAAGTGGAACAATTACTAAATTTATCGTTTTCAATGTCTGATCAACTTTTACACTCCGTGTCAACTCATAAATTTTCGGTAGTTCAGATCCAGGTTATTATTTTCGATTCCCATTACAGTGTAGTCGGTCAATCGGATCGTAGCAAAATATTGTAGATCCCTTAACTATTCCATAGCTGTACATGTATACATGTATTTTATTCAGTTCGACATACATTATGTGACATTTACACATAATACAAATCGACGTTAGTCCACTCATTTGATAATTTTTGTAAACCGCACGGCCAGCATAGTTTCGATGGCGTTCTTGCAAACTTGGTGCAGCGGGCTGCGATTGCCATCGCCGGTGATGAATAATATGTGAACTCCGAATATTGGAGCCCGAACACTGCGTTATAAAAGGAGAGACTTTTCTAGTGAATCTAATACTCAAGAAAGTACTTGTCAAGACGAACACTTGCAGGCAGCGAGCGATTTTAACAATTGACGCGAGCGATAAATCGCTCCCTAGATTATTGATTTGCGCGAGCAATAGGGAGCGAGAGCGATCGCTCGCCTCAAATATGAAGCCCTGTTGTAGGCCTTACCTGCACAATGGTTGGATAAATGACCATTGTCTTATTTCATATAGGCGATCACTAATATTATCCTTGTTTACTGTCTTGAAGAATGACAAATGTCTGATGAAGATGGGTAAAATAAATAAAAGACCAGTGATGGCTGTCATAGGCACGAATGGAAGCCGTTCGTGCGCTTTTAAGTTGCATTTTTAGGAAGTTCAAGAGTGGCAAAACATTATTTCTGACTAAGGGCCTGCCGCTAGAGCTCTACGAATCCAGGCCCGCCCCATATTCACTATTACAAAGTTAATACATGTACAGCAACCATGCCATGTACGATTTATTGTTTTCTGTGGAATGTTTAAATTATTAAAAACGTGTGTAAAAATATTTCCTCACCTTTTCTGATGCAGATTTGACTTTCTTCAAATGCCATCTAATGCATCAGAGAAATCTTATTCTTTTCAGGCTCACAGAATTTGACTGAGCGAGATGGCCAAGTCAAAGAATCACACGGCTCACAACCAAAGTATGTACCATCACACACCCAGGAAAAGAATTGTTTTTTTAAGGGGAATTAAGCGACATTAGTACGATATCACTGCATACAAACACATTTTCAAATTGTGTTGCTGTTGCAACATTAACTTAACAATACCTACAGTATGTAGCTGACTTGAAATATGTATAACTGTTGAATTTAGTTTAGGATAAAATGCATTCACAACAACATATAAATATTTATATCGTGTTACAGGGCAGTTCTGTAAAGAAACATGATAAATTCTTCTCTATTCTGTGTAGGACAGACAAAATGTTTTACTCAGTGTTGTCCTGTGAGCATATGACAACATTTCCAATATGCCCTCACACATCACAGACATTTTGATACATTTCTTACATGGAAATTTTTAGTTTGTGCCAATGCGTATTTTTCATTGTATGCGTAGAATAATTTATTTGTGAGAATGATGTCAGAACTTTGTTTCCTATACGATATATGGCAGTTATTTTCTTTCCCAGCATGTCATGCATGGATAAAATGTACGTCTGACACTGTGGAAGTGCTCTATAACAAAAACATGCGCATAACTATGTTTTTTTTTGCCTGCAGACCGCAAACAACACCGCAACTCCATCAAGCGTCCGAGGGCTAATCGGTACCCATCTATGAGAGGGGTAGGTATATTACTCAGTGAACCAGATTTATGAAAATGTCTGGTCTTTACTGCATTAGTCGATGCTAGATGGGATATTTTTATTATTTGACAACATTTGTCTATTGATAGAACATAAAAAATAAAAAAATTGTAACAGTTTTATTTAGTGGGAATTTGGTGTTTTATTATGTGTAAAGAAATGTCACCAAATTGTGTTCGGAGGAGGGTTGTGAGTGAGATACCCCCATGGGTATTCTTGAGTGAATCAAAACAGTTTAATACCCCACCTTCCCCATCTAGCATATCTTTTTGCTACAGACAACAGTAAAACATAATTTTGAAACCTGAACAAGTCTATCAGAATTATTATTCCACTCAGTGTAAGTCTCGCTATATATGTGATTTGTAGGGTAGGCATGCTGCATGGAGATTAATGGGCTAAGCTAAAATTTATTTCAAGATTTAACAAGATTGATATCCCAAACCACAAGCTCCAGAAGGCAAGTGGACAAGGAAGCCATTAGCTTATCAATAATTTGGCATCTGTGTATAGCCCTCCATTCCGATATATGTCATGCAATTTTATTTTTAAACAATCTGCTGTTATTGACACAATCAAATTGTTTCATTCATTTATTGTCCTCTGTGAGAACGAATACATTCTTATAGCCAACCTACACTATTCCTTAACTAATAACTTAATTTATAAAGTATGTAAGTGGCAATTAATGATGGTGCTGTTATATATTTTAATAACAAAGTTAGGCATATTTCTATACAGCAAGAGGCTGTTCTCCGACGAGAGGCTGGCCATCTAGTGATTGACGCTTGCCAAATGTATACGTTAGTTCACATTCAGTCACACTGTGGCGCCACTATTCTGCATACTGAACTTTGATGGTTGCCTCAACACGAGTTGGTGATGTTCAAGCTTATGCTGAATGGCATCATGTATCTGATGTCCAGATTTTTAAAAATTAATGTGTAGTATGTAAACAATGGTGTTGTCATTTGAGCAAAATTATTGAAACAGTTTCTGATCTATGAGTGCCACTGTCTCTCTCTCCCTGTTGTGGGTAATACAGTGATAATGCTTGGAAGATTGGTGGTATAAATGATAATTAATTGTTATTGACGAATGCAAATTAATATATGGTGCAAAACAATGTTCACATTTTTCGTGCAGAATGCATAACATTTGTTGGTATCAGATGTCTCGATACACGTTTAAACAATTTAGCTAATGCAATTTGTATTAGGCTAAACAAAATTGGGGGCTTTAGCCAAACTGTTGTTTAGCCAAAATAGTTGACAACATCAGAGCTAGCCCAGATTACTGCTCAATTTAGGCATGGTTTTAGGTGAATTCTTGCTGCTCGGATTGGGCTCATTTACAGTGCTCATTTACAAAGCCTCATAAAACTCGGTTACATTGTTCTATACAAATTATCAACTATTACACTAATTTTAATTGAACATACTCCACTGTTAATATCTTTGCATTTGTCTTTAGCTGTAAGTGAAGTTAAAATTAATTGTGGTGAATTAGTTGTGGTATTTTTGTCAATTTGGCTATTGGTCAGTTGTTTGATAAAATAAATATTTAGTGCATACTAAACTACCTGGTATTGCAAGCATCCAACGATGCTGTAGTAATAGTTAATGTTTTTCTCGTCATGGAGTCACCATAACATTATTATGTTGATTAAAGAGCCCCTTGGTGCGATTTGCATACGTTTCCAAGCAGCTTGATAGTAGCTTCTGTGACTGTCTGTGTCAATGACTGTATCCATAGTGAGGTGCGACTGTCGGTTGAGAGGGGACCACAGAAGAATGTGCTAAAGGCCTGTGTGGTTTTTCTTAGATTATTGATGTGTCTGTTCCCAGAACCATGTTTCAAGAGGCCTCGTTCTAAAGACCATCAATTCTTCCCAAGCAGCTGGTTTGGACGTCAGTGGTTTATGACTAGGCTGAAAGATCGCATTCTATCCACTCTTGTTAGCACCTGGAAGCGGAGTGACGTCGACGTGCAACTCACTTTGCATTGTATAAAAAAGAAGTTGTTTTTCTGACTTATGTGAATCCTGTTGCTTGCTTGGTATTATAGACGAGCTGTTCTCTCAGAGGTTGGTATTATAGACGAGCTGCTCTCTCGGAGGTTGGTATTATAGACGAGCTGCTCTCGGAGATTGGTGGTTGCCGGTTCTATACCAGTTACTGTGTTTACAATCAACTGAAGTTCTTTTTATCAATAATTTTTTACTTTTAACAAGGAAGCCATCGGTTTGGTTTATTGGGAGTCCCAACAGTTTTTCACTTGCGTCTCGTGACCCGCTCTTGTCAGATAGTTGTCAGTTCTGCCCACCTCTTGCATCGTAGATATCGACAAGAGTACATTAACCCTCTGGCATCATTAACGTTTCAGAAGGCTCATAATGCACAATCGTCAAATGATACATTATGCTTAAGCTTGATATTGGCCCTCTCGTACTAGCGGTTGTGTTTACTGGGCAGTTTGCCAACGCATGCTGCTGGCATTTCTTTATTGTCGCAGGTGCAGTTCTCTGATGAATAAATAATCTGTATCTGCGTGCGGACTGGATACATTTCATGCAGCTTCCAGCGTGCAAGCACGAGTGTTGTCAACGGTGGGCTTCCGCGTAGTAATAACTCCTCAAGAGTTTCCCTTCGAGGACCGTGGATGAGTACGCGACCCGGGAATTGTTTACCTTCCTCGGCCATGTGCAAATTGATGCCTGCTGTGCAATATCGTCGGAATTGATATCCGTCTGCTGTTTCTTTCAGCATATCAAATGATCCGTTCGACGGTGAAATGCTGCCTAGTGCCTATTCTCCGTGTGTCCTCAATTTGACATAATCACAATGCAGGTTATATTGCACTTACATCAAGATAAATAACACCAGTATCACTAGTTACGTTGTACGTTCCGACAAGAAAATTGTTGCAAGTAGTTATACAGTTTCGTTACAGTTATAATTATAACACGTAACGTTGTTTTTCATATTTCCTCTACATGCACGATGTCAACAGAATACGAGACGAGAAAGCCCAACCATATTGCTGATCATATAGGCCGGTGTGCAATGATATGACCGGTGGGTGTGGCTGTTCCAACTCCGTGGTTCATTACCATTAGCAAGCCAAAGACATTATGCCAGTTGCGAGATGAATTAATTGGGTCACCCGATTACGTTGACTTTCACGACATTCTCCAGTGCACACAGGTGACGAGATCCGGGCGACTTGGCGTGCGGCTTTGATGCAAATCGGTCGACAAAAAGCGAATACATTAGGCGTGAATCTAGTGCGGTTCGTCCGTGTGGTCGGCCGGTTGATTGCATCCTGGACATCCGGTTGTTGTCAAACACGAAGCCGCTGATATTGTCTGGACAAAAACTTGTGCTCTAGATGAAAGCCATCGTGTGTTCTGTTGACGTTTCACTTTGGCTTGCCGTTAGCTGGTGGCGCTGAGGCGACTAATGCGCCACTGTCAATGACCGCTACGTTGTCTAACGTGTCGTATTTTATTAACCAAATAGTCCTAATGTTTGGTTAATTGTATGTAGCCCTTATAGGTGGCTGCTGCACAGTGCTGCGATGGCGTGGCGAGTGCTACTGGGGTAAAATGCCAGCAGTGTCAATGTTTGTAAAAACACAGTTGACAGATATCTGACAGGATGTGCCACACATAGGTTAAGCAGTGTTGAGCTCTCGATAAGGTCTCCTAGTCCGCTTGACATCTGGTGTTTACGTGTTGCTTTTGGCAATCCTGTTAAATCTTATTTTAGAATGTATTGTTGAGCACACATTACGTGCACAGCTATTACTAGTTTATTGTTTGTGTGTAGTTAGTGGTGGATGGAACATGGCTTCTTTGAACGGCCAATTCAGTTAGCATTCCGGATGCTCATTAAACATATATTCATCAAAGCTGTGTCTCTGTCTGCAGGTCGACCCGAAGTACCTGAGGAATATGCGGTTCTCGAAGAAGCACAACAAGTCGATCAAGGGAGCGAAGAACGTCGCCGCCCCGTAGTCGGAGAACGTCCAGGCGGAGTTGAGCTCGGAGCAGGGCGGACTGGAGGGACCGCACATACCACCACGCCTCCTGGTGTCTCAATAAATATACGTGACGAAACACTTGTTGTTGGTAGATGTGTCATTTCTCTGGTGTCATTAAACATTGCTACCTGACATCGAGGATATCTTATTGTTTAGTGAAAGTATTATTTGAAATTTTCTCAATATGTCGTGTGGGAAAGATCTAATTAATTTATGTATTAATTTAAATGGGTGTAGTTTATAGCGTATTGTGTGAAATATTGTATGGTGTGAGTAACGATGACGTAGGTACCGCTTACAAGAAATAGCCTAATTTCGTTGTCCACACGATGACACGAGAAACCGTTGTAGATTGAACTCGTATAAATGTGCGTGTGATATAAGATGGCAAATTATTATGATGACAATAGTCGCCCACTATGAAATGAAACGGATAAAGTTTGATAAGGTATCGCAACGGAATCTAAATCATGGAATATGCACGGGATCTAAGAATCTAAGTTTGGCTTGGTACTAATGGTTCGAGAAATTCCACTGTTAGCAGACTAAGGTTATCCAACTTACTTTTGCTAAATAATTTGTTGCGATTCTGTGGGCATAGTCCCTCTTTTTATCGCCCAAACTGACCGTGATCTCGCCTTCACGTGACGTGAAATTGACAGAGTACTGCGTACGTCACCTTACTCGCAACAGCTAATGCCTGGCAATGATTTATTTAAAGCTACAACTTGCACACAGCACGCAGACTTTACAAACACATTCGATGTTGTCAGTGTTGGATTACTGCGATAGTCGACTGGCAAAAAGTGCACTTCGCCAGACCAGTCAAACAGTTTATTTCCGCGGCGTACAACTGTTCTACTTCCGGCGGGCGGGCGAGCGAGCAATCGTGATTTAAGTATTGGTACGTTTGTACTGCCTTGAGTCAGTCTTGATGTTCATAGTTTTTCTATTAGAAAAGCAGTGTTACACATTCTAACGGGCTCGGGGAGTGTGTGTCGTAAACGGCGCTTCATAGCAGTTTGTTTGACACGATGAATAGGTTTGCCCGTAATTACGTCTCCCGTACGAACCTTGACTGGTCCGACCATTTATCTTGACATATCAGTCAATCGTCTGAGTCGGTTGTACCTTGCACTGTCTAGATGGTCGGTAGTTTTAGTACTTGGTCTACGCGTGATTGTAGTCAGCCAATTAAACTTAACTTCTCGACGTTTCTGGTGCGAAGATCAAAGCCGACAAAATGGCAGTAGGATGATTTACCCGCCCCCAAAGCTGGAATCAGTTTCGGTGATTAATGTCAGTAACGGTAAAGTAACGGTCGTGGTGTGTCGGCAGATTCGTGGTGTCGAACGTTTGGCTTCCACTGGCAGTGCCCAGTTACACTGCAAAAGTCAACCACTTTTTTATGATGCGAGAGAAGTAGGTGAATACCGGAGGCCTGGGAGAGGGGGGTAGTGAAGAAGGGGCTGAGGCAAGAATGTTTTTATTTTACTTTATATATATTCACTTATTCTTGTGCATTTTCTGCAGATATTTCAATGTGTAAACAACGGTCTCTTTAAACAAGGTTCAGCGGTATTTTTGTATTTGAAATCGGTACATTTGAAAACGAAGTCAACAGGTCGTGATATTCTGTCAGCGCGTAATATTTTGCACCTCAGCAATGTGGAATTAATGATGTTTTTAACTTGCACCACTTTTGTCGTCTCGTGTGAGGTCCAGTTATTTCCCCGAGTCCCGGGAGGTCTACCTCTTAGCACGAACTTCAGAGGAATTTGCCGGCCTCGCCCTAACGTACTGAACACTGCTACTGTTACCAAACCGCCGCTGGGGTGAATGTCGCCACGTTAGCAGTGGGGTAAGCCAGGCCCATATACAATACAGAAATATGTAAATCCTGGAGGCAGTTCAAATACAGTTCAAGGAGTTTTTTGTGGAATTACCCCTTTGATTCACAAGAAGAAAATCCCGGGTTTTTCCACGGACAATTTAACCAACATTTACCACTGAAAAACATAGGCTATATTCTTGAAATATAAATATGGATTCGTGGAATTCCCTTGTGACGATAAAGCGGACGCGTGACCTGGGCTTGTAACGCCCCTCCATTAAACAAAACTGCTGGTGTAAGCCTACATATCGTGCCATCCAAACAGTCATGCGATCTCAAAGATTGGAGGCCTGATATATAGAGTCAACCTATCAGAAAATCGATGGTGTTGAAGCAGCTCGGATCGGACATTAACCTTCATTAAAGATGCGTCATTTTGAATTGGGTCAGATGTACATAAAGAATGCTTGTAAAACAATAGCCAATGACAAAATATAAGCCTAATTTCCAGTTGAAATTCCAAAGAGGTAGTTATAGCGCTGCATCAATGAATACAGTAGTCCACATTAAGCCCACTATCCGGGAATTAATGCCCCCGGTTTTGCACCAACGAGAATGCGGAAGAATCCGCCAGCCACTCCAAGGGGCGCGCGGGGAACGGGAACGCGATTAGGTGTTCTCTCGGAATTCGGCGGCGGCGCGCGAGTTGTCATTTTTTAGTCGGCACGCGCGCGCGCGCGCTCATCGATCGAGAGCAGCACGTGACGGCTCGTCAACTGACGGGTCATTCGTCGTGGCGACTTCTGTGCACCGGTCGTGAGCTACGAAGGGTCGTCCGTCTCGTGGCGCCAGGGAACGTCGCTGCTTTGAGGAGGCCGGCGATAAGCCGTCAGGAGAACCGCGAGCATAGGAAGTGAGCGCCCGCCGATCAGTTCGCCAGGCGCCATCACCGTCTGTAATAACGGTGTCGCTTGCCACAAGACGTCCGGTGAAAAGTGTTTGTGTGTTTGCAGAAAACACTTTTGCAAAGCCCCAGCTCAGGCACTTAATTTTTATCGATAAATAAATAAAAGTTCTTTGATGTGCCAGTTTCTAGCCTACGCCAATCACTGCTCGTACAAAGTAAAAGTCCATTAAAATACATTAATTAATTAATTAAAACGCCATCACAGAAAAGCATAAACGTCCTCCATGACAATGGTTATATTTCATAAAAATAGTATTTCACACATTGCGATATGCACATTGGAAGGTATGAGTCTAGTTTGCGCTTAAATAATGTCAATGCAGGTGCGTCACGGAGGGAAAGTGTGTTCCAATGTGCGGGGCCGGATGTTCCAAAACCACGTCTGCCGATATATATGCCAGTACTTTGAATTTGATATTCGGGTAGGTCCAGCAGAACGGCATTGCTGTAATCCAGATGTGGCATGTGATTGAAAACCCGTAATTTCCATTTCAGTACACTGGCATCTTGGATTGCACTGCGTCCCTATGTATGAAAATAGCAGCTACAATTTTCATCATCAGCTCCATTTTAGAAGGTATTTAGCCATGTTGCTAAGAAATATACTACAAAAAATACCCTTCCTAAGCCAGTGTAGCCTATCGTTATATCCTATCGTTATCTAGAGGTGGGTCTCGTGGACTCAATAGCTGGTTAAAGATACCATATATTATCATAGGATGATTGTGATATCATTGTGACTGCATAGTCCTATATACGCGGATAATCCCACAATCGCCGTGCGTCCAAATTCCAGACCCTGAATGCCGCACTGGTGTTCTCGCTAACATGCTCGCCAATACATCACATGTCTGTTTTTACACGGTTGTATACAAAGCACAGGTCTGGGAACTATCACATATAACTGGTGTTTTACTGTCGTGCTATCGCTAGTGGCTAGTACAGTGGTGAGCCGTGAGGATGTCAGTCGAGATAACCGGGGTTCGAATCCTCTTGCTGCTCTTCGAAGCTTGGACAGTGTCATTCAGTGTTGATGGGCACAGTTTGGTCGGCCGTGTGAGCGAATACGTTACGAAAGATAGTGATGGCATTGTGCGTATGAATAGCTTTCGCGCAATAATTGCTGAGTGGCTAAATGATTACCAGAGCATTTGAGTTAGTGAAAGTTGTAAGGATCATGTTAAAACCATCTTTTAAATACATGATTTATGAATGTTGTTTCATTCAAAACGTTAGTAAATTATGTTTTGTTACTAAAGTTGCAAAGATCCATAAACAGATGCTTTCATCCCTACGAGTGTGTGGTCTGGGGCTTTTCCACCAATCGTACCTTGCGGTCCGAACAGACGCGACGTGTCACAAATATAAAACGTTTGATCGGCGCTAAGCACTCCTTGACGCGTACAAAAGAGCATACCTACATTGTTCATCCCGGTTTCATTAGTACATGCAGTGTGTTCTCAGTGGCGTATTTATGGGGAATTGGGCCATGGTCCCCTTGGCACACAAATCTTCTGTGTGCATCACCCCCCTGGCGGATGCATCAGGCTACATAATAGTTGTATTTGTGGATCCACCAGGAGTGATAGCTATCTGACCACCGTTCACGGGGGTGTATTGTTACCATTGGTAACCATTGCACCAGGGCAGTTTAGAACTAATGCAGTGTCAAACAAGGTACAAATGGCGCCATCAGGGGATGTGACGTCATGCATGATTAGTGTCTCCAACCATTTGAGCTCTCTTTGCAGACAGAGACGTTTCTTTCGCAGTCAATCGATGTATGTTTTGTTGGTCGCATATTTTGAGATCACCCGAGAATAGCCAGTGTGTGTATATTGAAGAAATGGAGGAAATAAACTAAGATTGTTCTCCGATGCGATAACTATCCTTCAGTCAAACGGCATTCAGAAATGATCGACGACGATAACTTCAATTTCCTGTTTCTATTCTCAGACCGCTGACTTCTGTGCGCTCTGAACACGTCTGATTATCATCGCTGTTTACTCTGACTTCTTTCAAAAAAACATGTCAAGACAGGATATATATAATCCGCTGTCTCGGTCAGATCGCAATTCGACACGTTCAATAACAACTATCTCTGGTCGTGTGTCGGAATAGATAAACGGTGTGTGTGATGACGTACGCTCCGCTTAATTACTAATGACAGACAGATGGTCGTATTTATTAATAGCCAACGTCAACGTCAATCATGCCTGCAATTTTGCCGTTGTTTATTCATGTAGAATATACATCGTTATTAATTCATGGCGCGTGTTTTACACGGCGCGCTGTGTTCTATACGTCGCGTTGTGTGCTCGGTGAATAATCTATCGACCTTCACTGTATGGTTATAGTAATGATAATAATAATGCATTTAATAAAAAGCACCGTTTTTGCAGAATTGAGATTATGTTCGATGTGTCAATACAATTATATAACCTTTATAAAGCGCCAGGTGAGAAGGTGAATGAGCAGTGTTAAAACCTGATAGAATAAAAAGATTCGAATTCCAATCAGATTTAGAAGTGAACGCTGCAGATTTGAAAGTTAGACCTTCCCGTTGTTCTCCGGACACAGGAACGAGAACTAGACATGTGGTCAGTTTCGCGAGCAGACGACGTCCGGTATTTATTTCTGGTTTAATGGTAGAAGAACGAAGTGCCGGTGATTATGCGAGAGTATTCCGTGTAAGGGATTTTGACAACGTGACACAATTATTGAAGTGAACTTGTGAGGACTGTACCGCTATGTACAGTTAAAGTGTAGTGGCTGGCTGGCTGGCTGGCTGGCTGGCTGGCCGGCTGGTAGTACAGAGGTGTGCAGACCACGTAGTGTAACAATAGACCCATATGCACTTGACACACATTTTGACAGAGACGTCCGTAGATCGTCTGCTGAAATATGATCCGTTGACGTCCACGAATCGACGTCGATCCGACGTCGTTGTGCGCTGCTCGAGTCGGTGTGATCTGATGTCCGCCTGACTCCCTGAGACGCCGATGTTAAAGCTGACGTCACGCAATCTCGTCAGTTGCCGCCGAGTTGGACAGTGATGACGTGGACCGGCTTCAAAACACAGTGATGTGGCACTGCAACCAGTCTATAGTAAGACAAGACACTGTCTCGCCCACAACAAAACGAGGTGGTATCGAGTGAATAATTAAAAGCAGTAATCTGCCGCGAGGTATCGCCGTACCGACACACGACTCGGGGTAATTCACTGCGTGGCGCGCACTCTCAAAGAATCGTCTTTCAGTTTGTCTAGCGTGGGTCTTTCAGACTTATGACAGTAAAACTAAAGCCGAGAGAAGTCGGTGCAGAACTGAGACGATTTCACCGGATCGATTCTTACGGTGGTGTCACCGCTTATCTCGAGTCTCGTCTTACACGGCTCTCGTCTGGAACTCTCCCTTTTGTCTGCTCCCCGGAGTGCAGGATATCATCCGGAATTAAGCCTTGGCCCGCGGGCCGCAGTGGAGATATAGAATCATGATCGTGGCCCGAGGGTCGGGATGCAGAAAGAACATGTTCCCTGGACGGGCTGGATGTAGACGCTGAATGGATGCCAGGAGGTGTACTGCAGGGTCGAGATATCAGACATCTGGGTTGAAGGGAATGTAAGGCGATGTACGTTGGTTAAACGAGTGACTGTTCTTTCTTTGTAATACTGAATGTATTAGTTGGTTAACAATAATATCCACACAAAGCATGCTGCTATCCTTGTCTTCCATCACTTAGTATTGTCGAAAACACACGATTTGGCGAAGAATTAAAATGTGCTATTTTTACGACATATGTACATAGAGACCGCTTTATTGTAATTATAGGCAGGCTAATAAATATTCACCTTTGAAGGTGGACTATAGCGTTTTTCATCGAACAATTTATTGATCCATCAAATTACCATTTCAAATAATTTATGACGGTAAATATATTACAGCAATACAGATTATATATGCAGACACACACGCACGCACGCACGCACGCACGCACCCACGCACGCACGCACGCACGCACGCACGCACGCACGCACGCACACTATGGGCCGGGCCTGGGCTGAAAACAATTTAAACACATCGGGCTTCGGCCGGGCCTGGGCCTAGTGTGAGCGGGCCGGGCCGCGCTTGGGCTGGGCCTGGACATAATAAAAATATTAATACAAAACCCAGATTATTAATTTTAGTATTAATAAAAACTGATTATAAATTGTAATTCCGGTTAATGAATGCTTAAAATTATTTATTTAGTATTATATAGTTGCAAATTGAGACCTTGCATGGAATTATGAATGACATTAGTGCTTTATCTTTATACATTGGAATGCAGTTTAACCTCTTCAACAATGGGACTTCCTATGGTATCATTTTAATAATGTGCATTGTTTTATAATAGAGACATTTCATATAAAATATATGCATAGTCGCATGCCCATATCTTTGTATTGTAATTCTTTAAACATGTACTGGCTTTCCAGGACACTGTGACTGGAGTAGACTCTGTAAACTGCATATTTTTGGCATGAATGTACCCTTTTGCATAGATCTAATGGCCCCATATCAGGCCACTTAAGTTCACTTGGCTGGAAGCGGCCAGCCCCAAATGTTTACTTCACACATAATTTGCAGAGGCAATCAAGCCATGATTAACCACCAACTTATAAACCTTTGACCCAACCAGTGGACATTCTATTGTCTAAGTCTTCCCTCCAAATATTGCCCGCCTGAATTACCAGCCCACTGGCCACTGCCCACTGTCCACTACCCAGTAGTGCCAATACCCAGGACCCACCCAAGTTGGTAATTGGTATGTTTCAATTGTGTTAACTAGTGTCTACTGTTCAGTGTCTACAATTTCCCCAGTACTGATTCATTCACACTTGTACTAATTCACACATGTCTGAACCTGATCTGTCTCAGGCTAGTGACTGCAGACCTGCTGGAAATGCCACTGGGTGTCAGTGCCAGTGGGTGACATAGTAGTAGCTAGTACTAGGTACTAGCCAGACACTACTAAACAACAACTGACATTAGTATTTCAGTAGTAAACATTATACAATGTTCATAATTATTTTTTATTTAATAAAACAATAAGTCTGTTTTTACAGTTTATTTGTGTTTCGTCTTTCTTATAAGATTATAGGTTTATCTTCTCTAAACTTAGCGGGCCGCGGGCTTGCGGGCCGCGGGCTTACCCGTCTTTGGCCCGCGGGTATGGGCCGGGTATGGGCCTGAAACTTGCGGGCCGGACCGGGCCGGGCCTGAGCCAAACATTCACGGTCTGGGTCGGGCCTGGGCCTGGGCCTAAATTCTAGTTTGCGGGCCTGGGCCGGCCCGGGCTTGA